>JAFMSR010000015.1:40958574-41296074 GCA_022818135.1 Saxidomus purpurata
CTACAGACATGTACAATTCTTACTTCTAGTTTGTGTAAAACTTAAGATTGCCCAGTCATACACGCTTATACACTTCTAACATACAACTACCACACACTATTAAGTTTTTCAAAACTTAATTAGATATATTTAACAGACGTAATCAACATATTTTGTTGACAAATGAACTAAATGAAATGTCTTCCTGGTGTATTTTATCCTTCAATATCAATGAAAATAGGTCATAGGCTTATACTGCTAAAAACTTAAAAACTGGAAAAGTGTTTGTTTATTTTAGTGTCACTCCTTCTTAAAGGGCCAGCCATTTCTGACTGATAAGACACCTTATTTCTGGCACATTTACCTCACAAATCATATCCTTTTAAAGCCTGTCATCAATCAGGTAGGTATATTATTTAACTATCTGGCGCATATCAAAACGGACCCCTGCTGGGATTCAAATTCCCGCTCCCAAGTTGAGTGCTTAAACCACTAGACCGAGGTAGATTCCTAAATAGCAAGACTTTCTGATATTGACCAAAACATTATTTAGGGACTGCCCAAACATAACGAATAACTAACTTAATATGTATAGCAATAAAATAATATCACAAAAGTATTAAATAGTCATTTAAAACGCTTCGGGCTCGACTCACAACCCACCCAGTCTTATATATATTTACGAGTACTATGTGAAGTATAAATGCCGGGAAGATTATAAAGTTGTATCTTGCAAGTGATTCAAATCCGTTTGTAATGAAAATCGATGTTGTTCTTCTCTCACTGTCAGCTGGATTATGTGTTGTCGTCGTTGAAGTGGAAGGGCTCCTCTTGAAATAGGAACTTTTTTCGATCAAAGTTATGACAACTTTTGGTTTGTATTTAGTCCAATCGAAGCTACTATTAATTTCGTTTATGATCTTCATTTCTTTGATAATTTGATTTTGGTCTCGAGTTATTCTAACAATTATATAATCATTAGAACTTTCAATAAGAACTTCTTTCTCGTCATCTGTAACGGATATGTGTTGAACGCGAACTCCCTTTGCATCAAGTATATGGTAGAAAAAGCCTTTTTTTCCACCAAAATATCCAGTTATAGAAGGGTCAAGGGTAGTGCTCCAAAATGAACGAATATGGTAGGTATCTCCTACGCCTGGAAACGAGGCTGGCCAGTTTTCTTCGCCTCTGTACAAATGTTCAAATGTCTCTTTGCCAATAATATTTAAAGCTTCGTTGAGTAATGCTTCACATCTCTGCCAGACATCACCAGGATTGTCTTTACGAAGTTCCTTGTTCAAGCTACTATAAAAAGTTGTTCCTGGTGCATCAGTGATTTCACGAGGACTTGTAAACATATTAATGATTAGTGCAGCACTTTTCTTTTCTTGTGTCCAAGTTCCAAACATTTCATCCTGCAGTTTAGCCCTTGCGTTTTCTATCGGTCCTTCCATTGAATACTCTCTGTCTAATGTATCCAATAGGGTTTCCAGCCTGAATGAAAAATCTCCAGGACCATCGTCTGAAAAAAATGATATCCCTTACAATTGAACAAACAGCCAGATACATTGTACATGTAAACAAGAAATGCTCCATGAAGTAAAGTCATACATGTATTCTTGAAACCGACTTTTAATTTATTCTTGTACTTCTTTTTAATTTCGCACATAAACTGTATGAAACATAGTCTCAATTCAGCAATGGATTTAAGGCATATTCCAAAAAAGCATGATTTCATGCCATAAGTGATAAGTGGTGTTATTTTCAACGATATGGTTCTTAGCTTTAAAACTTTCTAACGATAACCTCTAGCACTGTAATATCAAGTGAAATCACTTAAACTGCTTTTGTGATCCGTTCCGGACTAATATCAAGTAAATGGGATATAGTAGATTTGTGATTCCTGCTTGCTGTCTCGCTGTTACAATCATTCAACCGAGGCAATTATTAAGCTGATACCATATGACATATGCGACGTATAGCACTAATGAAAATGTCACAGGTTAGAGATAATGATTAAAACCGGATCGTGCTATCAATATGCGCATCTCTTTTAAAGACTGAAGCTCGTTGAATTCATGTTTGCAGTTACTGAGCATCAGCGTGGATAGGAAAGTGCACAAAGTGCTACACTTACCGGATGTAGCAATAATATAAGGACTAATGGTCTGAGAAAATCATCCAATCGCGTAATGCTGACAGTATGCCCATTTTCCCGTAAAGTTTCCCGAAAAGCTTCGGTGAGTTATGTTTATTGATTGCTGAGAATTGGAGCGGACACGAAGGGTTTAATATACCATTTGTAGTTACAATTAACGGACCGTAACTATGTGAAGTTGGCACTGAGCTAGAAGATGCTTAGAGAAGCATCTCATCTTGCCACTGAGGGTACATATAAACTGTTCTTGAATTACAAGTGATAACAGAAATAAAGAGCTGGCCGGACGGACGGACGGACGGACGGGGAGCATAACAAAATAATTATAATCAAACAAGCAAATCATCAGTCATACAGCCCAAGGCAAATTGGTTGAATTACTGTTATTTCGGTTCAGTAATTCGATCAAGAATTTAACTGAAAGCCATTGTCGTTCCATTAACAACTCAACACGAAGTAAAAACAAACAGGGGTTTCCTTCTATGACTAAACACTCGCATTTTATTTTCGTTTTCTCAAATACGCAGTTACAGTAGCCGAAATCCCACATCCGCATTACTGACTTTGACAGATTTTTACGCTTGCGTATGTTGAATTTTTTATCCGCTAGTTGATGTTGCAACGCTTGAAGTGTTAATTGTATAAATATCGATTAAGGTTTGCAAGCGTATACATGTACAATAAATCAAGTGTTGATCAAATCTGAAATATTTGAAAGTTTAAAAACATCTCGTATTCAACTTGAAAAAGTAAATAATGGCTTAAAGTTTAAACTTACCGTCGTCTCCTTTGATGTGCGATGCTACACATAAATATATTGTAAAAAGCGTTATCATATTTGTACAAGTAATTGTCCCGTGTCCTTTTGACTTATGATCTATGATTTATGATTTCACCTGACTGCTACAGTTATTTAACATGAATATTGTCGAAATCCCAGTGCGAAATATAATTATGTCTGCAGTTTGGAAATTTGTTTTGTTAATAGGTTCATGTCCTCATAGTTTATGTTTTTGGTATAAACTCGATGTCCTCATCCATGACTCACAGGCTACTGTTATTTTAATGAAAACGGTACGTGCTAAGGCGCCTGCCTGAATTGAAAACTATAAACATTTCAAGGTCCAATTCTAAGCCTTTGATGGGTATAATTATTCAGCAACTATTTGTTATTGTATCTAATAAATAGCTAAAGCTTGTTATAAGCCGTGTCAGTATTTGCATTGTAGCGGAATCACACAACTTCTAATTGAAAACGTGTGTTCCGAATGTATCGCATAACAACAAGCTTCATTTCATTTCCTTTAATTGAGTTTTCATTTAAAGCTACTTTATAACCGTTTATGCATAGTAAAAACATGATATGTTTGTCTCTTGTGACCTTGTCAAAATTAGATACATGTATCACATTATCACTCAGCGTAGTACAAATGCAGTGACTACACTTTTTAAAGAGTAGAAATTTCAACGGTTTAAAGGACATTTTACGTCTTACCTTCTTCTATTTCGAATAACATTGCTGCTTCGTAAATATCATTTACATTGAAGAACAATGGTTTCTTTGAATAGGCTGTAGTCATGACAATTTTGTAACAATCCACAACAGCGGACAAAATGTTTAAAGAATATGCAGGATTCATATAAATTGTCCATTATTACAAAAACTATTTACTTAAAAGTAAGAGCCGACTGTTTTGTGAGTAAGTTGAAAAACACACCCGTTATTTTGCTATCCGCACAAATACATTACACAATTGCACCGATTTTGCTTTTTTATAACTGGAACCAGTTTAGTGACATCAGTAGTTACAATGCATACATTCACCTCTCTGTCTGTTCTTTGAAAACAATTGCATCTATCAAAGTTCATAATTTTGCATGAGCGTTTCAAAAAAATGCATATAATCATATTTTTTTTCACTTTGAGTAAAAAATGTATATGTTCTATACACGTGTAATACAGAACCTACTTGCTCTTGCTTCAATACACCTCTATATATATGCATGAAAATATTACAGTTAGTGCGAATTTTATAGTTTGTTAGATTTTGTTTCTTTTTGTCCGTTATATAAACCAGGCTGTCCTTTTTGGATATTGACGCTTGTTCAAAAGGCCTGGCAGCTCTTACCAGTAGACTATGCGGATTGCCTGACATGTACGAGATTGGCCTCGCGTCAATTGAAAGCCGCTTTGCCTTTACTAAATCGAAATGAATCATCTAATTATGCCGAGAGATAAACCTCTTTACGGTTTCACAGACAAATATACTCTCACCTACATGTATAAGCACTTTGAAATTTTGAGTTTCACCATCAATTAAAAAAATCGTGCCAGCTACAAATGATGAAATTCCATTACGATCGGAAAAAAATAATTGATTCTTTAAAGAAAGGACTATTAAGTATCACAAGTCAAAAATAATTATGGTTACACGTAAAAGATCACATTGTAGATCTAAGAATATTTGAATATCGAAGTTTCCCTTAGCCATATGGTAGTTTTATCCAGATATTCTTCATGTCGGTCTACTGATTAGGGATAATAGTCACTAGATATTGACCGTCTTTGGTTAACATTTTGTCAAATCCTTTTGTAAATAGTGTAACTTCAAAAGTGAAGTACTGGCGCCATTCAAACCACCATCAACACGCCAAAACAACATGGCAGAAGTCAGCCACCATAATACTAGAACGCGTGATCTGCCCGACATTTCAGCCGATGACAAGCTTTGTTACAAAAGGAATTACAGCTGACTCTCAGTATCTCACACTTGCTTACCTCGAATTTCCGTTTATTAAGTCGAAGAAATTCTAAAGTGCCGTCAAATTTTCTTCTTATGTATGTACTTGCACTCCTTTTAAGACAACATTTGACATACCGAGACATCGGATGTGTCGAAGGGATTTTTTGGTCCCATCAATCAAATTCCAGTGTATTGTCAACTCGTAAAGTCGAAGTTCGAAAGTCGCCGATGGATCAAACGTGCAGCGGGTCAAAGCAGAGTTGAGACGTTGTCATGCAAATTTAGACGTGTCGTAATGATTGTTGTTTGTTTTTTTGGATTTACTTTAATAGCCGGAAACTACGTGTAATTAATGACGAAAAATGCGGTAATTACTTTAAAGACTTAATTTATTTGAGAGGTTAAATGATAGTAGTGATTGAACTGTATCAACAAAGATGATTTCTGAACGAATGTATCAGTCTGTACAAATTTAGTTCTGTAGTTAAATGCTGTTCTTATGTTTAGAATATACGAATGTTCTGACTCCCGGTTCAAGAAACGATTCTTTCACTGTCATTATAATTACACGATTCCTAAGAATAAGAATAGAATAGCATTGAAAACAATCACAAGACATAGAATATGAACGACACGTTTCGCCAATAAGAATATCGAACATACAACAATAATAACAAGAAACACAATAATAATAACTGACATAGAATATATATTTTTAAAATACGAATTACTAAATATTGAATATGAATATCAAGCAAGAAATTAAAAAAACAATGATGACTATTACAATGAAAATAACGAAACAATGAAATTCAATATAAATATCAAACAAATAATAACAAAATGTAGAATAACAATGGTGACTTTTATAATAAGAAAACACATGCAACTTCGCAACGTCTGACATGCCACATGCATGTCAAGTTGTCTACTTTTGGCAATGTCATTGATGTAAATAATGTCAATGTTCCTGGGAATAAAAACAGTCTAAAGTTTTTCTTGCAGACTTTACTGTTCTTTGTAACTGTCTATAGTAATTTTGAATGTTCCGGCAGATTTCAAATGGTCCTTGTTGATTCATTATTATAATGTTCCTAGCACTTCCATAGTCCTGTATAAATTCAAAAATCATGGCAATTTCATTTGTTTATATATATATGTATAATTATTGCATTTAACTATTCTGAGAAGGCCATGTACGAGTATTTACGTTTTTGGCGTAATATTTGACTTTTCTAGGCATTTTCACTGTTCTTGGAAATAAAAGTTTAATCTACAAATTCACAGTTTAAATTACGTAATTTGTCAGCTCTGGAGTTGTTTTTTTTAGTAATTTAACTGTTTTAGTCAAATCAAGTTGCAACAAATACTGCTCTTAACAATTTTCAGAAGTATGGAATATCATGTCTAAGCTTCGTGTGTTTACTATTATTCTGTTTTAGCACATTGCTTGTTCTCGATAAAGGGAGCAAAATCATCAGAAACAGTTTTGGTCAAATTGTATAAACCAAAGTCAGTATACGAGGAAACAGATGCGCAATGCTCCATATAGCCGTATTACATTTCCCGGCGGGCTGGTCTGTCTCCAAACAGGCTTTTGTAACTTGGTGGAGGGTCAGTGAGTGATGTATCTTCCCGCAAACCGGAATCAGGTGCTGTAAAAGAAAATGGTACTATATAGTTTTTCAGTTATTTATCTCAATATCGTTTCTGATTGGGATAGAACAGTATTACTACATTTATCATATCCTTCAAAGAAACTGCCAGTTTTTGTTTTATCTAAAGATAGCCTATTCGAATTAATCTCCCGAAATCAATAAAAGTTACAGTGATTTAGCAAACGACCCTTATTCTTCGGGGACACACCCAGTCACAGAGGCGGTCATTAAGAAACATAACAACCCCGTTTGATACGTATTGACAAATTTGATGCATTGCTATGCGCTTCCGTCATTTTGATATGACAAAAGCTTTCTTATATGAATACATATTCAACAGTAAATTTGAAAATCGTTTTATTCAAACACTGACTGCGTGTTCAACCACTTTTCGACGCACCACCAGTACTGAAACTTATACACAATATATTATATAACCTTAAATGCCTTAAACTATATCTTTTAATTGTATCAGTTAAAGTTTGATCTAAAACATAGACATATTTTTTATTGGATATATATATCATACCGGAAGGCTCAATCCTGTGCCTGGATTCCTGAATCGCATTAAATGTTTCGTTTACGTCATTATAGTCTGGTCGATTTATCGACGCTTGTGATGAAGGCAAATTGTCAGTATCTGTTACGTATTCCACAAACCTTGAAACCACATCTCGGCTTCCCAGCTCATATGGCGTGTCGATACCATTAGACTCTCTGTCAGTTCTTGCTATTTTAATACAAATCTTAAAATGTTGTTAATTTATAGTAAATACTATTGTAATATATAAATAGCTTTTTGTTGCATAAAAAGACAAACAGAATATAAAACAATACAATGAAAGATATTGTACATGTATATCGTGTGCAATTATTTACATAAGCTCACCCTATCAGGACATTATATATTGAATTGTATTTATTGGTCTAGGGTAGACGGAATGATGTATATAATTAAGTTTATAAAACTTTTTAGGCAGTACACATTTCTGTCGTGGAAGTAGTTAAATTAACAGTGCAGAAAACTGAACACTGATATTGTGACTAATTAGACCAATTAGAGACATTCAGACGGTGTAACTGTTGATTCCATCATAATTTTATGGGGAGAGCTAGTTACATGTAGCTTCATTACTCGGTGCGTAAATCAGCAAGATATTTTCCGGGGTAGTACAGGAAACAGACCGTTTCTGACCTGATATATCGATTTTTCGAAGTCAAATGAGCCGAAATGTCAATGCAAGGGAAATCGTTATTTAATGACGATTACTGAACGGTTATTTTTCTTCTTCAATCTTTACGGTACCTCAATCGCGAATGAGTTATATAACAGTTGAAATAAAAATACACACTTCACTTACATCGTTCTTCTGTATTTCGGCTTCCAAATGCAGTCTTTACCATTTGTCCATGACAGAAATGTATGCAAACGACCAACACCAACACGAATCCAGCAACAGCGCCGACAATTACAAGTGTTAATCTGTGTTCCTTCTTAGTCGAACTGTTTTCATCATCTGATGACCCAGATGTCCATGATGACCATGATACTTCCGTTTGTAAGATTGGACGGCTTGTTGTCGGACGTTTGGCTATAACCAAATACAATGGAATATGACGAAAAGATGAATTAGCAACATTTGTACATGCAAGCAATAATAATTAAATAGGAGAAAAATGTGTGATCATTACACTAGACAGGTCAGTGAATAGTTTTACGAGTCGTTATCGATACTGTATTGAGTAGCATAGAATAACAGAATATATCTTATTTAGGATAGACAATTATTCAGCTACTACTTATTTTAACGCACTACCGATGTAACGTCGTTCCTGAGTGGTTACGGCGTTTACATTTGGGTCTATTAAATAACGTATGCATGTAAATAGTCGCAAAAATCGGACGATCAGTAATGTTTGCATTTTAGAGCGTTGTGTGTTAGACATTTGCGACAGTTTATACGGTCTTAATGGTCGTAAATAGTTTGAGGTGCTACGGCTTACGCCGTCGCAGCTAAAAAAGTTTCCGATCATTAAAAACCATATATACAAGAAAACTCTGTTTTTATGCCAAAGTCTCATGTTTGTTCCTATGTTCAACCACTGACACACACTAAATGCAAATTCAAGTGAAATTAACCGAAAACACGGGTCTAACAGAATTTTATATAATACAGTCGCTAATATCAAAATTACAAAAACAGTTAACGTTAACCATGTAATTAGAAGTCTCCTCGTTCAATATAACAACACAATATTAGCGTAGGGAGACAGCAGACTTTGGATTCCAATCGAAATATTATATACAATATATATCAATTGTCAAATACACCTTTTATCGACTGTTGCAAATAATCTTAGGCTCTTAAAACTTACAAAAGTCTAAGTTCGGATCGAGGGACTGGTATTGTTTACAGATGTTTTGTGTAATTGTAAATGAAAAAGCTACTGAACGTGAAACTTCTAAAATTCAGTCTATTGTATTTCACATTTCCTTTATTACGAGTTATCTGTCTCGTATATATGGATAGACACTTACGGAACCCACTTAGAACATAAACTTTTACTTCTATTGTTTTGTGATTTTCAGACGAATCCCAAGAGTTAAAGGCAGCATATCCTCTTGTGTTATAGTCGTAGTCACAGACTGGTTCGTGAATATCGGAACAGCTGTAAAACTGCAAGTTAAATAAAAGACTGATTGACCAACTGTAATAACCGGAAGCTGGCTATTTTGTCTAGGGAACATGCGGACCTACACTATGTTTTTGCTTGCTGATTGGCTGAAACAAAGTGGATGCATACGGGAATTATTCTTTTGAAATAATTGCTAGATGATAGATCTCGAATGAAAAGGGGGGAGAAAAATCAGTTTATGAATTATGATTAAAATATTTGGCATTTGAACATACTGACATTTTTGCTCGGTGACCACTAAAGGTGCCTCGAAAATGGAGGTGGTGTCATTCAGCTATAAAATAATGGCATACAGTAAAAATGTATTTTCTATTTTTATGTGGGACTAGGATGATTCTGCAAAATAAAAGCAGTCGGTGAGAGTTTGGGTAGTCGGTCTGGCCTAAAACCTTATAATGTATTTAGCATACTTATACCTGCAAACTGGTTAATGTAGTTAAACATCAACCTAGCTAGTAAGAAACAGTCTGGTGAATGAATAAAGTAACAACAAGAGTACTGCAGTGTGTGTACTAGATTGGTTAATGAATATCAAACTGGCTATGTTATAAAACACCTTTTTCACATCAGCGGCTATTAAACTGCAACAGACTTGTTACAGAATTGGTCTCTCAGTAACAGAAAAAATATAATAATGCAATTTCGGTAACAGGCTGGTTGTTACGCATCGAAGTAAGTGCCAGCTAAGGCAGACGATGGCTGATATCGCAGCTATAATAATGCAGTATAAGTTACATTAGTGATTCTGGTTATACATTTATCACTTATAGTCAGTGAAACAGATAAAAATGTTCAAATTAACAACACACAAGAACGCTACATTAATAACTGTAGAACTTTAGTTGATGCATTCATTTTTTATCAGCAATTTACATTATGTTTTACTGGCGCAGTGGTATCACTCCGCCTCAGAATCAGGGGGTCTCGGGTTCGATCTCCATCAGCCCCATGGTGGTAGTGTCCTCAGGCAATACACTTTAAATTCACATTGCCCCTCTCACCATCTGGAGATGTACAGTAACAGTTATACGATTTCATCTTATAAATTATATATCCAACGATAATGGCAAATACGTTAGTAAAGAGTCTATATAGCCTTAGTACACATTTATTTTCATTCATTTACAGTTACTATTGTACAACGCGTATGATACTTTGCAACTCACCTTTTCCGAGTCTCTTGTGGGATATTCACCAAAATAGAATTTGAAGTTTTCTCTGCAGTCCGAGTGTTCAGGATTACTGTCGGCGTTATTCAATACCAAACAAATAATTGAATATTTACTGATGGGATTGTAAATGGTTATATTAATTACGCAAGTACCATTTAACGGGGCTCCATCATAACTCAAATATATCATCCGGTTAGTTTCAAATGTGAGCGCGATGTTCCTTCCACATTTCGAATCCGATACCCGCTTTTGTGGCCCATACCACCACTGAATATCGTCGTCTGAAAGAAACAATTAAGTTAATGAAAGTAAATTTACCGGAGCACTTATTCTCTCACTAACATGTACACCAATTGACATAGGAAGAGGAAAGTAGAGTCAGCTAGAACAAAGTGTAAAAACAATTAATGAAATTTATATAAACTGTCATTTTAATGGCAACGTTACATGCACATTGTAACATATTAAATAATAAATGACAAAAACACATCTGCACACAAGTCAATTGGCTGACAACGTAGGTAGCAGGGATAAACATTTAATATTAACAAAATATAATTACAAACGGTTCTACACTGCACGTGCACACGTACAATACAAACTGTTATTGGGTAATATTGTTAAATACTACATAAAAACTCAATTTCCAGTTAAACGACCTGTTTCAAGCACATACGTACCAATGTATTCTGAGGAACATTCTACATGTCCTAAAATCCAAATAAGAACCGTGACTCCTAGCACCAGCATTTCCACACACATATTCACATAACAACATGCAATGTGTGTATCATCGATTTTTGTTGTATTGCACAATCTTTGCAATACGCGTACCGGCAACATAAACTATTTCTAGAACCGCTATTCAGTGTGTGTATTGATTGCATTTACAGTATGCAGCAGATACGAGGCGCGGAAAGTAGCTTATTTTAAACTAAACGTGAGTGTGGCACTGACATAAGCATGTCAGAAGTACATGATAGTTTGCTTTTTGGCAAATTACTAAATGTAAATGCTCTATACAGGAAAAATAAAATTAGATTTTCATCAAGTGAAGAGATAAACAATCATACGGCAACTGTTTAAAGTCCCAGAACCACAATAACAAGAAACTCTAATGTGACAGTCTTACTGGCAGAAATGACCTTTGTTTGTACCAAACACATTCACAAATTTGCTTTTTGACAAAAAGCACATGTGAAAAAATAGTGCAGTTTTTGTTTTTAATGATAATTAAAAAAATAAGAAAGGCTTTCAAATAACTATTTCTCACGAGGAACGACTTGAATACGAAAGAAGGGCACATGTCAACATTATTTCAGAATGAATAGATCATGGATCTATCATTATTCTGCCAGTATATTAATTTTACTATATCATTAAATTAAAAAAGATCATGGGACTTTAAATGTTATTTAAAAATTGAAATTCGTTCATGATCGGCAATATTTATTTATTGTAAATTTGACAAATACATAAGTTGATAATAACTAACTAAATTGTGCATAACAACAGCAACTACATACCACATTGACGACTTAAAACTAAATATTAATGATCAGTGATAGTGATACATATATCTCGATCCTGTACACAAGCGGTGCAACTCCAGTTGCCTACTCGTATTTAAGAGAGACGAGTTAACGAGATTAACGATATTTTAACATATTCTAACGATAACGATATTTTAACGATATTTTTACGATATTTTAACATATTCTAACGATAACGATATTTTAACGATATTTTAACGTATTCTGACAGACTGGTTATTTACCAATACATTTGAAAATGAATAATTATAGACAGAAAACACTTTATTTTCATTCTAACCTTTACTCGTACAGACATGACGCAAAACTGTAGAATTTATGGCAGAAAAAAATGCACCGATATACTATATTTCAACCATACGTTTTGCCATAAAATTACCTTGCCAAGTTTTCTTCGTTCCGAAACAACATATGGCTTTGATTAGGTTCAGAAAAAGTATTGCGTTCACAAATTTTGATTTAAATATTGTCTAGCTTGTATTTCGGAAGTATCAAAAACTATCATTCATGCGTTTGTGAGTGAAAACCTAATGCCTGATAATTTATCTTTTTCGGTTAATATCTTTGAACTTATTCTTTGCAGTCCTTAACAATCTCTGTCTGCTGTCAGAATGTAATGTATATATAGAAACAGAAACGTTTAGCTGCAAAAGATTATAGAACAGATTTAAACCCTGAAATTCAAAAACAGCATTTTTTTTTCATTTTTCAATTAAAAAAACACCAGTTTTGCGATAAATGACATTTCTCAGCTTTGTGCGAGCTAAAACAACATACAGGATTTAATTAGGTTCAGAAAAAGTCAAAGCACTGTGTTTACAACGTTTGTTTAAAATATCGTCATATTAATGGCGACTCAGAGTTTCACGAATCTTACCGGTTTCCATAGAGGTGAAAAGAAACTATTGTTCTTAGCATTGCCACAATGTGGATGCCTTTGTAGTCGTTCTTATTCGTGAACCCTTAATATAGGAGAATAGCTCCGTCTAAAGTCGACCCCTTGGGTGTAGTGATTACAACCCTTGAGTTCGGCTTGGAATAATGCTAGTGCAGTCAAAGCTGTACTTGGAGTTACGGGGCTATTTTTACTTGAACTGTATGGACAAGGTCATTTTTCGGGTGGGTACAAACCCTAGGTTCGTACTCAGGGTGTGTCTAGCTTACGTTAATCTTCGAGATAAATAACTACCAAGCTGAATCACTGTATTCTGGTGTTTATTGCATACAAAACCTAATATTTATCGCCTGGATACATGAAACAATGAACTGTAAACCTTGAAATTATTAATTATAAGACTAACAGTCCTAGTTAAATACGGGGATCCACTAACGGAACCTCCCCTTAGCACTCTTAGAATATTGCTGAGAAGTACCTTTACAATAGACAAGGACGGAAAAGTGCCGCCTGTACCAATGCAAAGAATACGTACTGGGCGTAAGGTCAGATGCTAACCTCGACCAGAACTAAATTAGAAATTATATATATGATAATGTGTTTACCAAGTAATTACTTTTTAAACAAAACAAAACTGACAACTGAACTCTTGTTTGTAATTTGAATTTAACATAATTATACAACCAGACAACACTTATATTTGTCAGACTTGATTTGTCTGTGACTAATACGACATAAAATGATCGGGTATGTCAGTAACAGGAACTCATTATTATTAAGTTCAGCTTTAGTAGTACTCCAGTTGATAAAAAAAATATGAATGCATATTTCATGAAAACAACCGATTGTATATTCGTAACTATTTACACCTGTGTTTGGTTTCGCAACACTAACACTTAAAGAAATCGGAGTTTTGATAACACTTTAATTTTACACTAAGACCTCTTCAGAATTCAACATACATGTACGCGTCTTTAGATGTCAATAGTGGTTAAAAATGTGAATCTACAATGACGCCAGGTAGATTTTGAAGGTCAATGGCACAGTTATACGTCTGATTTCAGCAAACCCTGGGTTACAAACAAATTAGTCCACTTTCGTGGGCTGTAAAAATTCCAAAATCTCTGATTTGTAAAGTACAGCTTTATTTCAAATTGTAAAGCAGAGAGACAACAAAACTAATACCAACTATCATGACTCTGGGAGGTTTGTATTGAAATACAAGCATTACAAATACATCCCTAAAAGGAAATAGAGGAAGATGCAAAATTAACACAAATGACTATAACATTTAAAATAAATAAGTAATCTCATTACTACAGAATAGTGCCAGAATTAATACCCTTAGATAAAATATTGAGTGTATGCTTTCCTAGGATCACAAACGCACTTACTAGTGACACACAACTCTCATAAGTTCCAAGCATTGCTTACAAATATGAACTGTCTAAAAATTAGTTATACAATGCATAGTAAAGAATAGATAAGAATACTAAAATCATTACACAATACTTACTTTACAACACACAAAATATTGCCCTGAAACGCAAATGAAACAACTGAAGTATAAATGACAGAACTTGTTTTGTCCATATAAAAGATTTATGTACTTGTAGTAACAAATGGTTGTGAAGATCTACTCTGAACTTATGAACACATCATGAAAATATATATTCTTCACTAATGTTGCAATATAATATTATTATAACCATAAACGCCAGTAGATGTTCCAAACTGTATTTTTATGTGTGATTCACATCCGTTTGTAATGTCAAACGGTATAATATTTGCAGCACTGTCAGTAGGAACATGTTGGCCTGAGGTCGTAGTTGAAGCGCTCAAATATAAACTGATTTCCATGAGTGTAATTAGAGCTATTGGTTTTTAATACCACTACTTCTATTTCTGATCTACTCCATAAAGGCCCCCAACAAATGTCGTTTATCCTTAATACTAATGCAAACGTTCAGGTAGGGTACTAATTTCGGTTTAAAGGTTTTCTAATACTGACCAATACATTATCTAGGGACTGTCCTAAATAGAAAATGCTGTAATTAAATTGCCTTAACCTTGAGAATTATTTTATCGCAGATCTTGTAAACTATGTGAAGTATCAGGGGAAGGATAAAGTTGCATTTTGTAAGTGATTCACATCCGTTTCTAAAGTCAATAGTTCTTCTTTCACTGCCAGTAGGATAATGAATGCTCTTCGATGAAGTGGAAGGGCTCGCACTGGAATAGGAATTCCTTTCCATCAGGGTAATGAAAACTTTCGGTTCAAACTTATTCTTATCAAATCCACTATTTAGACTGCTTATTATCTCTATTTCGTTGCTAATTTCCTTTTCGTCGCGAGTTATTTTAACAATAATAAAATCACGAGCACTTTGAATGAGAACTTCTTTCTCGTCATCTGTAACGGATATATTTTGAATGCGAATACCCTTGGTATCTAGTATATGGTAGAAAAAACCCTTTGTTCCACCAAAATACTGGGTTACAGATGGGTCAAGGGTAGTGCTCCAAAATGAAGGAATATGGTAGGTATCTCCTACGCTCGGAAACGAGGCTGGCCAGTATCTTTCGCCTCTGTACAAATGTTCAAATGTCTCTTTGCCTAAAATATCCAAAGCTTCGTTGAGAAGGGCTTCACATCTTTGCCAGATTTCGCCAGGATTGTTTCTACGAAGTTCTGTGTTCAAACTTCTATAAAAAGTTTTGCCCGGTGCATTAGTAATTTCGTCAGGACTTGTATATAGGTAACTGATTAGTGCAGCACTTTTCTTTTCATGTGTCCAAGCGTCAAACATTTCATCTTGCAGTTTAGCCCTGGCCTTTATTATCAGCCCAGACATTGAATAATCTCTGTCTAATTCACTTAATAGTGTCTCAATCCTGAATGAAAAATCTCCAGGTCCAGGTCCATAGGCTGAAAAGGTATTACAATAGATAAAGATAAACATTAAGCTTTAGCACATTGTTGTTTAAAACATGATGTCGAATCAAACTTTATTTTTTAAATCAAGTAAGCCATTCAAAAATGATTTAAATGATAAATATTGCTCCATCATTAACACAAAATGAAAGTAAATAAAAGAAAAGTCTTAAAATTCCGCTACGGCGAAATTACGAGAGGACCATGACGACCCTATAATATCGCTCACCTGAATGACATTGCTCTTCAATAAAAATATAATGATACATTTTAATGATCACTGATTGCAAAATGTGGATTCTATCATGTTAACCTAGCTTTTGACCCCATGTGACACTGTTCAAAACATCAAGACACACATTCCGACCAATTTAAATTTCATTTGATTTGACCTTGTGATCTTTTTTTTTTGACATCATATGATCACGCTATGAATCTTGCATAAAGCTCATCGCAGCAATCATTCTGGCCAATTTTCTAAATGACTTGGGGTCAAATTTGTTCTATAGAGTGTTACCAAAATTGCACACACTATGAGTTTTCTATTATTTGACCTGGTTACTGAGTTTAAAATCCGAATAAATATATCATTGTTTTCATCAAGACACTCATTCTGACTAAGTTTAATGAAGATCCAACGGCAAATGCAGCAACTGTTGAATCCACAAAGTCAGTTTTGACGTACGACGGACGACAGACAAACAGACGACGGACATCAGGTGGTCATAAAGCTCACCGTGAACACTTCGTGTTTACGTGAGCTGAAAACAAAAACAAAATAAAGTCAGACATTTTATAATTTCGTCAAAATTATTTTCATTTCAAATGTTTAGAATCTACCAGTTATATTTATGTACAAATTACGGAGTTGCGGAATCCCACATCCGCATTCATGACGAAACTGCTGACAGTATTTACATCTTAATGTCGCACATATTGTTTGTGGTTTTAAGTCACCGTGTCAAATGTACATGTACCTACAGTACATGCAATGTAGTTAGACTGTTTATGCATGCACATTGTGATCATTTATGAGGGTTTAAAATATTTTGCTACTGTTTTATCATATCTAAATACACTAAATAAAAAACATTAAAAGTTACCATTGTCTCCTCTGATCTCAAATACAAGACAAAAATAAATATAAAGTGATATCATATTTGTCAATGCTACTCCGACGATCTCTGTTTGTGTTATGAGAATTTTTGTTACGGTATGTGAATGAAAACACATGTATGTAAAGTGAGTGAGTTTAGAAATCCCACTACGAAATACTTCATGCGTTAAAGATTTGGATGTCTTTTTTATATATAGATTCATGTGCTCATAACCTGAATTACCCTATCCATCAAGTGGTTGCATTGTAGTGGAATCATGCCACTTCTACCGTATACATGCTCATGTAGTGGTTTGAATAAATGTACGTGTGTTCGTAGTATTCATTTAAGATACATCGCATAACTACACACCTACAAAATTTCCATTACAGTATATTTTACGTGGAAAAGATCAAAAAAGTTTTTCACATATTATTAAAATGATAGATGAAATATGCGTTGAGGTGCCACGTAGTTTAAAAGGTTTATTAGCAGTTAAAGTATTCAAACCTTGTCGTAAATATTGCCTTAAAGACAATATATAATTATTTGTCCATATAAATAAATGTTTCACTATAATGAGTTTTATTCGTCAATGATAGATCAAAAGTTTTAATATGAGGTAGCACACCAAGAATACAGACTCCAGTGCCATTTAATCATCATGAAACTGTTAGAATGAGAAACAAAATCTGTTTCTCAAGTTTTTCACCCGTTTCAATCGTATTTCTGTGATTGTTGCAGCGGACAGTTTACCTAACAATATTTCCCGGAAATTCGAATGTCGAGTACTAGAATCCTATCCCCCGTAAGAGACTGTCAACTTTTTCATATACACAAACATGCTGGATCCCTAACTTATTGAGAGAAGTCAGCGACTATGACCACTAGCCCATGTAGGCGGATTCAAGAAACATTAAGCGAAATATTTCAAGCTTATAATTTATATTACAATCTCTTTGGCTGTCCATTACAGGGTCCATTACAGTGAATTTGATAACATGTGTTCTTTGCTACAACCATTTTTTTCACGGAATTCAGTCTAAGGGAGGTAACGCAAGGATATATATTGTTTGTACTCCAAAGCATTACTATTTTTAGCTTTAGTAGTACTATAGTTTATAAGAAAATATAAATACAATATGTACATATTTCATGAAAGCAACCAAAGGGATATTCTAAACTATTCACAAGTTGGCTACACGAAAGAACACTTACAGATATCGGATTCTTGATAACACTTTACACTTAAGACCTCTTCAGGTCATTTAGACGTCCATGGTGGTTAAACGTGTGGAACTACAATGACGTCATAGGTATGTTTTGAAGTTCAATGTCACAGTAAGACGTCTGATTTCAGCAAACATTGGGTTACAAACAAATTATTCTATTGTCCTGGACTGTGAAATAGCAAAGACTCGAATTGATTTGAAAATTGCAGCTTTATTTCAAATTGTAAATCAGAGAGGCAACAAAAATAAATGCTAACTATCATGACTCTGGGAGGTTTGTATTAAAAGGCAAACATTACTAATACATCTCGGGAAATAGAAGAAAATACAAAAATAACATAAATGACTGTAACAATTTGAATAAATTCGTAATCTCAATAATACAATATAATGTCAGTAATAATGCCCTTAGATAAAATATAAGGTGTATGCTTTCCTACGATCACAAAATCACTTACATGTGACATACACCTCTCACAAGTTCCAAACATTACTTACAAATATGAACTGTCTAAAATGTAGTCATACAATGCATAGTAAAGAATAAATAAGAATGTCTGAGGACTGCAGTATAAAAGACTGAAGAGCCGCGATATCTGCATTGTAGAATATAATCAATATAACAACACGCGTATATAGCGCACAAAATCAAACTATAGAAATACTAAAACCTAAAAACAGTTTTAAATCACTTGTTATTTTATATATTACACCAACCAAAAGTTTTAGTTGCACCCAAGGCTAGAATATATCTATGCTAACAACTTTAAGAAGTATACTAAAATCATAAATAATCATTACTTTTACAACACACAAACTATTTTCTGAAACGAAAATGAAACGACGAAACTTGATTTGTCCAAATAAAAGATTTATGCAATTGAAATAACAAATGGTAGTGAAGATCTACTCTGAACGTAAAAAACAAACCATATAAATATATATTCTTCACTGATCTTGTAATATCATCATAACCATAAACGCCAGTAGATGTTCCAAACTGTATTTTATGTGTGATTCACATCCGTTTTTATTGTCAGGCGGTATAATATTTGCAGTACTGTCAGTAGGAACATGTTGGCCTGAGGTCGTAGTTGAAACGCTAAAAAATAAACTCTTTTCCATCAGTGTAATTACAGTCATTTTTTTGACTTAAGTCACATCAAAACCACTACTTATATTTCTGATCAACTCCATTTCTTTATGTATTTTCTTTTGGTCCCAAGTAATTCTAATAATAATATAATAGCACTTTGAATGAGAACTTCTTTCTCGCCATCTGTAACAGATATGTTTTGAATGCGAACTCCCTTTGCACCTATTATATGGTAGGAAAAGTCCGTTGTTCATCCAAAGTATTCTGTGATAGAAGGATCAAGGGTAGTGCTCCAAAATGAACGAATATAGTAGGTATCTCCTACGTCTGGAAACGAGGCTGGCCAAGCCCTTTCACCTCTGTATAAGTGTCCGAATGTCGCCTTGCCTATAATTTCTAACGCTTTGTTGAGTAGGGCTTCACATCTCTGCCAGATTTCGCCAGGATTGTCTTTACGAAGCTCTTTGTTCAAGCTGCTATAAAAAGTTTTGCTTGGTGCATCGCTTATTTCGTCAGAACTTGTATACAAGTTAATGATTAGTGCAGCACATTGCTTTTCTTGTGTCCAAGTCTCAAACATCACACCCTTCAGTTTAGCCCTGGCTTTCACTATAGTAGCATCCATTGCAAAATCCCGTTCCAACTCATGTAATAGCATTTTCACCCGGAATGAAAATTCTTCATGACCATAGTCTGAAACAAAAGTAAATTAGCGATTATACGTTTACTAAATCTAAAACAATATGTTACAGAATCAACCGTCATTAGGTCCAAGGTGGCAGCTTCGTTGCGACAGTTAGATATCGAATATACAGTCAGCAAATGAAACCGTTTTTATTCACAATGTGCGTTAGAAATAGGATAACTAATTACTAGTGATAGTCTTTTGCGGTGTGTACTATAATGTTACCGGGTTAATTTTTTTCGCAATTTTGACATGTGCGACTGTTCATGCGTTTTAAAAGGTCGAACATGTAGATATTTAAAAGGTGACGGCGAAATCGATTTTAATGCATTGGCTCCGTCACCGTTGTAAATATGTGCGACCATTAACAATCGTTTATAAGAGCTGCAGAATTTAAGAGGTAGATTTATGTAATAAAACATGTCCTATCCCTTGTGTTTAATTAACCGAAATTTAAAGTAGTTAACAGTTAAAAAACTAAAATATCTTCATCCATCCGAGTACTTCGGTAAGTTAACATTGTAGATAGTGCATGCTCATGTTAATGTTATTATAGATTTTATTAATCTTTTTTAAGTCCGGCCAACATGTAAATAAAATGTAAGATCTGTCTTTATTCGCTATAACATAAAAATAAATGTACGTACCGCTTTCTCCTTTGATATGAATCATAAGAATTAATAAAATAAGAAGTATTATTATTTTCATAATTTCTCATTTTTATTAATAGTATCTACTTTCTGTCTCAATGTTAAAAACGGACTGGTTATTTTACCTTTAAGTTAGTGACCAAAAATAATAGGAATTCCATTTAAAATTCCATTTTTGTTTTCACATAATTATATGGTATCCTTAAGTGGCTTACCTGCGCAAGCCTTTATCGATTAACCAACACTACAAGTACTTGAATCTTTCGGTGTGATAATGAGTCTTACAGAGGGTACATAGTGTCGTGGTAATTTTAACTCGTTAACCCAAGGATAAGAACAAATTCAAATTCGTTGAAGCGTAAATAGACATAAATTGGAAGAGGTGGTGGTAATTTGGTATGTGTAAATAATACATCGAGACTATAATTATAATGTCATGAATACTGTGAAGACTAAATTAGTATGTTTTAGTTACAAAAGAGGCGTTTACATAAGAGCGTTTAGAATTAATTTTCATTCTATAACTATATGATGATGTTGATTAGCGATAAGATGAAGGTTTAAACTTGAAAACGTAGTATTAGAAAGTTGTTAAAAAATAAGAACTCGTTCTAATGCAATTTAAATTAACATGATAATATAACCATGATGTGTAAAGTATCTAATGTTTTTCAAAATTTCCATAGCGGCCTTTTCAAACTATCTAAAGTGTGCATATGTAGACCTTGTAGTAATGATGTAATGTGGTACTTCCCACCAGGAATACGGATATCAATCACTGTCAATATTCTGTTCACTGAGAAAAACAATAATAATAATAAAAAACCCTGTCTGTTATGCGACAATATTGAACTGGCACTCATGAATATTCCGTTTGCGGTCGGTAATCTTCGGATGAAAATATAACAAGCAATTGGTGTAAATATCAATTTCGTACTGTACCAGATATCGCATTCCGCAATGGCGTAGTTGATTAGACATTTGACTACTAAGTTAGCGTGTGCAGGTTCGAGTCGTGCTTGTTGTTTTTTTTTTTTACTTTTTTCATCGTTTCGTTGCATTTACATGAGTTATACAGTAAATAGCTTTTGTACTGAATTTGTATCGTGACAGGTGACCATTACATGGGAGACAGCACGGCAAGAATTGTCATTAAACGATGGAAGACTCAGACGCTGGTAGCAGCACGGATACTGCAAGCGAACGGTGCAATAGTGAAACTGACACAGCTAGTGAGACTGGATTTTGATGTGATTTTATGCAATTCCTGAATGCCATGAATATCAATAAAAAGTATTAACACATAAAAAAATGAAACACAGAAAACAAAGCAAAATTAATCCACAATAAAAAAATCAGAAATCATAGAATATAAAAAGTGAAAACGGTGTATTAGACAATATCACAAATTAAAACAAATAAGCCATACTCCTATAAATAACTTTTAAAAAGTATAATTATCTGGTTAGGATTCGAACCCATGGGATCCTGCACACTAGCCAGGCATTTTACCACTACGCCACTTTCTGTGCGATGTAAATTTCAGTTGATGAAATGTATTCATTTAATATGATAACAACTGAAATAACGAAAACATACCCGAACGTTACCGAAGATATTGGCGAAGATTAATGAGTGCCAGGTAAATATTGTCGCACAATACCGTTGACCATAAACACGTATATTGTTGATTGGTCTAGTTGGTTGCTCGTTAAAATACACGTTGGTTAGTTAAAATATCGCATTGGCATTTATCGTTATCCCACTTAAAGGCCGACTACATTGTTGTCATACAAATTCTTTAACAGACAACTGTTTCATCTGTCATACAGACGAAGACATTTTAAATACTATCATGGAGATAACAAAAATGCATTTGATGCTGTATCTATGCGGATTGTACTTAAAGTCCTAGTAGAAGTTTTTGTGTACAATTACATGTAGCTCTTGACATCGACAAACTACTTCAATTGGCTTATTCTTAACTATGGTATGGTCTGGTCTAGCCCGGTGAACCCAATTTCAACCGAGTCCGACCAGGCCTGAGTTTCCAAGTTGAATATATTAAACACTGTCATATATAGCAGAGGGAAATTTCTTTCAATTGATAAGTATAGTTTTAATTTTGTCAGCAGATACTGATTAAATCATAACCGACTGTAAAATTCAGTTACTGCTAGAAATGTTGTGTGCATCCCTCACCACTTCATATATTCACTCTGAACTCCCCATCACTAAAATCATCATCATTTAAGTCCCTTATCAAACTATTGAAAGAAATCACCCTAATATGCTATATTTGGCAGTCTTTGTAATATTTTATCTGGTACGCTGAAAACTCTGGTTTGGGTTCATCGGACCAGGCCAAGCCATATTTTATAACATGCCATACAAAAGTACATAATTTACAAATAAGCTACTAATATTTATTGTTTTACAATACTTGCTAGACTGATTTACAATATTGTGCTTCTATGTCAATGTTAAGTTAACCTGCCATGATGAGTTTAAGAAATAAATCAATAATGACGATTTGTTTCAATTTGTTTATGTTCACTATTAGTTTTAATGTCACGTTCTGACGTGATACGCATTATATCAGACGGTACAGGGATTTACTTCCTGGTTTCCTACAACTGATATTAATAGATTTATATAAACAATAAGGATGGTATGTGGTTTAATTTAGTGTAAACAAATTGGATGCAAATTACGATTTATTGCAACACAAATTTAATCCGTTTGTGTTATGTACGTGAAGTTGGCAGTAGCAGTAGCTGGCAGTAGCAAAAGCAAAAACGTGAAGTTGGCAGTAGCAGTAGCTGGCAGTAGCAGTAGCAAATCGTGAAGTTGGAAGTAGCACTAACTGGCAGTAGCAGTAGCAAAAACGTGTACTTGGCAGTAGCAGAAGCTGGCAGTAGCAGTAGCAAAATCGTGAAGTTGGCAGTAGCAGTAATTGGCAGCAGTAGTAGTTGACAGTAGCAGTAGCATACATGTGAAGTTGGCAGTAGCAGTAGTTGGCAGTAGCATTATCAAAATCGTGAAGTTGACAGTAGTATTAGTTAGCAGTAGCAGTAGCAAATGTACTGGCAGTAGCTGGCAGTAGCAGTAGCAAAAACGTGAAGTTGGCAGAAGTAGCAAGTGTAGTTGGCAGTAGGATAGTGGTAGCAAAACGTGACTTGCGTAGGTAGTTGGCAGTAGCAGTAGCAATAACGTTTTGGCAGTAGCAGTAGCGAATAGAACGTGAGTTGGCAGTAGATGGCAGTAGCAGTAGCAAAAACGTGAAGTTGGCAGAAGCAGTAGTTGGCAGTAGCAGTAGCAAAAACGTGAGGTTGGCAGTAGCAGTAGGTGGCAGTAACAGTAGCAAAAATTTGAAGTTGGCAGTAGCAGTAGTTAGCAGTAGCAGTAGCAAATGATAACTCAAGAACGCTTGGTAATTTAGTTTTCGATGGGCGGACGGATGGGGCAGGGGGGGGGCACGGGTGAGGGTGGGGATGGCACGGGTGGGGGGTCAAGATAACTGTTTCTGAAAATTCTTTTTTTTCTTCGAATTTTCATTTTGCACATCAAATTGTTTTAAGCCAAACAAAATTATTTTAGGTCAAGTTCAATTACAGTAAAATATTTTTTTTCGATTTTTTGGGGGAGTTATTGATTGTTTTAAGCAAAATAAATTTTTAGGGTGTCCAGGTCAAGGCCACTGTTACTAAATATTCTTTTTTCGATTTTATTTTTATTTTTCAAGTGTTTTAAGCAAAAACAATTACTAAAAATAGATCTTTTTTGAGTTTTTAAATTGTTTTGAGCCAAACATTTATTTTTCAGGGGTCGAGGTAAAGGTTACTGTTACTAAAATAGATTCTTTTTCATTTTTTTGTAGTTTTAAATTGTTTTAATAAAAAAAAATTAAGGAGTCAAGGTCAAGGTCAGTTACTAAATTATTGTTTTTATTTTCAAATTTTTATTTTGAGTTTGAAATTATTTAAAGCAAAAACAATTTAAGCAGGTCAAGGTCACTTATTAAATTTTTTTTTTGCGATTTTTTTTTTTAATTTGTTATTATATTAAGCAAGTGTCTTTTCCCCAAAACATACCTGAAACAGTCAATGTTAAATTATAATATTGGAGATGACTGTTTTATTTTCTTTTTTGAATTTTTATATTGATATATTGGAAAATATAAATTTGTTCTTTTTTCCTAATAGAAATACCATTCTTAAACACTCAGTATCATACAAATTCAATTTTTTCGTGGAAGTATCAGACTGTGGAATGGTATCCCTACACTAGTACAACCAAGCCCTAGCATTTATATCTTTGCTGAGCGGCTGTCCCACAACTTGTTACTTAGAACCTTGCTTTTAACATAGTCTTATTCGATCTTTTTAACTTTTATCTATAATAATCATGCACCTTTATAAATTTCGTGCTTGCAATGCAGGATGACATGGATGAGGTAGACGTAACATACACTGGAGTTAACACCGTCAAACATATTAATTGGGTTATCCCGATTACTCTCCCCTTATTCAAAATTAATTTTTGCAATATCAGTGTTGTTCTACTATGCACTTTTGTTCTTAAGAACACCATTATGAATTATTTTGGATAGAAATAAAGGTTAATTTCGCCTATAAGATGTACCATTTCGTTATAAAAGTGCAACTTGTGACCGTAGTATCCGAATTGGTGTTAAGTTTTCACAGATGTTTTCACGCAAAATATGCCCTATCTATGTATTTTATAGTTTTAACGTTGTTACCGGATAATCCATATGAACAACGTCCATAGAAGGGTTTAAGTGGTTTAAAGTGCAAAATACAGAAAGCGTCCCGTTCCAGAGACAAACCCTGATTCTTTAACATGTCTGGTGTACAGAAACGATACATCGGACCTCCGTTTAAGGTCTCACCCGAAATACCATTAGCTATGTTAGTGGAGGAGCGGGGGATCGAACCTACGATCCCTAGATTATAAGTCTACAACGTTAACCTCTGGACCACTTATCTGCTCCGACTATGGTTTCGTGGTTTTATAAAGGTATATATATCTCCGTTGCTATAGCAATGAATGATGAGATCCCGACTCCGACTATGCTCCATGTACATGTACTTTATATATACCCTTAATGGATTATGTAGTTGCAACGACTGCTTGATTTTGAATTAGATATTAAATAAATGAAAATTTCCATGATATAGTATATATATTACGTTTTATGGAAATTACTATTAACATGATTTCAAACATTGTAATTATCGCCTGTGCGTGTTTCTTATCGCGCAAAATTGTAAATGAAGGGAGTGAATGTAAAAAGAAAACTACCATTAATAAAGATAACCGGTGTTATTTTATGTATATGAAAGCGATTGCTAGCTAGATTTTTATAGTAAAAACTAATTTGATTCAGTCAGAAGGCGCCAACTGTCAAAGGATGAGAAGTGGACCTTGACCGGTACTCGAACCCATGGCCATTCGCTTGCAAAGGTGTTAAACCGAATGATCGGACATTTGCCTAATCTGTCCCCAATAGTAAATATGTATTGTGACATGTGCATCAGGAAAACAACTTTAATCCTTGTTTTTCTTATCAAATATGTTAATACTCGAATTATTGACCGTTATTCATTGGCCGAGAAAGTATAAATGCTCTACACTTATAACTAACAACAATTTGGCAGTAACAATATATTATGCTGATAGATATCAATCATTTACGTACTAAAATTATTAACCCATTCAATATAGACTGAACACGACACTTTTTTTATTGTCTATTCTCATTAGGTATTATCCAATTAGAAGGTGCCTAACAGCATATTTTTTTCATTTAAAAACAGTTATACATTTTAGACTACTTGTTATTTCACTGGCGGTTGAAAAGTTCCCAACTTCCGCTCACTGGTCCGGAACAGTTGCAACGCCTCGACTGTATTGTTTGATAGTAGTAGTTTTTCGGATTTATTTTTTTGGACGAGCAAATTTCATTCTATTTCGAAATCAATTTCTTCTCAGAATTTCACAGGCGGCGTTTACTTCTAAAATTTAACAAGATCCCATGATCTCAATCTCATATACATGTATCCTATCTTTATATTAAGTTAGAAACAAGGTAAGAAAACATTGTTTTACATACGCTTTCAAAACTGTACATATGGTCAAAACTTCACCAAGATAGCATGAAAAACAAGTAAGTAGGCCGAGCTTAAAATTTAACAGCTATTCAAAAAACTGTACAAATGGTCGAAATTACAAGATGGTGCGCCACATATGCTTCAAGACGGAGCACCACCGATGCTACAAGACGGTGCACCACCGATGCTTCTAGATGGTGCACCACCAATGTTACGAGATTGTGCACCACCGATGCCACGTGACGGCGAACCACACATGTTTAAAGACGATGAAATGAGACAGCTATTGTTACGAAATACGCACTCAAGGCGGGATTTAAATGCACTTTCTATGATTAAAACTCCACCGCCTCTAAAAGTTCTAGCTGCATCAACTCGTGCAAAAGTAGAAGAAAAATTGCATCTTTTTGGAAAAAGTCGCTAAAACAAATTGAATACACAAACATTGCTGCACCTCCTCCTCCACATTTCTTTCGGAGAACTATTTAAATAAGTTATAGAGATGTTTCTCAAATCGGCGTTAAATGACAGTTGTTATTTTCCTTTTATACTTCCAGATTTACTTTTTATCATGTACTTTGCAGCACTGTAATTTATACAAATAAACTGATGTAATGTGATCTTGGCTGAGACATTCCGGATTAATGGAATATAATCTGCCTGTAAATTCCTATGGTGTTTTGTTTACATATCATAAAATGAAAATAATCTGTAATTTGATGACTTGTTTTTACACATGTATTTAGATTTTAGACGTGACTTTATGAAAGCGATTAATGTAAAAATCCACAATCAATGGAATTTCTCCACTAGTGTTATTGACATGTAATTATCATTTATGATGTATTTATTTACTACAAAGTTGAATAAAATTGCTCTGTATCTTTTATGTTTCCTTATAAGAAATAAAATCCTCAAACGTTAAGCACATCTCCCGTTAGCAGACGAATCCACAGTTAAATACATACACAAATCAGTCAGCTTGGATAAAAACTTCAATTGAGGTTTTGACGAATCACCTTCTCTTAAACTATATTGGTCAAGGTTCACATGAGCTTCCATAGGTTAGGATTATTTCAAAATCTGACTGATGAGTTCTGACTAGAAACTTGAACTGTTTTCAAGCTTGTAACGAAAGTATGTTTGGAAATTAGTCATGTCCTCTTGGTGTTAATGTTTTCGTTACTAAGCACCCTTGGTATTGGGTCCATACATCCTTGCAAGGAAATCTAGCACAGTCTTTACTTAATGCCACTATTATACAAATCATGTTAGTCTGGGTAATCTTGGTAGAGTGGATCATCCGTGGATCCATTCTTTGTTGCCTTCATAACAGAGGATGTAATATTTGTCAAAATTTGAAAAAGTGTTCTGATATTAACCTATTAATCTGTGTAATACAAGTCACCCAAGTTAAATATCTATGAAACACACAAAGAAAAACGTTTTATTTTCAGTTATCCGAAATAATGTTAATCCGTAGTATGTTCTTTACCATTTCAACCAGAAGCAAGTGAAGAAATCATTTATGTACACACTTTCCCAGCATATTTACAAACAACACACATATTTAGCATAATTACACTTCATTAATAGCATATGCTATTATAACATTGCAACATGTAACACAAATAAGGGGAGTATCTACGTTAGCCTTTCATTACGACATTTAATTTCATCAGGAAAACTTGCCATATAAAGTTTGAAGAAGACAGCTATTGGTTCGAAAAGGTATCGTTAACTGGACATGGTAATTCAAGACATCGGTTCAACAAATAACGTAAACTTCTGTTTTTATTTAAGCATATTTACGTATAGATAGAGCAGAATAATACATAGTTTTAACATAATTATATCACAGTTCAACAAGAAACCATATGCGCCTGGCATCACAACACACAGTATCAATAACACCATACTTAAAGAGAAAAAATATCAATGCAACATAGTAACAGTTTATTCTAGCAACATTACATATCACTTTAACCTAACCCCAATAAAGTGAGAAGAAATGGGCTAATGAAATCCGCATAATAAGAAAACGTTCCCAACAAAACTAGTAACAATTAATGCTAATAGAATAGATTTTTCACACATGACAACAAGTTCGTGTTCTGTCAGTTACACGATCAATCACTGTATTTTCCTTTAAACATCACACAGTCGAGGCGTTACATAATTGAGCACGTCCCTGTATTTGATCTTTATGTAACATGTTATATCCAATTGACGCTTTTTAACGGTAAAATCTGGTACATAAAAAACCGAATTATCATTTTAGATCTTCAAACTATGTTCACTAGTTAAGGTCTTGCAATGGTTGCCAATGAAATTAGCTAATAAGGGTGTTAGCTAGTGACGCTTTCTGTCGAGTGAATTTCGTATTTACTTATTTGTTCACGAATCTATTTGCTAAACGGAGCAATAAAAATACTTGAGGAAAGCACACATTGGAAAAATTAGTGCATACTTAATTCAAATACCAAACGTTTTGTCATTTTTTACTTTCAGATACATGTACAAATAGAAAAATCGACAAGTATATTGCAAAATATTGCAATTTCACTTATTGACATTACTCGTAATTAACCATGCAAAAATGAACCGGCATTATATGTACATGTACGGCTGTGTGCGTGTTTGTTGTATGTTAAGTGTAGTCTATGAAATATTCCGGTGGTAAAGGGGGTGCTGATGGTTCAAGGCATGGAGATTCGTGGTGTATTTGGAAAACTTGTTCCCGTGCCATATTGTCTATATTCTGATCTCTCTCCGTCTGTCCTTCACTACAACGAGTCTCATTCTGCGTGCTTTGAGGCATTGACATAGATTCATTCCCATTTCCATCACTTCTCCTGGCTCTTTCCGACGCCGCATTTCGGCGACGACTGAAGACATTTTAAAACGAATATGTAAGGTACGTGTATATACAATTAAATACTTTCTTTTCTAATCTGGATTTTTGTTAAGTATTTCACTCTGTTACTGGATCCACAAATTATTCCTTATAATATTTTGTTTTTCCTATCATAAATGTATACACTTAAAGTAATGTCCATTTTAAGAAATAATGTAAAGACTGTGTGCGACTAGTGGAAGAACATGTTTTTGCATATTCAAAACAATGTTTGCCTTACATTACAAAAGTGGACATTAAGAATTCTATGAAATGTAACAATATTGTACTTACCGCCATTTTATATAATAGAGAATCAGCGGAACAAGGAAAACTATGATCATCAACAGCAACGCAAGCACGGATCCAGCAATCACTATGTTCAAGGTGTCTGTAAAAGACGACGGTTTAGATATGACGAAAAATATTTGCACACTTTTAATAAACAAGAAAACATGCTTATATTTCAAGGTTTAAAGGTATTTCTTTATTTTTGTACAGGAAATAAAATATATATAAAAAAACTTTTCACTCCTAGTTACGACAGTTATATTGTTATTCGTAAGTAAGTTCTGGAAATGACATCTTATCTTCAGAAGCTTATTATTGAAGTTGATATTTCTTCAAGTATTAAACAAGGTAAAAAAACTTCCACTTGAAAAGTACTTCCTGAATAACGTATACGATCTTGGTCTTTTTCTTGGGTTCCTAAATGTGTCCCATGACCAAGAAACCTAACTTATTGTGCCAACTTCCATCTATCAAATTTTTAATGGGACGGTTTAACGTTTTGTTATTTTATACCATAATCATGTAGATAATAAATGACATTTCGATATACTTTAGTACTAAATAATGTTCTATCAAATGTTATTACCGATATTGTCTGAAAATATATTTAGCAGCCAAAATCTAGGGATTTGAAAAAAAAAATTGAACCGAAAATGTTTCAGTTTTTATCCTGCCTGAGCACAGGAAACAATATAAACTCGTTCTGATGTCAAGTCTAAGCATTTGACATAAAAGATATAAAACATCCGATAATCAGCAAAGCAGAATCACAGATTCGGAAGTATTGTTTAATTTAAAGTAATCTGTGTTTTACAAACCTTCGTCGTTCATTTCCCGTGATGGCTATATTAACTGCATCTGAAAAAGAATAAAAAACATTCACCTGGGCTTCTGTGTAAATTTATCAATTGTTTAAAAAAACATATTGTTTGATTCAGCTGAAATTCAGTTTACTGAAAACACCCGGATTTTCAAGTTGTTTTGGAAACTTCTGTTCACCTTGCAAACATGCATAACGCTACATAGGCAAGTCCTTTTATTTCTAAATTGATATATGCGATAAAGTAAATTCTTTAGAATCACTAAACACACTTGCACACTGGATTTTCTGAAAATGTCAGTTATATGAAGAATTAATCATCGGGAATAATAGAGCAGTCAGATAAACATGGTCTACTATTCGAATCATTTTGATATAATATAATTAAAACATTTCTATCAAAAGTCTTAAATGTGTTAAACTATAGTCATCATACCCATTAATACTTTCTCGTAGTTTCCAAATGAATAAAGCAGTTGATTTATGAACATATGACCATCACAAATGCATTCATAAAAGACTTTCACAAATATTTCTTAGCTAAGAAAGAATCAAAAGGCTTATCTAACTTGGTTGTCTAATACCCTAGAAGAGCTCTATAAATGTATTATGCATGGCAGAAGCTGGCATGTAAAACTTGAACCAAAGTTCAACGAGGGCCATAATTTGAATTATATTTATTTAAGAGTTATCTTACCTCTTTACCTTATACTCTTGAAGACTTTGTTCAACTTTCCAATTAATCCTATGGGTTGTTATTGAAATATGTGCATGCTTGTTACTAAGTCTTGAACACAAAACGTTACCCAAACTACAGCCTTCATGCACAACTTTAAACAGAATTTCTCTGTCCAGCAAAGGCCATAACTTGGGAAAATGCTGTCAGGAGTTATCTGGCATAATTGCCAGATAGCCCTGAACATTTAGCAAGTTTAAGTCAATCAAATCAGTGGTAACTGAATTATGTACATTATAGTTACAAAACTTTTTATAAAAATTCTTAGTCCAACAATAGCCATTTTAAACTCAGCCAAGAATAAGTCACCTATCTTGCTTGCCTTATAGCCCTGAACATTAAAACAAAGTTTCAAATCAATTCATAGTTTGTACTTTTTACTTCCTTACTATAAAATTAAATTGATAAAATTCTGTCACTTTTTGCAATAATAAATAGAAAATATTAAAATTGTATCACTTCTCGGTGAGATATATGCCATATCCATTCAATCAAACAAAATAATGTTCTTTTTATTTTATGCTAACTATTAAAACAAAATCAAAATTATGTATATGCACTTCTTAAAAAAGTAGTTCCGGCAGACCTATATCACCCACACTGTGACTGATATGAAATCTGTATCATCACTCTACATTTCATTGATACAAAAAGAATATTTGTTTGTTTTGAGTGGTGTACCAATCGCTTTCATAAACTCAAAATCCACGCCTATCATCTTTTCGGGTCGATTGTCTGTTGACAAACGGTTGTGAACAAACGAGACAATAAATACGACATTCCTAAAACACAGTCAATTCCGCCGAAACAAATAGTTCGAGGCGGAGTAATTTCTGTGCCAAACTGATCAAGTGATGTATATCACGTGATGAAACTACTTTTGGGACTGTTATACGAATTAGAGTACTGTATATAACCTGTACTGAGTGCGCGCATTTACTGTTGTTATATTGCTATATGTAGTAGTGAGCTTTGTGTTTGTCTGTTTTGGTGTTCGTTTTGTTTTCTTTGTGTTTTTTTCCGACAAACGTTTACTTAAAGGAACAAAAGACTATCGTTACGTATCTTCGATAGCGTATTCTCGAGTAAAAACATGTTTCAAAACGTAATCTGAATTTTAAATAGTTGTCGCTGTTTATATCCGTATTTGGTCAATGTTTATTCTCGACTAAACATTGACACTCGCAGTAGATGTGAATAAAAAATGGCCAGTCATAAAGGATGACAACATTTTAAATAATAACTGTCAAGTTTAAGTAAATAAACGAGTCAAGATAAAAACGAAATTAGTTAAATAAACGTACTCCAAGTTGATTTGATCATACAGAGTTGTATGAAACAAGTATGTTCTTCTTGTTGACATGTGATACACCAAAGGTGCGTAAATGCAACACTGTATGGAGTTTATGCTTACATGATGAGATGCACTCGACAGACTTGCAGTTCGTACACATTGTCATTTTGCAACATACTAGGATTAACTTGCAGTTTATATATTTAATAGTACTAGCGTAAAAATATTTGAAAGCAATTTCAGACATAAGCTACTGTTAAGGATCGTATTTGTATTGAATAATTTATATCAATTATGTCATGATTAGATGCAGATACATTTTCCAAATTTGATTTTTTAGACTGCGTTTAGACTGCAGTAGCAGATTATAGGAATGCAACAAGTTTATGAGCATTGCAAATCAGTTTTCACAATTGCACAATTGCAAGTCCCAGGACCACAATTATAAGTAGCTCTTATTCTACCAAGACATATGTCTTATCGGTGGAAATGACCTTTTTTGTACCAAACACATTTTAACTTAAGAAATGCTTCCTGGCAACTCGTTTTCATGATAAAGAAATGAGTATGGCAACATTGTTTAATAGTGAATAGAACAGCGTTCTATAATTTTCCTATCAATATATTTATTTTACAATTTTAGTTATTCCGACGTGATGCTGGGGCTTTAACGCCTTGGCGTTAAGCAGTCAAGTCTATTTTGGCTTAGCATTTGAAAGTTAACTTAGAACAGAATTTCACAAAATAAATGATTGAATATTTTAACGTGTTGGAGTGAACATTTCAGTATATCAATTGGAGTTGAACATTTCAGTATATCACCTGGGGGTGAACATTTCAGTATAGCTTGCCTAAAATTGATTTACATGTGCCTACACAACCGTCCAATCAGTATTTTCAGTGCTTTGATTTAAAGATAGTTCTTTGTCGAATTGCATATTAAGATAAAAGACTGAAATTGTTGGACACCGTTGTATTCTGTTCGCGATAAACTAGGACAGCACGCATAACGCATTTAATTTGAACACATTTCAACAAGACATGTAGAAAACGTGCGTAGGCTTATACCATTTTCTGCATATTTGGGCATTCGAACAAGCTGCTTGTCCCCTTAAATGTACAGCCTAACATTTCAGTCTTTCAAGTTTAAATGTAAACGCGTACAAATGTGATGATAAGGCGGTGTCCTTTTATCATATTGATCTACTTGTGAAAGCCTACATTCTCTTGATAAAGAACAGAAGAATAAAGGAAACGATTTCACAAACGCTTGTGACGCGGAGGAAGCAAATTCTTACTGGGAGTTGGCGATAATATATCTCCGCGGTGCGTGTCATTTATCTCGACGGTACCGATCATGCCTCCGCGGTACATGCCCTATACATTGTATCTCCGCGGTACTGATCATGCCTCCATGGTACATGGTATATATCTCCGCGACATGAAACAATCTGTTTCTTTCGTACAGGTCACTTTCGCCGATTCTACCAAGAAGTTTGTTTAAGACTAAGGAAAGTGAAAACCTGTCTTTAAAACAATTTTTGTGATATTAAATGAAATGTCTGGCTCCTCTTTATTCTAGTACAACAATATAAAATATATACCATTATCCTATGTTGCCCGTGAACGATTTATTCTCTATTAAAAGTAAAAAAAAACTCAAAAACTGTTTATTCTCTGTTTATTCCAATACCGGAAATGTTAATCATGTTTACAGTATTGATATCTTTCACAATCTTCTATGTAAAATGGATTCAAGGGATCTTATCAGAAACTAACAGTTTACAAATTTTGTTCTAATTTATAACTTTTAATCTATGCAAATCATTTACTTTCTTGCAAAGCTTGACAATAAAGTACGCGGACTTATTTGCTTGTCGTGGGCAATATGTACGTGTTGAACTTGAGCCCGAAATGGAATAAGTGGAAGTTTTTTATGAATACGGCAATCCTTGTTACTTGGACTATGAATAAATCTCACCATGTAATTAAAACGAAAGATAAAACACAAACCTTTTCGTTAATGTGTCTGAGGAAAGAGGACAATTTATCGAAATGGGGGCTGTTTCTGATTAGAAACGGAAAGATCTCATGATCTCATCATTGTCACCGCTTATGTACTTCAACATCAAATCGTTATCCTTCTTTTATAAATAAGTTCACTGTCATGAACTAATAGCGAACAAAAATGCACGGTTGCAGCATACAGCTATGTGTGTTGCTTTTTAAAAAAAGATTTCTCAAGTGAAAACTGTTATAAATGAAAAAGTAAGGAAATAGTCAGTCCAGTGACATGTGCTGTTCAAGTGTAAACCTGATAATTGCAGCCTTAAACATTATCGCACAATCTAAATTATTTCAAATTAAGATTTTCAAATCACCTGGTATCCCTTTTCCAAAAATGAGAATTAAATTGCTTATTTCTCGTTTGAGAATTCCATCGTTACAGAAATACCACAGTTAAGAACAAATAAATTCGGAATAAGCATTGATTCTAGAACATGAACGTTAGATATCTCAAAATGTTGCATGATATTAGGAATAACCGTGTATTTGGGCGTTCAATAATCAGTATTCATCTTGACACAGCCCAGTGCGAAACATGGATTATTTCAAATAAAAAATTGCATATACTGCAAGTAAACTGCCGAAATAGTATTGTCATAATCCAATGCATTTCCAACAGTTATTTGCTAAAGCCTGCCGAACAGACGCGCGAAGGACATATTGGCCAATCACATTAAAGTTTTTCCAACAACAAAAGACATAAGTTGTTTATGAAAGCCGCCGCTGGAGAATTTGCACAGCGCAGGTAAAGCTTCGACAACCCTGAAGTCTGTATGAGTTACCTGGCTGTGATCACAACGCATTGTTGGCGACTATCACAACCTTTAAGTGTCCCCGTCTATGTTTACAGTATTGCTGTCTTCTAAGATAACATGACTAGGTTTACGTCTTCTTCCGTGATCAATGTTCTCGCTTGCGTCCATTTTCACCACATTCCTACACGTGAGACGCACATTTTAAAAAGGCAATGACAGTGCAAAGCAAATTTCCAAAAGTCCCGGTCAAACTACGAAGGTATTGTAACGGCAATGTGACAGATGTTTCCACCTCGACTCCGAGCTTATTTCTCCAGACCTCTGTTCACTGACAGTAAGACATAATGATGGGATCGTTTCAGAATCCCTTGCAATAGAACCTGTCTGCCTGACAGCGGCGTAGGTTTTTATTTGTTTGTGTAACAAACAAATTTACTTACCGTTTTCCGAAGCCTACTCCTTAAGTACCAAATCTGAAAGTAGCTCCGGCACGTCAGTCAGCATATAATCCCAAATTATGATTCTTCATTTGAAACCATATGGTCGTTGCAGACATGAAGGTTGCATTGTTTAAATATAAAATGTTATAAACTCATGCAGCATCAGCTAAATTTTGTAAATATAACTAAAGTAAACTGTTTTCGAATAAGAACCGCGGATGTATTTCATTTTACAATGATGTGTAAAAATAAGGGACGATTTACTATATATATACACCCTATAGAAATAGTTCCGATTTCTTAACCCGCACCTTGTGCGGAAAGAAAACATATGTTTTGGAGTTTCTGTGACAACAACATGTCTAACCCTGATCGTCATTTAAAGAATGAACTATTTTGAACAGCCAGGAATATTTACGCGCATGTTTACACATTCTCTTTTTACGATTATATCTATCCATTCATAAATTTTAATCAATGAGCGGCAAGGGAGGTAATTATAACTTTCCTTATAGCTGATATGTTTATTCTGTGGACCTGGCGCGAGCTAGTCTGCGTTCCTACATGTATTAGAAATACGCTTGAGCACAAGTGTTAGGATACGTTAATGTCGATGTTTAAACGATTTGTTATATTTAATAGGCGGTGATTGTTTTAAATAGAAGGCAATTTACCCTATATTCGACTGTTGGTCTCGATATCTTGAAACGCACCGAATGAGCTATTTGTTAAATACATATCAATGACTGCAGAAAATCATTTGAACATGGTACTTTCTGATCTCAACCATATTCGTTCTATAAATGTATATTGTGGCATTATAGAGACGCATTATTACTTTGTCGGTCCGCACAATGAATTGATCCCCTTATTGATCGGTGCTATTGCTTGCTCGTTTGTGTTATCGAAGCGCCGTAACTACTAACTAGCTGCTCGATCAGTGTCTGATTTTAGACAGTAGAACTGTAGGTGAAAACATTTTGTTGAGTACAGTGAAAATCCCTGCTGTCTATGTGTACCGGGAATAGAAACAAAGACAATTCGATCCAAAATACGATTTATAACTGATGCATTCTGTTCATATCTTATTACCAACTTGTATAGGCTTCACTAATGAAGATTACAGACTGAAATAGCCGTCGCAACAAAACAAAGGACAAATAGTTTGAATACACAAACAAATCCAGCGTCTTCAGGGCTTTGATTAACTTTGACCCCATGAAGATAGAAATATATTTTATCCGATCCAAGATGTATCCTTGCCTATGCCTGTTCCCTTAAGAAAAAGCTTAAACAAATTTAACATGCAAAATGAATGTTTTATTATACTTAAACACGGCAACTCTTGACTACGATTTGATTGGATTAGCCCTGATTTCATTAAGCAGCTTGTTCATTAAGCAGCTTAAGTAGCTTGTGTTTTACGACTTACAATCTAGTCAATAAGAATTTTGTGTGCCCAAGGTAATGTAAGATGTGATTTGAATTTTTTTTTAGTGAAATATATAATTAATCCGATCAATCCTAATCACAATTCTCAAATTCAGTATAATATAACATGTTTTCGTTTTTCAAAATAACTGTTAACATCACATTGTATTTTATGAAACTGAGAAGAAAACTATCAGCATTTATGTTCATTATTCAAACTTCCTGAATTTCTTTTTCTTGACAAAAGTAATGTACCAACATCTTTCTACTGCTACAAAGAAATTTGCCGTCTACCTGAACGAAATCGGCTTCGAAACTAAAGAGAAACGTTTTTCTTCTTTTTTTTAATAGACAGGCCACAGTACGACCCGTTTAATATTTATGCTCTACTTGTTACATAGTAGGTCAGAAGGTCAAGTGAACCCAGATTGAATTTGTGACCTCAAATCAGTATGGGTAATCTACTTGTCAATACAAAATGTACTAACCTCACTATCCAGCTTAAAGAGCATATGTCTAATGGTCCATTAGTAATGGAGCAAAGTAGACCTTTACCTTAAATCCAGTCACTTAAATATCAATAGAGGTGAGCAGAGCTGTAGAGGTTAAGGCTTCTGCCACTTATTCCAAAGGTTGCGGGTTCTAGCTCAACTGGGGTCACGACCTACTTCTTCATATGCCACCAGTACTGATTTTTTTCCAGAAAGCGGACTCGGGCGTGACTCGATAAGCGTCCAGCTTCCTTCACAATCGAGCTAAAATGAATCAGTATAAACTAAACTAATAAGGTGATACCTACTGGTTAAAATCAATCTGTTCATGAAATCTGATGGTCATATGACCAAACGTTCTCGAGTTATTGAACATAATACGTTTGAATTTAGAATCCTATGGTTGTGAACAATTTTGACTACCGGCTTCACAATATGAACACACTTGGTCGAGGTCCACAAGAAAATGTTTCACATCAAATATGTAAACTATATGTGCCTTGTTCTTGTGAGAAGAAGATTTTAAACTGTTTTCCAATATATGTCTTTGTAGAATAAGCTAACCCAGGGCTTAGTCAGTTTTGACCCTAGGGCATTCTTTGAACAAGTTTAGTAGTGCTTCATGCCAGGAGCATTCCCGTCAAGTATTATCACCATTTGCCGAACAGTTTCAGAGAAAATGTAGTTTGAAGCCGACGGACGAACGACGTACATCCAAAGAGCCTCATTATGAGCTAAAACATTAAGATTTCTAACTGGAATGTGTAAAGAAATGGGTGGGGCTGCTTCTAGAATGTGTTTATCACTTGGGTGAATTAGATGAAAAAGGGGCCCCCCCCCCCCCCCCCCCCGGCCCGGGGCGGCGGGGGGGGGGTGGTGTTGTGTTTTTTTTTTTTTTTTGTTGTTGGGGGTGGTGGTTTTTTTTTTTTTTTTTTTTTTTTTTTTTTTTTTTTTTTTTTTTTTTTTTTTTTTTTTTTTTTTTTTTTTTTTTTTTTTTTTTTTTTTTTTTTTTTTTTTTTTTTTTTTTTTTTTTTTTTTTTTTTTTTTTTTTTTTTTTTTTTTTTTTTTTTGTTTTTTTTTTTTGTTGGTGGGGTCTTTTTTTGGTTGTTTGGGGGCTCGTTTTGGGGGGGTGTTTTTGGTACGTGGCATTCCCTGTTTGATATTATTTTTGTTTTTGTGTTCATATATGAATATTTCTACATCCTTATGTCATTTTGATATATTTTTTTCCTCTTCTCAGTTTTAAGTTTACATTGAATTTCAAGCTGTTAACATCGATACTTTTGAATCACAGGTCAAATACATTAGAAATTGTTCAATTTTAGTACGTTTCGTTTTGAAATATAAATATTATATAAAGATAATAAAACATATTTGAAACGTATAAAGAATACTTGTAGCAGTCCACTATATAACTGGGTGTACCTCTCCGAGCCTCAGTAAAGATAAAAAGGCAACGCTTGTATCCAGATTCCTTTACATGAGTATCTGTGCTATACATTCGTTCGATTGTTGCTTAAAATATTTGGAGCAATCAAACATTAACATACTTGCAGAGTAAGGCGTTCAAACATTTATTCGTGGTTTTCATGGTCGCCGTCAAAACAAAATTTCCTCTTTTAACAAGATTTTTGCTAATGAATATTCAGATCGAGAATTATCCGGAACATGTCATTGTTTTAAGTCAGCTTCCGATAGTTTACAACATTCATATCACTGAAATTCGAAGCGCATTGAGAGAAAATCTGACATCACTTCTACCGGTTCTTTGGGAATTGCTTGGGAGAAACAGTGGTGATTAAAACACGTGAAAAGTACTGGTTAACTTCAAATCGTTTATTATGTTTCATGCCTCCTGCCTATACACGTAAACATTTTATACATCTTTTAATAACAACACAATGGACACAGTGGTTTGAAATATAAGTATGCACATCGTTCAATGTAAATTAATATATATCATAACTATCTTTCAAGTGCAAAAAATAACCATGCCTTTAATATTACATATTATGCAGATAAAGCTATGATTTACTATATATATTTATCATAGACTATCATTTCTCCTTTTTATATACATGCATCTTGTCGAAACGAAAAGCAAGAAAGACATGACCAGGAAAGTAATAGCCAAACATTATTGATAAATGAAGTGGATCATAATTATAGTTTAAAAGCATAGTATATAACAACAACAACTTTATTTGCATTAAACATTTTACAAAAATGTTACAGCAACAATGGTATACTAATTGAATGAACACATGAAAACAAATCGTATGTGTATAAATATTTTCGAGTGGCATTAATTAATTAAACCTGAACTTAACTGCTGAACAACAATTATGCTAAATACTTGTTGAAAAAAGAGATATCTGTTTTACTGATAAGTTGAATTAGTTTTGTGTTTATCTATCATATTATCTACCATTTTTCGATGTTGATGCAAAATATATAAACTTTGCTACGCATTCTACTGTTCTTTTTGCTGTTTGTGACATAAGGTTTTCAAGTGTTTTGATATTGGGCCACTGACAATAATAGTTTTAAAAATTTGTTCGTCTCAATTCTCTGTATTTTGGACAAACTAGATAAAGTGATATTCATTTTCCATACAATTCATGTTACAATTTTGACAATTTCTATCGGTTCTTGGCAAATTTAAAGATCTTCCGGTTTCTATCATTAAATCATGTAAAGAAAGTCTAAATCTACTTAGGACAATTCTGTATTTCTTTTCTGTTATACAATCTAAGTATCTTTCTAGTTTGAAATCGTATTTGAAAATTGAGTATGTTATCAAACTGTTCGGGTTATTAATGTAAAAGTACCAAGTCTGGTGATACATGTCTAATATTCTTTGTTTAATTGGATTAATAAATATGTTTATATTTTCTTGGTTGACCCATATATTACTCATGCCTAGATCATCTATCATCCGTTTTATTTGGAATGCCCAATTCGCTCCTTGATATGTCATTCCATTTTCTGCATCATCTTTCATCATTTTGTAAATTATTGAAATGTAGGAATATTCTTTTTGAATTTAACAATTTTATCCAGTATTTAAACATACTGATTTTTCTATAGATCTCATAGGTAGCCTACCTAGTGCGCCATATATAGCATCAAGGTTTGTAGATTTCTTGACTCCTAGTATTTTCCTGCAAACTTTAGTTTGTATAATTTCAATGTTTTTTGCCTCATGATCGCCCCATATTTCGGCACTAAAGTTTAGAATGGGAACCCACTAGGCTGTCAAACAATTTACATTTTTGAGTTGTAGATAATTCTATTTGATTTTAAACTGTAAATAAGTTATGGAGTGCATAGGATGCGTGTGCGGATATATGTACATTGCGAAGTCTTTAATTGTTTGATCCTTTGCTGTTGATTTTAAATAAAGTAGGATTTTCATTATATTTTATTTTAATAAGTTTTTCGACGGTTACAATAGAGGGGATAAACAAACACAAAAGGGTATTCATTCTCAATTTGATTAGAACAATTAAAACAAAACCTCTCTTCTCTTGGAATTTTGTAATGACGACCATTTTCGATAAATAGCGAAGGTGAAGATGTGCAGAAAGAAGCATTCTTCATACATTGTATTTAAAATATCAATGTATATCTCACATTCAAATATTTATTTAAAATGTGTGTTTGAAATTAATTTAAACGTGTTTCAATCATCACGATTTCGACTTTTTGGCGTTTTTTGTGAACTCGACTTTCAGACAGCTGCAGTCGCGAGTTGGTGTTTCAAACTATAAAAATAGATGCAACTAGTAACTGGTGTCGTTAATTCAGATATTTGTGCTAACATTTCATTTCATTTCCGATCTAGGCGAGCTTAGCTAAAAGTACAAGTCAGAATTATGTCAGAGTTCAAATAGGCAGTCAATGTGTCATCCCATAATTTCTGTTCATATCTCTTCTTGTGTACGGTTAAGGGAGCTTACCAACAATACGACTCCTGTCCATTCAGACGGGGTCTTAAATCTTAAGTTCTGGTAATAAACATTAAGACGTCGTCAAATATGGGTTAACTCCAGCCAGGGCACAATAAGCTAACTCTACGACAATACTACAAATCATTAATTGCGATGTACTTATTGAAATTTATATAATTGATCCTGCTCTCTGTAGTATGGAATATGATTTTACGGGGTCCTGCGATTATATGATTGATCTAGCTTAAAGGTCCATCACTAACACCAAATCGAATTTTCTTTTAAATCTGGAATCGTAACAGGCGTCTTCTCAGAAGGAAAAATATGACATACTGCATTGAATGTGACCATATTGTATTGAAAATTTGAGTTTACCAAAAGAATTAATAAATCATATTTTGCCTCTTCAAAAGCGAAAATAGGTTTTCCCGTTTTCAAATATCTTTGTAATTTTCCAGAAATCTCCAAGATAGAGGCTGTAAATAGAGGTACATAAATAAGCATACTTATTTTGAATTATAATTGAATCACTTTACTTCCAATGAGGTGCACAGTATATGTCTGACTGTTTACAACATTCAATAAAGCGAAAGTAGGACAAACAGACCACCCAGGTCAATCCAAGGAAATACACAAACATTCACTCGTTTTTCTGCAGCAGTATTTTAAACAGGGAATAACTCCACGGCTATTGTAAAGTTTTAGAAGCCAGTTTCAAACTGTATTTCCCTGTTACAATTCCAGATTTAGAAGAAAATTTGATTTGGTGTTAGTAATAGACCTTTAATGTAAGGTGAAATATAAGTAACGGAGGACCTGTAATTATGCCATTGATCCGTGTACATTCAATGCTACAAATGAATTTATGAGGAACCTCTATTTATATGATATGCTTTCCCGCGCTTCCTCTCCAATACCCTTTGCTGGACTTTCATTAAACTTTGCCGGAATCGTCTAGTTGTGCATAATCATAATTATGTTATCGCAAGCTTAAAGGTCAAGGTCACAGGGATTTAAAAACAGAAATCATGTCCATGCTTCTTCTCCAAAGCAATTTTCTGGATTTTCATTAAAATTGTGCTGGAAGCATCAGTATAAAGTTTAGTTGTGCAAATAACAATTTGGGATCAATATCGTTAAGGTCATGGTCTTAGGGACCTGAAACTTAAAATGTTGTCCGCGTTTCTTCTCCAAAACCCTTGTTGGACTTTCATAGGACTTTGCAGAAAGCATCAATATGAAGTTAAGTTGTGTATATGATAATTTGGGGTCACTAGCTCAAATGTCATGGTCGAAGAACTTTAAAATAAAAATTCTTTTCTGTGCTTCTCCAAAGCCCATTGCTGGATTTTTATAAAAGTTTGCCGGAAACATCAGTATGAAAAAATGTGAACATTATAGTCTTGGGTCGTAGGGGTGGGAGACATACATGTTTTACGTGAAAAAAAGTATCTTATTATATGACTGATCTTGCTACATGAAATGTAAAATATGAGTTTTTAAGATAACTGCTTTGATATAACTGTATGTGCATTATGAGTGTACGTTTACGAGGGCATGTAATCATTATGATTGAACTTGCTATATGTAATTCGAGGGACCTGCAATACGTTTTGTTATAATTGTTATTTGATGTCTGAAGCGCAATGCTTAATGAAACAATTTTGTACTGTCTGATCTTCTGTTAATAATCCTTTGTAACTTGTTTTACACTTTGTGATCGATATAATGCAATTGCGCTTTCAATTGTATGAGAATATTTAGGATGGAAGCTTCCATAGAGGTTATATAAATATGAAAAGAAATGGAGATGGATTTCCTCTGTAATAAGAATTTCAATTTATGAAATATTAGGGAAACATATTGATTGAAACTTAAATGAAACAATTATCCCCAATCATTTAGATGGTCTGTGTTACTGTTGAATACCAGTATGCTTGATAATCTGTATTTGTCATTTTTCTTCCTGCCTATAAATCGTAAATTAATTACAGATTTTAATATAAATGAAATTTTGATCAAAAGCAAAATGGACAGATAAAATACATTGAATTAAATTTTCTTCATTACAGTAATTCGATATTACTAGTTATTCTTTCCAAATTTTCTTTCTCCAGATTGAATTTTACTGTACTTGTTTTTAGAGTAAGAGTTCAAGTTCAAAGTATCAATTTAGAAACAGAACAGAACATCAGAACAGAACAGAACAGAACATCTCTTTTATTCTTTCAATACATATACACACATTCAAATATGAGGCATTTACAACAGACAATATTATAATATATTATGAGGCTACTATATATTAACACATTCTAGGTGAGCTATATACCATATAAACCATCAATATTGTTTTCATATTTCTCAACAGCTCCTTCCCCAGAGCATTCCGTGTCATCAATTAGAACATGACTATAATCCTGTCGTTAACGGAATTCCAATTACTAGATAATTAGTGAAACAGATTTAGACCGTCTATCATTAATCATAAATCTTTTTGATCCAATTAGGCTTTAATTGTCCTTTGTGGAGTAAAGCGGATCTACTATGACAATTCATTTTCTAGTACGCATGTGGTCAACATAAAGAGCAGGTGATTTTCCTCAGTTAAGGAAATACCCTTTAATGATTTATCTTTGATATTAGATGCTAATTATGTCTCACAAATAGATAGATGTATAATTGGAACCTAACGAATACCATTATCATCTCTTTTTCTTTCACAGTTAATACCAGCACAGAATAATTGTATGACTTTAAGACTTTACATGTATATGTTTGAGGCAAAACAAATCGGCCTCGTTTACAGGCGTTATATAGCTCAAAAGACGACATTCGGCATTCAAAATAATTTCAATGTCTTGCTTGATCGACATCCGACATTTGAAGAGCTTTGAATGATTATGCGCGCTCAGACAATTTCCAAAAAGTTGATCGATGTGCTGGATAAACATTCAACACTATTATGACATGCTTATGTTGAATGATTCAGAAATATTTACGGTCGTGCTGCATCGACTATGGTGACTGATTTGTGCCATTTCGCATTTTTGCCCCACGGCCCTGCCTAGCGAAAACACGAGCATTTAGCAATTCAGATGACGAGGACGCGGGGCAAGTAAGCCAATGATTAGCAGGGGCGGGCGCTCTTACATTCTTAACTGCTTAATTCTCGTGTTTTCGCTCGGCAGGGCTGTGTGGCGAAATGGCAAGTCAGTCACAATAATCGACGCACTACAGTCTTGATGCCCAAAAGTTGAAATGTTGGACATGCTCAACATGGGTTTTTTTCTGAATGTAGATCCAGCACTGACATTAAATATTTTCTGAAAAACAGAGCACGCGATTAAAACCTTTGTTAAGTCATTCATCTTTTTAATGTCAAATGTCGTGCACGCACGAAATTCATTTTTTTCTAAATGTCGAATGGTGTACATAATATGATAAACCATTAATACATACATACAATGAATACAGATCCCACAGAAAAGTGTCTTAGCTAGGCTCCTTGCCATCACCTAGACACTTTATCAAGTCACCAGATGTGTACAGAAAAAAATAGATACATGTATAACAAAGTTGTTTTTACTTTCAGTTCATAAAAAGACTATAATTATAATGACAATGAATCCAATAGATACAATAGTTCAATTTGTTCCACTAATCATTCATCGATTGAATTTTCTTCAGCAAAGGATTATGTTTCCTCTATTAATAAATATTTCACTGAATATATATATACCTTCCGTCCTAATATATCTTGAGCGGTTAAGATAAGTATATAAATACAAGTAAAATCGTGATACAAAGTATCACAGAAAGGGGGGGAGGAGGCCAACTTCAGGCACAGGCTTACTATACCTAAAGCAAAACCTTCAGAGAAGATATCAAGTGAGTTGAAAAGCAAATAAGGTTTCAGCCCATAACGCAATTTCTCAATTGTATTTCATTTAACTATATCATTTCAATGATCATATCAAATGAATGAGATTACCGCTAATAAAAGATAATGAATATACCCCTTTGAACGAAGCTTTTTTATTTTTCGAAGGCTAACTCTTGTTTAAACATCCAGGATTCGCTAGATCTCCTTTCTTATTAAACGTAGGAATACAAGCAGCCGTGTTAAAAAGACTATTCTGTATTAAAAGATAATACGTGATTGTATATGTGCAAAAAGCTAAAATCTCCAAAGATAATCCGATTTCATGATTTATGGACAAAATAAATTTAAAGCCGGTAATACACTTTCAGACGGCAACGCGAAAAAGCAATTTGACCCTTGTGTCAAAATATAAACGCCTGCTATAAAAACGAAAAGCTAAAAGTTTAATTTTTGGATTATTTTAGTATACACTTAACAGGTTACAAACGCAAAATTTCCCTTAACATTTTTGACCTAGTTTATTTCTATTAAGTCATTTCATATTTGAAACTTTTACAAAAATTCAATTTCATATATTTTTGTTATGAAATTTGAATAAATTTCAAACACGATAACACTATCAAAATTAATTTTTGCCACTTTTGCCTTTCTAAACCTGTTGAGTGTACATATAAGCTAAAAACTTCTCAGAGTAAATAACCGTGTAGGCTATATTTTTGGCTTTATTTTGATGCCAGTTTTATTGCTTTACGTCAACAAATGAACTGTACAGTAACTAATAGACGAAATTTGTCTCCGTACAACCGACGTAAAAATGGCGCGACATGGTCATGTTTGCAAAGTCATGGTAACGTTATGTAAATTAATAACGTAAAATAAAATATAGATCTGAATCAGAAATATCGTCAAGTTTCAGTAGGTACTAAATACTAAGGTAGACTAGAGAATTTTTATATAGTATGCTTTCACCTTAAGGTGATTCTCAGAATATACAATACTATTCCTGCCTCTATCCTTACAAAATCGTTTGCAAAATCGAAGCTATTAGCTTTCAATTCGATCCACTTATCATGATAAGTGTATGGTAATTCTTTGTGATGTTTCTTGTACATTATTATGATAAATAAATATGTTTAAACTAAAATCGTTTGCAGTCAAAATGTTTGTAAACAAAACAACGCACATTTTCACGATTACTGGAAAGTCTCGTTATTTAAAAGTGCATACCGACCAGCTACCTGTCAGTTAATTGCTGTAGATCAGTCTGATAACACGAAATGTAAACCAGTCTAATAAAAATAAAAATGTGAGTAAACTTCGGCTACCTGTCACTTTATTGCTGTAACATGACATGTCTGATTGAAATGGACTGTCAGTGACTGTGCATTGAAACTTCCATTCAAAAACAAGCTGAACTGTGATTGTAAATTTTAAGTTATAAAAATCGATTCATAGTAACGTAATGGGCCCTCTGCACCCGATTCTGGGAAATGCCGGCATGTTTGACCGACATCGGTTTTTATACTGGCCTGACAACAAAAACTTTCACTTCTTATTAAATGTTACATAAGCATACAAAATAATTTGACGTTTACACGGATAAAAGATAGAAATATAACTTTTTTGATAATTTTAAAGCTACACAATAAACAGTGGTTTAACCCATTATTTATCGTTCTTTCCTAGGCGAGTTTCATTATTCAATTCATAACATTTTGTTCAAAGAACTATATACTTCTTAACTTACATGTTACATTTTCTAACCACGTATTAAATATAGCGGGCCCCTGCCCGCAATGACACTATGTATAATGCAAAACTGTGTTAACATATATGAATAGTTTACCTATACAACTTTTTAGAAATTAAACATCTCAAACATTTTAAGTCCTAAACAAATACGGAAAGTCCCGGGTTTGCTCCCCACCAGTTGCATTGCGGTAATGTCCTTAGACACAGCACATTTGCCAGATCTCTCTCCACAAGGTTGATTCCATCCGGAGACCGATTCATCTAAGGCGAAACTGGTTTCACAATCGAGGATAAATAAAAAAAAATTAAAAAAGATAGGATTTTTGTTTCTCTCTTAATCTTCGCACGCATAAGTACAACAATGTAAAACAATAATAAATTTTGCAATATTTTTAACTAGCTCTTTCTTGTAATGAATAATCATAAAAATACGAAAATTTACCATACAATCCTGTTTGAAAAAAGTAAGGAGTACAAAATGTCAAAAAGGTGTCATAGCAGAGATTCGTCCACGCACTCGCTATTGTAGCTGTTCCCATTTTTTTTAATTTCCGCGTCCATATTGTTTACAAGTTCTCTGGATAGTACATCGTGTGCTTGCGTGAATTGAAATGTTTTACCTTTATAAACACCCGCAATAAGGATAAAAAACAATTATAGTTTTTATGAAGAATGTTTGGTTCAAATAACCAATACTACATGTACAATACATACATTTTACTTCTACTCTTTCTTCGACTTACAAAAACAACAACTATTATTATTATTACTGCTGCTGCTACAACTGTTGCTGTTATTTTACCATCGGTGTTTTACTTTTCTCTCAGTGTAATCTCATATATACGATAAATGTTACCTGGATGCGTCTTTAGTGTTATTTAAAGACATTTCAAACTCCTATAATAGACGTCTTCAATCAACTCATTACTGTCAATTTAGGTTTTCGAATTTTCATATTGAACACTTTTCATATTTCTGAAACTGTGTATTCATAATGTTTTAAAGTCTTTACCTTCGTTTTCTTTTAAATGTGAACGTTGCGACTTACAAGAATTGACACAGTATTCAGTTCCTTGATGTAACCTCTAACCAGTAGTATTTGGGGAAAAAACAAGTGTCTGAATTGGTATTTTCTGTTTTTGTACACAAATTTCTTATTGGCATTTTCTGTATTTGAAAATAAGTGTCTTAATTGGCGTTTTCTTCAATTCTGTTATTTCTTCCCAGCAGCGTCCAAAATCCTTGCAGAAGTGATGCAAAATTGTCTCTCAATGCACTTTGAATTTCACCTAACTGGATGCTGTAAACTATTGGATTGATTAACAAACTCGACGCTTGAACTTGAACTAATATGAACAAATATTGAGGTTCAATACCAATATCAAGATAGACTAGCAGAACTGCAGTAACCATAGGTACTGTTGTAGCAATTGCAACAATCAAAACTACGAGCAAATGTTTAAAGGCCTTTTGTTGCAGGTGTTGTCCCCGACCTTGAAAATTATCTATGTTCGATTTTTCCAAACGTTTCAAAGCAACCATCGAACGAATGTTAAGTGCAGCCAAAAGAAACAACGCACCAAGGTAAAGAAAACTGACCACAACCGATGATTTGTTTTGCGCATTGAGGCTTGGTGATAAACATCCATCTATTGAGGACTGTTCAGACAATGTTAACCTCCACAATAGTAACGAAAACATGCACATACAACTTATAAGCCATGGAAATATAATGTACAATACGGTTGATTTTGAACTTTGTGAAGATCTTGATGATGGTTGTGAAGCTCTCCGCAGAATGATCCACCTTCTGATAGACAAAGAACATAAGTTAAAAAGAACAGCAAGTTGTGCTAAAACACTCACATTGCTTAATATTACACATGCAGGAACACTTCTGTTGATTGTATCATACAGAGTTAAAGTAAACAATGCCAGTGGTAACGTAGCAATCAAGTCCGTTACACTTAGACACAGTGTTTGTTTGACAATCACATCAGGAATTTTCTTATGATGTGTTCTTATGCAATTTAAGACAATGCTGTTAACTGTGACGGTTAAAAAGGGAATCAGTATATTTATTACATGCAAAACAGTACTGAGTTTATATATCTTATGGTGTCCATCACTAAAAGTTATATTATCCGTCCTGTTCTCGAAAGTAACACTCACGTTTAGTACCATATCTTTATCCTGTTGTATAAAACATTTGCATTTACTTTGCTGAAAGTCGGTACTTCAGCAATAAAAGTCATTAGAAACATAATTGTATCTTCTGTGAATCAGAATAACAAACTTCATCTGTATTTGAAATACATTATAATGTTTACGTGGCACTTAAGAAGTCCCACAATGTAAAACTGAAATACACAAAAGATCAAACTCTTTAACAAAAATATAACAAAAACTAAGATTTGTATCGAAAATATTTTGTCACATAGATATTTGTTCGTTTCGGCTTTCTATATCAATTCCACTTTTATCGCCCACTTTTATACCAATATCGCTTGGCGTGTGAAAATGTCTCCAATTGAGTGGTCTTATAAACGGTATCGATTCCTCTGCCTGGCTGGCTTTAATAATACATATTCCTTTACTCATAACATTTTTGCATTTCTAATTTTGGTTCTTTAAAGATTCAGGAAGAATAATTTTACAAATAAGAACACACACAAAACAAATGCAGAAAGAACGAGAGAAGGAATAAACACAAAAGAAAAGCATGGGAAAGAAGGAGAAGTACAATTGCAAGTTATCAAGTTTAATATTAGACTAAGTGCGTTTGAAGATTTTTTAATCGCAGGCTTATTCTTTACATTCATCCAGTTATATTTTTAAACCAACTTATAGGCGTATTTGATTCCATTTATTGCTGGCCTTAGACCACAGTTTGTTTTACTATATGTTAATTTTAACCATTATCTCATGTGGTAATTTGGCTGACACGCCAAACACTTAAAAAAAAAAAAATCAAACAGGGAATGCCACGACCAAAAACGCAACCCCCAAAACGAGCCCCACAGCACCCTGCCACCACCAACACACACACACACACAGGGGGGGGGGGGGGGGGGGGGGGGGGGGGGGGGGGGGGGGGGGGGGGGGGGGGGGGGGGGGGAAAGAAAAGAGGAGAAAGAAAAAAAAAAAAAAAAAAAAAAAAAAAAAGAAAAGAGGAGGGGGGGGGGGGGGGGGGAAGGAAAAAGGAAAGGGGGGGGGGGGGGGGGGCGGCGGGGGGGGGGGGGGGGGAAAAAAACCACGGGGGAGCAAAAAAAGGGGGGGGGGGGGGGTTTTTACTATATGTTAATTAACCATTATCTCATGTAGGTAATTTGGCTGACACGCCAAAACAAAAGGCATTATGTAAACACAAAGGGGGGGGTTTTAAAAAAAAAAAAAAAAAAAAAAAAAAAAAAAAAAAATTAATTTTTTTTTTTTTTTTAAAAAAAAAAAAAAAAAAAAAAAAAATTTTAAAGCCCACAAAAAACCCCGGGGGAGAAAAAAAAAAAAAAATTTTTTTTTTTTTGGTTTTTTTTATTTCCCTCCCAACATTCTCTTTTTTTTTTTTTCAAAAAAAAAAAAAGGGGAAGCATAGCGTCCAAACCAGTTCTGAATAGTATTATCTAAGAGAAAACGGCGAGCAGCATAAAATAAGAACTTGACCGGCAATACGTATGAATAATACCCTTCAAGCTGGAACCTCGAAAACGCACTGAAGAAAACAATAAGTCACTAAATATATTACGACATTACGGAATCAATGGACATTAACAACAATTTCAGGTCCATTCTGACTCAAATGCCACTTTTCTCATATTTTTTAAGTGATTCAGTCATATATAGCTTCAAACAGACGCACTACTTTTTCCAGAACAGCGATCTGTTTTTTCCGCTTTTTCTTTCTTTCATATAGCTTAACCATGTACTAAAGTTAGGAATTGTTTAATTAAGATTATACATGTATTTGCATTTACAAAGCTTCGCTTAGATTATTATAAAATTAAATACCGTTCTCGAACCTTTCAAATGTCATACAGCCAAAGCTTAAAGTTAAGAAATAATCTAAGGCCATGACTGCTTTATTTAAATTGAATCATTTTCTCGGAGGTCATCTGCCATATTTTATATTTGGTCGGGTAGAGTTTTTAATATAACAAGAAACCAGAAATAGTGTTGGTATTGTCGAGAAACTCATGAGGGTTGGTCGTAAGATGGTATAACTTGACAAAAGATGATATAACATGGTACGCTTATTGGTTATGGCCGTCGTCACACTTATTGTTTGGGCTCTAATGTTTATTTCATGACCTTTAATTTAAAAAAAAAAACATTTTATCTATAATATTGAAAACCTAATATCAGATGTTCGTAGAATTAAATACATATGTATGATGTAATTTGGTCGGCTTATTAGTGATTACTTATGGAGAAAGTATGAGGTCAATGGGTCAAAGGTCAAGGTTATTTTGGGATATGGTTGTGACGGGGTAGAATAGTCATATGGTTTTCTCAGAAACAATTCCCTAGCGTTTAGCTCACATGAGAGATGAATATTGTGATCGCCCGTCGTCTATAAGACTAATCACATTTACTTTTAGTGAACATTCAAAAGGTCACCGTTTAAGTCCCATTATTGTCATAACTGGTCAAAATGTTTGTCTTGATGATCTCGAAACTAAGATCATGTCGATTCAAAAACAAGGTCATCATGCCAATTATGGTAAAACCCTAGCGGCCACATTGACCCCCAATTATCATGAACATTTTTTAAAATGTTTGTTTAGATTCTATTTAAGCCGAGTTCGAAGACCGATTCGAAATGACCGATTTATTTTGCTTTAATGAGTCTCCATAAATTCATGAGATCAAACACAGTTCCATTATACAACACAAGCTCTATTATGATACCTATTATTTTATTTATTTTTATGATCAATTTTCTAAGCATAAGTTGTTTATACTTTAATTGTTTATTTATTATTTGTAAAACATAATTATTATGTTTATGATCTTAAGCCTATATATATGTGAACAGAATGAATAAAAATTGTTTAGGTGGGGTAAAAAAACTAGTCTCTGATTACTTCCGTAATGTTAAATCATAGAAAAAATACACTCTTGAAGCTACATTTTGACTCTTATCATCGTGCATGTTGATATTAATACTCTAGGCCAAGTTTGATACTTGGGCATGTGTGATCAAAATTTAGGTGAACAGCTCATGTAATAGGAAAAACATTGTGAGCACTCTAGAGTCCTTATTTGTTTACCAAATCGTTTTGAATACTGGTCAGAATGCTTGCCTTGTGATGGCTTTAAAACACATTGAACTACTATACTCTATTGACATAACAGTGTACTAGCGTTTATTAGGCGATAATATTGAATTGGCATCCTTGAATATTTCGTTTTCGGACGGTTCTCTTCGGATGAAAGTATAACAAGCGATTGAAATGAAATATCAATTTCATACTGTACATTGTACCAAATATCGCATTCCGCAATGGCGTGGTGGATCAGGCGTTTGACTACCAATCTAGTATATGCAGGTTCGAGTCTTGCTTGATTTTTGTTTTGCTTTTTATTAATCGTTTTGTTAGATGTATTCACTATTATCTTTGTTCAGCATAGAATTACAGAAAACATAGGATATAAAAGACGATGCAATAAAAACAGTGTCACACATCTAACAAAAAAACATGCTCTTATAAATTACTTTCAAAATCAGAATTATCTTGGCAGTTTTAGAACCCATAGTACCTTCCATACAAGTAAAGCATCTTACCTCTACGCCACTGTCTCTGCAGTGCGAACTTTAGTCGGTGAAATGTTTTTGTTCGATACGATAATCAACTGAAATAACAAAACATACCCGAACGTAATCAAAGATATTTGCGAAGATTATTGACTGCCAGGTTAACATTGTCACACAATAGCTGTCATTGATCTTTATGTTTTGCTATGATTATAAACATATGTTTAGTAGCATATTTATATTACTGCAAAATGTGATAAGATACACTAATATATGAGAAATATGCAGCTTGGTTTAATATTACATGGCTGTATGAATTGCAGTTTTCATTTGAAAAATAAATAGATTATTTATACTTTTTATATTGTGTTTCTATTTTTTTAAGGCCGTCTGTAGAGACGTAACGATTTATGAGATCATCTGCGGTGGTGGTGTATCAACCTATTGCACGCTCTAACTATACATATTAAGCAATTTACATTCGGAACACCAACATATCTGACCTTAGTTTCACAACAAAACTTAAGCTGTTGCTTTGCTTATCAAGTTATTTTTTCAAAGTCTAATTGTCATTGAAAATAAAGATACTTATTGTTGTTATCTTATTTCTTTTTGTTTATGAATTAACAGGTTGAAAGAAAGAAAAGTTGTAAAATTTAAATGCAAGTAAGGTATAGCGACAAGTCATTCGAATGTATATGCAATAAACGGGTAAATACAATTTCGACAATTTTGAAAGCTTTGAATAATAAACCTGCAAAGTTTAGTATGATAAGTGTTGAAATAAGCTGACTATACTTGATAATTAGCTAGGTTTCTAAGGGCATTCAAAAGTTAGTGTCCATAAAATGTCGACATTTTGCCGAAATATAACATGAAAAACACTTTCTTCTTAAATGTGATATGTCCGAAAAAAAAAAACATAAATTTACATATAATGTCACCCTCTTAAGCACCAGAGGTACCACTTATTTTTTAGAAACACTGTGCTTCAAAACCTCTAAACCATTATACAACAGCGATTTGAATGATTTTTTTTATTTTGGCTATACCTATGAAAAAGGCATATCGTTAATATGACATGAATTAGTTCCCAGATATGATATAGCTTGAGGGTGCAAAAGAGGTTCGGGAATAATCCGGAATGGTAACCCTACTTGAAGTGTTTGACGTCAATGTGGTATGTGAGCTTTTAGATGAACAATGACGCCTTAGGTTCTTTTTAAATGTTGTAGGTTGTATGTACTGGACGTAGGTACTGAAATTGTCTTGTGAATATTTTTGTTCAAATTGCAAGGAAGCTAGTTTCCAAGTATTTGTCCAAGGGCCATTTTCTGTCGCTGTTATGATCAGGAAAGGAAACCCTTACAATGTTACTCTAAATATACAGTCAGATGAAGAACTTATGAACTTATGTGAATTTTCCGAGAAGAACAGCTTAATATATTTTAAGTGCGTTTTCTAGGCTAATGTCTTTAATCCATCGCTAATACAAATCGTATATAAATTTGATGTAACTATATAATCTGTTACTATTTGAATTGTCCATTTATTGTTTCTCATATCAGAAATTTAATTTGTTTTGTAAAAAAGGTGACATATAGGCACATCGGGCCGGTTGTTTTATATTCAGTTTATGGCGTTGTTTTATTTGCTATGAAGTACAACTGTCACTGTAATAAAAAATATTTCTACTGTAGTAGCTGATGGTGGCTCGGCGTTGATGTCCCGTGTTTACATCCTTTCGTTGGTACGTCCGTTTGTCCGAATGAGCTTATCCGGGTTGTAGTTTTTCTCAAGCACTGATGGATGTTAAATGCACTTGGCATAACTAATCACAAAAAAGGGCGACATGTCCTGTGCAAGACCCAGTTCAGTAGCTTACATTGTAAAAGCTAATGTCGAACACACACGGGCATCTAATCATATGCTTACCACTCACCTTGTCAAAATGACAATAAGAAATATATCTCACCCAGATATGATAATCTGCCAGATCGTTGCAAATGCCCTTGTATTGTTTGAGTATTGTGAAAAATTAGTATTGTCAATTAAACAAGTATTTTTGAATTAACATCATACGTAGTAAAATGTTCACAGGGAAATATAGTTCACTCTATGATACTGCGAATGTGAAATGTATTTCGACACATCGGAATATCAGACTAACGTAATATCATTCCGAGATAACAAAATATTATTTCGACTAAACGAATAATTTAACCGATATTTTATTTTGGGACAACATTTGAAAGTATTATTATTTTAGTTTATTGAATTACATTAATCTGACAAAAAAAGTTAGTTATGAGTGTCAGTGTCACATGCCACATCATCTGCATTATAGATACACTGTTGGCTGGCAAATCCTTTGCAAAAGAGGACTATAATATGGAATGAACTCCCAATCACAGTTGGCGAATCCAAATTATTATTTCTTCTTTAAAAGGCTCATTCAGGTTATCTGCATTTAAATGGGTTCTCAGACATGGCACACATAATTATGTGATGATGTATATTCCCCTCCTTTTCCAGGGACACTTCCGTCCAAATCTAGTTTTCCCAGTGCAGACTATAAGCGCCCATGAGTCTTAACATACATGTAAATACTCACAAAATACAGACACCGGTTTGCAGTAGACAAGACTTGCTTTTTATTTTACGACAGATTAGCAATGTACAGTATGTCGTATGTGATACTTTCTTGTTACATTTGTATTACAGCGTTGGTTTACACTCTGATTCTCATACAGAAACATGAACTGTGATAACTGACAGTTTATTCGAAAAAAACAAACAATCATGATGACAGAACTAAACCAATGCAGCATTTACTATGTATATCTATGCTTGTGTTTTCAATTTTGACAATTATCGTATTGTTACATACTATTTCACGAGTCCCTGAGTGTTTGTCGGGTATGTATATGTTTAAAACTGATTGATACATGTGCCTTTTTTTACTTATTTTATTGTTTCATTTGGTGTTTGAAATCATTATAAATATTATATATAATAATAATCAAAATTCATCAATGAAAAGAAAAACTCAGCAATATACTTTTTACTGGCTTTTGTTTGAAGTGAAGAATAAATGTTAAATCTCTTAGGTGGATTGGATCTTTTGAATCCTTAAACATGATGCACTGTTCCACCATATGTTCGGATGAAATAACATCTTTCTCCTGTATAGGTCTATTAGTACACCAGCTTCAGCAAAGTTTTTTTTCGAGCGTCTGCCTTATACCAACACCTGAAAATACATAATCATAATATTAAAATATGCCGAATTCGGTGTGTGCAATTTGTACTGTAAATATCTACTTAAAAAGCTTCTGGTGAACACATTTCAGTGTTAACATTCTGTTTTTTTCTTCTGCCTGCTGCAACCGGAAGCATGTATATGTCATCAATGAAAGATCTTAAATTACCCGTACTGTTAATCAGGAACGGCCAAAAAAGAAAAAGCACTAAGGTACTATTAAAGAGTCATTACATGGTTCTCTATCGAGTTTTCTCAAACATTCTGTGACATAACGTAAACGTTTCAGAAGACAAATCTATATCTTCGGTACCGGGTACCCGGAATTTTGAATTAAATCTCCTACATTTCGTGTTGTAACGAGTTGTGAATATGTCTACACAATGCGTTCCCCATTTTGAATCTAAAAGGTTGACAACATTTTCACTGATCAGTCGTCCCTATCTAGGCACCTACTTAACATATATAGTTTTGCCAAATGACCATCAAATCGATTAGGAAATGATTTTATAAACTGTTCCCTGATATTTTACCTTCATTTGTGACCATGATTTTTACTTTTGACTTACAAACACATTTTTATTACAGTTTTGTCTTTTGTTTCTAAGGATTTGTAATAATTAACCTTAAAATGTTAATGTACTGGGTATATGTTTATGTATTTTGAAATATGATTTAAATGGATGATTATCCAAAATAAGGACGATTTAAATCGTACGGACAGTTCTTATAATAGTTCCTATTGTGTGCATAGTTATTACATTTCAAAGCATGTATGATATATTAAAGGCATCAGATATTCAATATTATTTATTTGAAACTATATGTTAATAATGATGGGCGGTTTACCCCTTTTCAGCTAATGCGGGGGGGGGGGGAAAATGCGGGGGGGAAAATTTTTTTTTTTTTTAATAATTTTTAAAAAAAAATTTATTTTATTTTTTTTTCTTTTTATAAAATCTTTCTTAAAATTATTTTACTGTGGTTGGCTATCTGTTTGCAATTTTATTTATATAATAAAAAAAAAAAAATTTTTAATTTTATACTCATACAATGAATAAGGGAAAAAAAAATTAAAAAACAAAAAAAACAAACAAACAATTTAAAAACGAACCGTTAATTTTAACTTTACAAACTTTTATGGAATGACGTCAGAGATGTCGTCAACGTTTTCACATTTTCGGAATCAAAACATAACTTCTTCAAAATACTCATTTAGACATATTTCCTAGCCTTCAGCTGACGATGTGGGTCAAAAGATCTTGATTTTTTTCTAATATGTTTTGCGGGGGGGGGGGGGGGGGGGGGGGGGGGGGGGGGCCTTTTTCCCCCCCCCCCCCTTTTTTTTCGGGGGTTTTTTTTTTTTTTTTTCCCTCGTTGTCTTTAGAAAAGACAAGAGCGTGAGACAAGAGCACCGTCCAACGTCCTGTTTGTAATATGACAGACATCATAAGATATGAATAAGGTAATATATTAAAATTATATCTTTCCGTACCATGTCTTCTGCAGCTGGCAGTATTGAGTCCCCTACTATAGTTGAATAGAGGAACGTCTCCGAATAAAGCCAAAACTGTAAATTTCCACTGTATTTAGTGTAACGTGACCATATTTACTAACCTCTACGAATTCATATCAGACATAATAAATTGATGAATAAAAATTTTAATTCGATTTATTTCATTCAATGTGTATGCTTGAAATGTATCGAGTAAAGAATGATGCATACTTTGAAAGTATCATTTTTTTGACTGAAAATTTATATTGTGAAAACGTAATCTGAAAAACATGATAGTTGTCACGTATTGCTGCATCATTTATCGTGTTTTGAATCATTTGATACCATAAATGTAACTGTTTAAATTTCAACGCGGCTATTTTGCACATACTTAATAAATAAGGGGATTTTGCGTGTAGGCATAGACACAATCATGTTATGCCAAAAATCTATTCGAAAAAGTGTATTATATACAAAATTATTATATAATATTTAATCGAAGTCCACACTAACTTTAAAATGGCACAGAAAAATAACTGAGCAGTAATAGGCCTTTCACAGTTATTTTGTTCACATCAAATCAACAAGGCTATCTCGCAGCAAGTCGTGCAACTTCCTTTTCTTAAAAATGCTGCTATTTTGCATTCAAAAGCTTGTGTTTTAAAATATGTATGATATAACTGATTACTTGAATGAGGAGAATGAACACCTAACACATCTCTCCACTTTATCTTAATATATAAAATATCAAGAAAGACACAAAATTATGTATGTGTCTAATAAAAAGTCAATATCTGTTCCAAGCAAATATTACATGCACATATGTTTTATGAAGCGCGTTATAGAACATCATAAATGAAATTTTGTGTGTCGCTATTTATGCATTTTGCCATTTCTGACGAGCATGTTTTTGAGAGACATCACTATCAAAATTCCTGTCTTTGACGCATAACTCTTGCAAAGCAAATTGAAATTAAATGTTCTTGTTACGTCCCTTTACATTTGATCTTTCGTATTTATGTTGGCCGTTCTTCTCATGATCACAAATTAAATGGGTGATAAAGTAATTGATTTTACATCTGCTATCACATTAAGATATTACTTATTTAGCACGAGTATTGTTTTTTTAAAGACATCACCTCTTCACCACAGTCAAATAAACAAGATAGGACGCAATAAATCTTGCAAAGCAATAGAAGTTACTTATTCTTATTACGTCTTCTACTTAGTATATTGAATATACAGCACTGTTTGTGGGACTATGTATTACACTGCTTCTCAAAATATTCGCGTTTACTTCGTTCGTTATTAACCCCTTAAACACATTTTCCACCAGTATTAAATATCGGAACAAAATATACTGAATGATTATTCTATTTTGAATTGTTTGTCGTGAATGATTAAATCAAGCTGTGCAAATTGCTATTTGTAGTTGTTTGTACCTCCCTTAATATGTAAACCTATTTCAACTTTGGTGCTATCGTTCGAAAGAAGTATTGTAACATGTTCGGTTCGGGGGCTCAAACACATGACTCTCAATCTCATTTTTTTCAATTCAGAGACTCTTACAATTTGACCACAGAGGCAGTCTAATAATTTGCTAAATAATGCGAACAGAATAAAATACTCTCGGATTAAGGCCATGTTTACACTACATTGATGGGAAACATACGTTCCGGTGAGCAAGTTTTAGTCAAACAAATATATGTCCATATTTTAACTAAAAGTATATCTTTTTTCTAGAACAGTATGAATTTATACAAGGACATGCTTAAATTTACACAAATCTTTGTACAAGACCTTTCAATAAACTGGTGTAAAACCTAAATTCAGCAACTTGTATTACAACTTATGTGACAAAAAATGGTATAAATGTTGTTTGATGACAATAAGAATGAGGCTATTAATTCTTGTTAGCCTGTTGTCAACGCAGGAGTTTGATTGCAAACATAAACCATGAGAATGGGTTTTAAAGTAAAATGATGTATTTGTTGTTGAATACAATGACTTAGTCCTGAACATACATTTTTACCCTTTGATACTTTTGTATCATGAATAAAACAAATACAATTGATAATCGAAATATTTGCACTAAAAGAATCACGACTGTGTTACTTAACTAGTACTTTTACCAATTTTCTTCTTATTTCTCAAAAAAGTATATACGCTCCGTTGTAGGTAGACAACTCTGTTTTATTTATAAACAAGAATTATCTTTAAAAAAGATACACAGCTGTTGTAGCCAATGTGTTCTTTAGTCATGTAAAGTACATACTATATTGTATTCATTTTTATGTGTTGTATTGCTCTCTGCCACTTTGATATGTTTACTCTGACACAGTATGCACTGAAACTATCCCTTCAATTTAAAAAAATAGACAATTTGTACATAAAGTGTGCTACTAGACACACTACATTCTACAGAGAGCTGTAAGTTATCAATGACATTTGGCACATTTATATTAATTATGTGTTTATTTCGTTTCAAATAAACGTAGCTATTTTGAACTGAATGAAAATGCAAACAGACCGATAACAGACAGGGAAATTCCTTATAAAAGAGGACTTGAAAAAGTAAGTAAATTAGTATTATTTGTGTCGGCTGCTCAGATCGGCTATGAATGTTTGTTACATTCGATGATTACTCACTTGCTGCACGTTTAATTTAGAATTACAATGTATAACACAGAATCTCGCAATGTTGCCAGTTTAAATAGTAAATTAGCTTGCCATGATCTTAAGGTACAATTCGAAATGACCTTTACCCAGTATGTAAACAGTAGGTCTAGTCTGGTACCTAGCGCGGTAGATAAAGTAGTAAATGGTACAGATAACCAGTAAAAGGAAGTTAAGGTGAAAACAATTCCTGCTTACGGCCTGAAAAATCAAGGTGACATTTCATTGCTATTCCTAGATTAATCTTCAGAGCATCTCAAGCTATCTTTTTATGCAGCCTTCACTGATCTTAGTACAGTGAACCCTATGAACAAACACCCCTCTCGGGAAGAATCTAAAGCGGTCTTTGTTGACAGGTGGACACACAATATTTGAATAGTGCATGGTTTTGTCCAAGCTGGTCCGTATTCACAGGGTGGTCATTATTCAAAATTGGTCTGTAACACAGGTTTGACTGTAATATCTTCTACAGTTTAAATGTAAGCATGGCATTATGTTTGCAAATTTGACCTATTTGTTTTGAAATCCTTTGTTTTAAAACTTTTAAGATTAATCAAATGCAATCAGTTGAATGATCTCAAATACTTCAACAGAAGCGGACCATGGAATCTTAATAGTTAACGTAGAGTTAAACCTTGGAGTAATAGCTAATAAATAATTTATTTCGTGTGCATTTTAATTGACGAATGAAGACATACAAGTAAAATGTTGCATGTTCCTGGGTAAAAGGAAACCGAATAAAACAAACTTGATGTTTTTTATCTTTAGCTCTTGCTTCATGTAGGTTTTATGATATAAACGGCGTACCGGTATTTTGCAAACGTGCAAGGCTATATTGAAAATGTGTTTTAAGGTGGAGAGTGAAGACCACTAAAGATATAGGGTGATTATTTGTTTTTATGAAATTAGATGGTTTCCCCATTATATAAACATATTATTTTATGCTTTTCAGTGAATACTGAAATATATCAGTGAAATTAAAGAGATATTTTCACTGTTTCAAAGCAGTGAAAATATCAAAATCTTCAACCCGGATAAATTAACGTCAAAAAGTACACCGAGCGTACGTCGTTAAAATGACGTCATGTATGTTATGCTTCTGTGGCTTTCGACATTTTATTAAAACAAGCTCAACAAAAATAGAATTTTAAACATAAAATAAACAGAAAAAATGTTGATATCGAGGTAATATCACGTTATTTTCATCCGTGAGCACTACAAGTAGTAATACTAAGCACTTATATCAATTTTGGTGGCCGCTCGATGAAATTATAACATGATATTACACCGAAACCAACAATTATCCTCTATATTTAGGCATATGAACGCTAATTTAACCATAAAAGTATGAAGAATAATAAATGAATGTTGTTGTTATTGAAAAGCAAAGGTCTGACTTTTTAATTTTATATTATGTCATTTCTTATATCAATGTTGATCAAAACTCTTTCTATGAGTTTAAAAAAGCCGAAATCACAAAATTAAATAAAGCATATCAAAACTTAAAATTAACTTTGGAAAGCCATATCACTTAAAATATTAAAGTAAGCACTGACAAAGAACATACGTATTATATACAGCAGTGCCTTTTTGACCATTTCTTCTTTATATTTCATACAACGATGTGGTACAGATAGTCTGATCTAGCAGATATATACGCTCAAAGAAGCATGATCAATTAAATGATGATACGTACACATGCCCGGTAATCTTCCAAACTACATCACCATGGGTTAACGGAAAAGCGTTCTGAAGCGACGTCCGAGAAAGCTCTGCTGACAGAAAAATCACAACAACAACGGGAGTGAGTGTACTTTTTCATTTGTTATAAAAATATGACACATTAAATCCAAAATAGGGGAATGGTAGACGATGTAGGTCCCGATGTGTTTATAACGTATCTTATCTGCCTGAATTGGCGTCGACGGGATGTTAAACAGTCTCTGTGTGTGTCCCCCTGATAGTTTTCTGTACAAATTATATATGTTTTATGGTCGGCCCGGGGTGTTTAATATATAACTTTTCGGGTCCGAACTTCATGTCACTGTATGACGAACGTTTCAAAATTCTAGATTAGCAACTGCGTGAAACAGTCCAAACGTTGAATGTCCGCCCAGTTGCTCATGTACGACAAGAAAAGACAGAAAATGTATTTTAAATTCGGCCTTTGTAGAATGATCTCGATCTATTCAATTTAATTATTTTCTTTAGGAATAAGTTTAAGACTTTTTTCTAATCTAGATTTCCCCAATTACAATTTTACTTGTATAACTTCAACCAGGGTCCGTATATTACAATGTAATAACTTAATTTAATTACAATGTAAGAATATACGGATCCTGCTTAAATCATGCCGAATTACATCATATACGAGGATATTAGGTTGAAACTTTTGTTACAAAATGTATTTTATTACAAAATATTATGATATTATTTAAGATCTAGGCTTTATAAAAAGGCTGGCATTTATATTCAAAATCATTTAAATAAAATAATGTAGAACAAAGGCCCTATATAGAATAAAACAGTTACTCTACTAGAAGTTTAACTTACATGGTGCGGAACACTCCAGTAATCCATAAAAGTTTCAAATCCTTAACAATATCTCGTTTTAACAACGTCGCCATGGTAAATAATTAGCGTAGATCTAACCATTGAAGGAATTACAGTTAATCTAGCCCAAGGGCATAAAAACAAAAATAATATCAAACAGGGAATACCACGTACCAAAAACGCAGCCTCCCCAAAACGAGCCCCACATCACCCAGAAGTGCACACCACCAGCACACACACACACGCACGCACGCACGCACGCACGCACGCACGCACGCACGCACGCACACACACACACACAATCATGTACACACACACATATACACTACCAACACACACTAGCATACAAAGCAAACACACGAGGACAAAACGAACAATTAAAGGAACACAGTGTGACATAAGTCACAACAAAGGATGCGATATGATTTGTTGTTAATTGGCGACCCCCTGCCAGCAATCTAACTGGTCACACATAATTGCATATTGCACACTGGTCAATTGCATTTGATAATTACACAACAATATACAACAACAAAAACAAAACATTATAGTTTATTCTAACACAAGCGGCTGCTTTTCCTATATAAACATATAGAGAAAAGCCTGTATTTTATTTTACGATAAAATACAGCACGTTTTTCCAAGGACGACGTGCCTTAAATGACGTAACGACGTGACGTATGTAAACAAACGCGTCCAATCGTATCTCGCGTTTTAAGGTTACAATGATGTACTACTACGCGTTAAATAAAGTTCGGGATTGTTTTCAAAGAAAATAACGTGTTAGAATCGAAATAATAAATTGTTCCCTATATTTTATCGTTGAATAAAATACAGTCAGTCATTTGGATGCGAAAAATTAAATCACTCGTGCTATGCACTCGTGATTGAATTACTACGCATCCAAATTCCTGACTATATTTTATTCAACGATAAAATACAGGAAGACATTTATTATTTCTTAATTAACATGCAAAGTGCCCAATTAAAATTATGAAACCATAATTTTTGTTTTCAAGTTTCAATCTTGAAAAACATAAATATATACAACTTGGTAAAAAGCAATTCAGCAAAAGAAAGTTTACAACAACCTTATAAATGTTCAGAAAGTATATCTTTTTGGTTGCCGATGACACGTTTTATGTACTGGAATGAAATATTTTTTCCTAAAGTGAAATTTGACACGTATTAAGGTAGATATCGTTATTTTAATTATAATGAGTTTTAAAATAGAGTTGCGTCAGAATTGGTTTTTAACCAACAAAATGGTGTAAACTATTTTGATTTACATTATTAATTCAATTGTAAATCTAATTCTTTAAACTACCCACAAGAAAATGTGTCATAAAAAATCAAGCTGATCATTTTAGATATTGTAATTAGATCGGGCATTTGTGTTCTCATTTTCATCATAAATGGAAATAACTTCGTCCATATTTGTATAGTTTGTAAGTCACGTGCATGCGTACATTTAAATCGTTTCGATACATTTACATGGTACTTTTCTTACACATTTAAGAATGAAACATATATTTCATTTTGATAGAAACAAACAGAAACAGAAGTTGGTGTCATTTGCATATAAAAAAAACTGGATATAACTGCTGTATTTTTATACTTTACTCAAATAATTTTATAACATTACACGGACTTCGTTCTATATGTTACGGGCTCAAAATATCCTCATCTCTACTCTCCGAAGATGCCTAATAAGATGCAATTATCGCTTTAGTTGTTGTTAGGGTATTGTTTGTTTGTAATCGTGCTTATTAGGTCCACCATCCTCTAAAGAGGCTATAATCGGTACGACCCGTGTTGTTAGGGTACCTGTTATCCGCCACGCTTGTACTGCCTATGACGTCACTCCAGGTTAGCGATTCCGAAACTGCCGCTCGTAGGTTTCCGGAAATATTAACGCCACTTTCCGTAAAGGTGTGTGTTTTGAGAACTTTATGGGCTTACGGACAGGTAACCACTTGGTATTTTTCGTTAAAAAATATCAAATTTGCATTTGCTGACGAATAATATTCAAATGTTAAAAAGAGTTTTTTTCAATCAATGGGACCTTTAAATATCTCAAATTGTTGCATGATATTACGTATATTGTATTTTGGCGTTCAATAATGAGTATGCATCTTGACACAACACTATGCGAAACATGGATTATTTCAAAAATAAAATTGCGTATACTGCAAGTAAACTGCCGAAATAGTATTGTCATAATCCAAAGATTTTCCAAAGCCTGCCGAACAGACGCGCGAAGGACATATTGGCCAATCACATTAAAGTTTTGCCAACAACAAAAGACATAAGTTGTTTATGAAAGCCGCCGCCGTAGAATTTGTACAGAGCAGGTAAAGCTTGGATAACCATGAAGTATGTATGAGTTGCCTGGCTGTGATCACAACGCATTGTTGGCGACTATCACAACCTTTAAGTGTCCCCTTCTATGTTAACAGTATTGCTGTCTGGAAGTGTTTTTTAAGATAACATGTCTACGTTTACGTCTTCTTCAGGTTCCGTGATCAATGTTCTCGCTTGCGTCCATTTTCACCACATTCCTACAAGTGAGACGAACATTTTAAAAAGGCAAATGACAGTACAAAGCAAATTCAGCAATGTAGTCAATAAGAATATTGTGTGCCCAAAGTAAATCTAAGTTGTGATTTGAGGAAAAAATGTCAGTGAATTATATAATTAATCCGATCAATCCTAACCCAAAGTCTCAAATTCAGTATATATAACATGTTTCTTTTTTTTCAAAATAACTGTAAACATCTCATTGCATTTTATGAACCTGAGAAGAAAACAGCATTTATGTTCATTATTCAAACTTCCTGAATTTCTTTTTCTTGACAAAAGTAATGTTACAGTACCAATATCTTTCTACTGCTACAAAGAAATTTGCCGTCTGTCTGAACGATGTCGGCTTCGAAAATAAAGAGAAACGTTTTTCTTCTTTTTTTAAACAGGCCACAGTCCGACTCGTTTATCATTTATGCTCGACTTGTTACATAGTAGGTCAGAAGATCAAGTGACCTCGGATTGAACGTGTGACCTCAAATCAGTATAGGTAATCTACTTGTCAATACAAAATGTACCAACCTCACTATCCAGTGTAAAGAACATAGGTCTAATGGTCCATTATTTATGGAGCAAAGTAGACCTTGATCTTAAATCCAGTCATCTAAATATCAATAGAGGTGAGCAGTGCTGTACAGGTAAAGGCGTCTGCCACTTATGCCGAAGGCTCCGGGTTCGAGCTCCACTTAGATCATGACTTACTTATTCATATGCCATCAGTACTGATTTTCTTCCAGGAAGCGGACCCGGGCATGACTCGAAAAGCATCTAGCTTCCTTCACAATCGAGCTCAAATAAATCATTATAAACTAAACTAATAAGGTTGTACCTACTGATTAAAATCAACCTGTTCGTGAAATCTGATGATCATATGACCAAAAGCTATCCAGTTATTGTACAAAATAGGTTTGAACTTAGAATCCTATTGGTGTGGGCAATTTTGACTCCCGGCTTCACAATATGAACACACTCGGTCGAGGTCCGCTAGACAATTTTTCACATCAAATATGTAAGCTATCTGTGCCTTGTGGTTGTGAGAAGAAGATTTTAAACTGTTTTCCTATGTCTATCTTTGTAGAACAAGTTAACCCCGGGCTTGGTAAGTTTTGACCTTAGAGCATTCTTTGGACAAGTTTGGTAGTGCTTCATGCGAGGAGCATTCCCGCCAAGTATTATCACCATTTGCCGAACAGTTTAAGAGAAAATGTAGTTTGAAGCCGACGGAGGAACGATGGACATCCAACGAGGCTCATTATGAGCACTACATGCTCGGGTGAGCTAAAACATTAAGATTTCTAACTGGAATGTGTAAAGAAATGGGTGGGGCTGCTTCTAGAACGTGTTTATTACTTGGGTGAAGCGATTCATATATGCATATTTCTACATCCTTATGTCCTTTTGATATATTTTCTTCCTGTTCTCAGTTTAAGTTTACATTGAATTTCAAGCTGTTAACTTCGAAACTTTTGAATCACAGGTTAAATACGTTAGAAATTGTTCAATTTTAATACGTTTCGTTGTGAAATATAAATATTATATAAAGATAATAAAACATATCTAAAATGTATAAAGAATACTTGTAACAGTACACTATATAACTGGGTGTACCTCTCCAAGGTTCAGTAAAGATAAAAAGGCAGTGCTTGTATTCAGATTCCTTTACATGAGTGTCTGTGCTAAACATTCGTTCGATTGTTGCTTTAAATATTTGGAGCAATCAAACATTAACATACCTGCAGAGTAAGGCGTTCAAACATTTATTCGTGGTTTTCATGGTCGCCGTCAAAACAAAATTTCCTCTTTTAACAATGGTTTTGCTAATGAATATTCAGATCGAGAGTGTTCCGGAACATTTTATTGTATTAAGTCAGCTTTCGATAGTTTACAACATTCATATCACTGAAATTCGAAGCGCATTAAGAGAAAATCTGACATCACCTCTACCGGTACTTTGTGAACTACTTGGGATTAACAGTGGTGATTAAAACGCGTGAACAGTACTGGTTAACTTCAAATCGTTCATTAAGTTTCAGGCCTCCTGTCCATACACATAAACATTTTATACATCTATTAATAACAACACAATGGACACAGTGGTTGGAAATATAAACACATGGTTCAATGTAAATAGATATTATATATTATTAAATGAGTGATTTAATATTGGCCCTGTTATTTGTCCGAGGGCCAATACGCGTGCCAGAGGACAAATGATAGGGCCTATATAAAATCACTCATTTAATGACAATTTTATTAAATAACTAATCAAACTATAAATTATTCATTGTTTATTGACCATCATCTTCACTCGCTGTAACTCATCAGAAACAGACAGTACGAAACGCGTTTCAATCATCGAGATATCGACTTTTGGCGTTTTTTGTGAACTCGACTTTCAGACAGCTGCAGTCGCGAGTTGGTGTTTCAAACTATAAAAATGGATGCAACTAGTAACTAGGTTCGTTAATTCAGAGATTTGTGCTAACTTTTCATTTCATTTTCAATCTAGGAGAGCTTAGCTAAAAGTACAAGTCAGAATTATGTCATAGTTTAAAGTTCTCCCATAATTAAAGGTTCATAACTAACACCAAATCGAATTTTCTTTTAAATCTAGAATCGTAACAGGCGTCTTCTCAGAAGAAAAATATGACATACTACATTGAATGTGACCATATTATATTGAAAATTTGAGTTTACCAAAAGAATTAATAAATCATATTTTGCCTCTTCAAAAGCGAAAGTAGGTTTTCCCGTTTTCAAATATCTTTGTAATTTTACAGAAACATCCCAGAGAGAGGCTGTAAAAAGAGGTTGTACATGAATAAGCATGCCTATTTTGAATTATAATTGAAAAACTTTACTTATTTTAAATGAGGTGCAAAGTATATGTCTGACTGTGTACAACATTCAATAAAGCAAAAGTAGGACAAACAGACCACCCAGGTCAATCCAAGGAATTGCACAAACATTCACTCGTTTTCCTCCAGCAGTATTTTAAACAGGGAAATTCTCCACGGCTATTGTAAAGTTTTAAAAGCCAGTTTCAAACTGTATTTCCATGTTACAATTCTAGATTTAGAAGAAAATTTGATTTGGTGTTAGTAATGGACCTTTAATGTTAGGTTAAATATGAATAAAGACGGACCTGTAATTATGCCATTGATCCGTGTACATTCAATGCTACAGATGAATTTATGAGGAACCTCTAATTATGTGATATGTTTTCCAGCGCTTCCTCTCCAATACCCTTTGCTGGACTTTCATAAAACTTTGCCGGAATCGTCTAGTTGTGCATATCATAATTATGTTATCGCTAGCTTAAAGGTCAAGGTCACAGAGATTTAAAAACAGAAATCATGTCCATGCTTCTTCTCCAAAACCATTATCTGGATTTTCATTAAAATTTTGCGCATCAGTATAAAGTTAAGTTGTGCAAATAACAATGTGGGATCAATATCTTTAAGGTCATGGTCTGAGGAACCTGAAACTTATAATCTTGTCCGCGTTTCTTCTCCAAAACCCTTCTTGGACTTTAATAAGACTTTGCAGAAAGCATCAATATGAAGTTAAGTTGTGCATATGATAATTTAGGGCCACTAGCTCAAATGTCATGGCCGAAGAACTTTAAAATAAAAATTATTGTCTGTGCTTCTCCAAAGCCCATTGCTGGATTTTGTAAAAGTTTGCCGGAAACAGTATGAACAAATGTGAACATTATAGTCGTGGGTCGTAGGGGTGGGAGACATACATGTTTTTCGTGGAAAACAATGTCTTATTATAGGACTGACCTTGCTACATGAAATCTTAAGATAACTGCTTTGATATAACTGATCTTGCTCTCTATTATGTGCAATATGAGTTTACGTTTACGAGGGCATGTAATCATAATGATTGAACTTGCTATATGTAATTCGAGGAACCTACAATACGTTTTGTTATTGTGATTTGAGGTCTGAATCGCACAGCTTAATGAATCAATATCGTATAGTCTGATCATCTGTTAATAATCCCCTTTAACTTGTTTTACACTTTGTGATGTATATAATGCAATTGCGCTTTCAATTGTATGAGAACCGTTAATGGTTTATTTAGGATGGAAGCTTCCATAGAGGGCATAAAGATATGAAAAGGAATGGAGATGGATTTCTTCTGTAATAAGAATTTCAATTTATGAAATATTAGGGAGACTTAAATGAAACAATTATCCGCAACTATTTAGATGGTCTGTGTTAGTGTTAAATACCAGTATGCTTGATAATCTGTATTTGTCATTTTCTTAAACTATAAATCGTAAATTAATTACAGATTTTAATATAAATGAAATTTTGATCAAAAGCAAAATGGACAGATAAAATACATTGAATTAAATTTTCTTCATTAAAGTAATTCGATATTACTAGTTCTTCTTTCCAAATTCTCTTTCTCCGGATTAAATTTTACTGTACTTGTTTTAAGAGTAAGACTTTAAGTTCAAAGTATCAATTTAGAAACAGAACAGAACATCAGAACAGAACAGAACATCTCTTTTATTCTCTCAATACATATACACACATGCAAATATGAGACATTTACAACAGACAATATTATAATATATTATGAGGCTACTATATATTAACACATTCTAGGTGAGCTATAAACCATATAAACCATCAATATTGTTTTCATATTTCTCAACAGCTCCTTCCCCAAAGCATTCCGTGTCATCAATTAGAACATGACTATCATCCTGTCGTTAACGGAATTCCAATTAGTAGATAATTAGTGAAACAGATTTAGGCCTTCTATCATTAATCATAAACCGTTTTGATCCAATTAGGCTTTAATTGTCCTTTGTGGAGTAAAGCGGATCTACTATGACAAGTCATTTTTAGTACGCATGTGGTCAAACATAAAGAGCAGGGGATTTTCTTCAGTTAAGGAAATACCATTTAATGATTTATCTTTGATATTAGATGCTAATTATGTCTCACAAATAGATAGATATATAATTGGAACCTAACGAATACCATTATCATCTCTTTTTCTTTTCACAGTTAATACCAGCACAGAATAATTGTATGACTTGAAGACAAATTTATTTCCACTTTACATGTATGTTTACAGGCGTGATATAGCTCAAAAGACGACATTCAACATTCAAAATTATTTCAATGTCTTGCTTGATCGACATCCGACATTTGAAGAACTTTGAATGATTATGTGCGCTCAGACAACTTCCAAACAGTTGATCGATGTGCTCGATAGATATTCAACACTATTATGACATGCTTATGTTGAACGATTCAAAAATATTTACGGTCGTGCTGCATCGACTGTGGTGACTGATTTGTGCCATTTCGCATTTTTGCCCCATGGCCCTGCCTAGCGAAAACACGAGCATTTAGCAATTGAGATAACGAGGACGCGGGGCAAGTAAGCCAATGATTAGCAGGGGCGCGCGCCCTTACATTCTTAACTGCTTAATTCTCGTGTTTTCGCTCGGCAGGGCTACGGGGCGAAATGGCAGAAGTTCAATAATCGACGCACTACAATATTGATGCACAAAAGTTGAAATGTCGTATACATTAAAGTTTTTTCTGAATGTAGATTCAGCACTGACATCAAATATTTTCTGAAAATCAGAGCACGCGATTAAAACCTTTGTTAAGTCATTCATCTTTTTAATGTCAAATGTCGTGCACGCACGAAATTCATTTTTTTCTAAATGTCGAATGGTATACATAATATGATAAACCATTAATACATACATACATACATAGAATGCAGATCCCACAGAAAAGTGTCTTAGCTAGGCTCCTTGCCATCACCTAGACACTTTATTAAGTCATCAGTGTACAGAAAAAAATAGATACATGTATAACAAAGTTGTTTTTATTTTCAGTTCATAAAAAGACTATAATTATAATGACAATGAATCCAATAGATACAATAGTTCAATTTGTTCCACTAATCATTCATCGATTGAATTTTCTTCATCAAAGGATTATGTTTCCTCTATTAATAAATATTTCACTGAATATATATATACCTTCCGTGCTAAAATATCTTGAGCGGTTAAGATAAGTATACAAGAATACCATTGATGCAAAGCATCAAAGGGCGCCGAAAATAGTTTTTATTTCAACATTTATTAGTATTGCGGTTTTTGCATATCGCAATGTAGCCTGACAAAAACGTACAATCGTAGATTTTTGCCGTAAATACATCGTAATAACTCATAAAAGTGACAAAATCGTAATCATCCGTGTGCTTTTACGAATTTGTGCCATACGTAAGGTTCGTAGGACAAATGTTTGATCTGTAAAATTAATCAAAATTAATGCTTCTTAATTTTTATACGTTCTCAAGTAATGTACATGTGTGGCGTTAAATAGCTAAAATTAGCTTTTTGATAAGCAATCATTATTAGTTTGATTTGAATGAAAATTTTTATGAATATTTGCAGAAAACATTTAAAATCATGGTGGTTTTAAAGCTGAAAATAAAACGGAAGAAAAATTATTTAAAAAATTGGGTTTGACCGGGATTTTAACTCCACTCGTAAAATAAGGCGGTCATCGGCTTACCCACTATACCACGGAGACTGACTTTAAAGCACGTGGTAAAAAATAAGCTGATATTATAATTTTGCAAAACCGATAAGGGAGAAGTTGTTTTACGTTTTCGTATTTTTTCTAAAAGATATGAAAAGGAACATTACAATTAAACAATTACGTTTTAATGAAGGAAATGTGTATAATCAATATTTTAATGTCTATTTCGTATTATTTTAGCATACAGGTAAAACCATTTTTCTTTGCAGTCTAATAACCGCTCTTACCATGTACTTCCGGAAAAAAACTATTCCATAATTGGCCGCCGCCGTCATCGGCGGCGCCAATAAATACAAGAAAAATCGTGCACACAAACATAACTGACATATAAATAATTTGGAAATTGGTGAGGGTTAATGTTGAGGCATGGCCCCCAAAGACTTTCAAGGACACCAAGTTTAACTTATACCTAAAGCAAATACCTATTCAGAGTAGATCTGATATCAAGTCTGATATGTTGAAAAGCAATCTTAAGGTTTACAGCCCATAACGGTAAATTTTTCAGTTGTTATTTTCATTTAACTGTATCATTTCAATGATTCGTTTTCAAATTCTGAATGGAATTTACTGTCTAATTAAAAAGATACATGTAATCTTTTACCCATAGCCTCAAAATAAATGTAACAAAAGGAAAGGTATACCTGAAAGAATTTGTGAATATTCATAATTCACGCCAACATATTTATTCTGCGTTGTATTTCTTTGAACTGTGCGCTGTACTTTTTATAATAATTTAAATATACTAGAAGCGGTGGCTCTCCCATCTGTTTGCACAGCATACACATAAAGAAATTAAGAGTACATAACCGTGTAGGCCGTATTTATGGCTTTATTTTGGTGCCAGTTTTATTGCTTCACGTCAACAAAAGGTTTCAGTACAGTAACTGTGAGACGAAATTTTTCTCCGTACAACAGACGTAAAAATGGCGCGACATGGTCATGTTTGCGACGTCACGTTAACGTTATGTAAATTGATAACGTCATATAAAATATAGATCTGAATCAGAAACATCGTAGGTACACAGTAGGTACTAAACTCTAAGGTAGACTAGAAAAATTTTATAAAGTATGTATCCACCTTGAGGTGATTCTCAGAATATACAATACTATTCCTGTCTCTACCCTTGCACAATCGTTTGCAGTCAAAATGTTTGTAAACAAAACAACGCACATTTTCACGATTACTGGAAAGTCTCGTTATTTAAAAGTGCATACCGACCAGCTACCTGTCAGTTAATTGCTGTAGACAAGTCTGATAATACGAAATGTAAACAAGTCTGATAAAATAGAAAGTGCATCCCGACCAGTTATTAAACTTTGGCTACTTGTCACTCTATTGCTCTAACATGATATGTTTGATTAAAATAGACTGCAAGTGACTGTACAGTGAAACTTCCATTAAAAAATAAACTGAACTGTGATAGTAAATTTCAAATTATAAAAATCGAATCATACAAACGTATGCAACGGATACTGGGACATGCCGGCATCTTTGACCGATATCGGTTTTTATACTGGCCGAACAACAAAAACGTTTCACTAGTTATTAAATGTAACGTAAGCATATAAAAAGTTGACGTTTACACGGATAAGAGATAGAAAAATAAACTTTTTTAAAATAATTTCATAGCTACAATAAAAGCTGGTTTAATCCATTCTTTATCGTACCTTCCTAGGCGATTTTCATTCATTTCATAACAGTTTGTTCAAAGAACTATACACTTCCTCACTTACATGTTACATTTTCTAACCATTTTTAAATACAATGACATTATGTTTAATGCAAAAATGTGTTAACATATATGAATAGTTTAACTTCACAACTTTTTAGAAATTAAACATCTCAAAAAATTATAGTCCTAAAAAAGCACGGAGGGTCCCGGGTTCGCTCTCAACCAGTTGCATTGCGGTAATATCCTTAGACACGGCACATTTGCCAGATCTCTGCTCAAGGTTGATTCCATCTGGAGATCGATTCATCTTATGAAACTAGTTTCGCAATCGAGAATAAATAAAAAAATATAATTCAAAAAGATAGGATTTTTGTTTCTCTCTCAATCTTCGCACGCATAAGTACAACAATGTAAAACAATAACAAATTTTACAATATCTTTAACTTGCTCTTTCTTGTAATGAAAAATGAAAAATCATAAAAATACGAAAATTTAACATACAATCCTGTTTGAAAAAAGTACTAAGGAGTACAAAATGTCAAAATGGTGTTAAAGCAGAGATTCGTCCACGCACTCGCTGTTTAAGCTGTTGGATTTTTTTAATTTCCGCGTCCATATTGTTTACAATAATGATAAAAAAACAAATATAGTATTTATGAAGAATGTTTGGTTCAAATCACCTATACTAAAATACATACATTTTACTTCTACTCTTTCTTCTACTTACAAAAACAACAACTATTATTATTATTACTGCTGGTGCTGCTACAACTGTTGATGTTATTTTTCCATCAGCGTTTCACTTTTATCTCAGTGTAATCTCATACATACGATGAATGTTACCTGGATGCGTCTTTAGTGTTATTTAAAGACATTACAAACTCCTGTTATAAACATCTTCAATCAACTCATTACTGTCAATTTAGGTTTTCGAATTTTCATATCGAACACTATATTTCTGGAACTGTGTATTCATACTGTTTAAAAGTCTTTACCTTCGTTTTCTTTGAAATATGAACACTGCGACTTACAAGAATTGACACAGTATGTAGTTCCGTGATGTAACCTCTAACCAGTAGTATTTTTGGGGAAAACAAGTGTCTAAATTGGTATTTTCTGTTTTTGTACACAAGTTTCTTATTGGCATTTTCTGTTTTTGTACAAAAGTTTCTTATTTGTATTTTCTGTTTTTGTACACAAGTTTCTTATTGGCATTTTCTGTATTTGAAAATAAGTGTCTTAATTGGCGTTTTCTACAATTCTGTTATTTCTTCCCAGCAGCGTCCAACATCCTTGCAGAAGTGATGCAAAATTGTCTCTCAATGCACTCTGAATTTCACATAACTGGATGCTGTAAACTATTGGATTGATTAACGAACTCGACGCTTGAACTTGAATTAATATGAACAAATATTCAGGTTCAATCCCAATATCAAGATAGAATAGCACAACTGCAGTAACCATAGGTACTGTTGTAGCAATTGCAACAATCAAAACTACAAGCAAATGTTTAAAGGCCTTTTGTTGTAGGTGTTGTCCTCGACCTTGAAAATTATCTATGTTCGATTTCTCCAAAAGTTTCAAAGCAACCATCGAACGAATGTTAAGTGCAGCCAAAAGAAACAACGCTCCCAGGTAAAGAAAACTGACCAGAACCGATGATTTGTTATTCGCATTGAGGCTTGGTGATAAACATCCATTTATTGAGGACTGTTCAGACAATGTTAACCTCAACAATAGAAACGTAAACATACACATAAAACTTACAAGCCATGGCAATATAATGTACAATGCGGTTGATTTTGAACTTTGTAAAGATCTTGATGATGGTTGTGAAGCTTTACGCAGAATGATCCACCTTCTGATAGACAAAGAACATAAGTTAAAAAGAACAGCAAGTTGTGCTAAAACACCCACATTGCTTAATATAACACATGCAGTAACACTTCTGTTGATTGTATCATACAGAGTTAAAGTAAACAATGCCAGTGGTAACGTAGCAATCAAGTCCGTTACACTTAGACACAGTGTTTGTTTGACAATCACATCAGGAATTTTCTTATGATGTGTTCTTATGCAATTTAAGACAATGCTGTTAACTGTGACGGTTAAAAAGGGAATCAGTATATTTATTACATGCAAAACAGTACTGAATTTATATATCTTATGGTGTCCATCACTTAACGTTATATCATCCGTCCTGTTCTCGAAAGTAACACTCACGTTTAGTACCATATCTTTATCCTATTGTATAAAACATTTGCATTTACTTTGCTAGAAGTCGGTACTTCAGCAATAAAAGTAATTAGAAACATAATTGTGTCTTCTGTGAATCGGAATAACAAAATTCATCTGTATTTGAAATACATTATAATGTTTACGTGTCACGTAAGAAGTCCCAAAATGTAAAACTGAAATACACAAAAGATCAAACTCTTTAACAAAAATATAACAAAACTAAGATTTGTATCGAAAATATTTTATCACATAGATATTTGTTCGTTTCGGCTTTCTATATCAATTTCACTTTTATCGCCCACTTTTATACCAATATCGTTGGGCGTGTGAAATTGTCTCCAATTGAGTGGCCTTATATGCGATATCGATTCCTCTGTCTGGCTGGCTTTATTAATACATGTTTCTTTACTAACAGCATTTTTGCATTTCTATCATTTGGTTCTTTAAAGATTCAGGAAGAATTATTTTACAAATAAAAACACAAAGAAAACAAATACAGAAAGAACGAGAGAAGGACTAAACACAAAAGAATAGCATGGGAAAGAAGGAAAAGTACACTGACAACTTATCAAGTTCAATATTAGACTAATTGCGTTTGAAGATTTTTTAATCGCAGGTTTATTCTTTACCTTCATCCTGTAATATTTTTAAACCAACCTATAGACACAGGTGGAAGGAACATACCTTTGACTTTTTTTTCTTAAGCTAATGCTTTTTTCTAGCATTTTAAAATTGATATCAGAATAAATAAAAAAAAATTGAAAAAAAAATTTTTTTCTTCATAGCTCTTTACTATAGACAAGGTTCCCAACACACTCTGTATGAAAACAAGCATGTCGCTCTGAAAAACTCTTCGATTTCTTTCAAATTTGAGTTACGTTAAACAAATTTGAACGAATTCTAGAGAGAAATGATAGAGCTTTAAGAAAAGAGTTTACTTCAATGGAAAATTCCAAGCCGTTTTCATTCTACAAGGAAAATACCAACGCTGATATAGCGATTTTCGCTAAAACCAGAAAAATGTCACACATATTCCGACAGTGATTTTCGCGAAATTCTCCACTAATATTGTGGTACTGCGAAAGACAACCATTAAAACAAGAAATATATATTATTAGACTACAAATCATGGCGTAGATCGTACCTTTACATCAATGTGTTCGATACTACAGCGGATTTTTCAGTTTTTGTAATTGTCAAAATGTATTAGCGGCCATGAAGGTCCGAGAGGTTGCGCAGTGATTTGTAACAGCTATTCAAGGACATTATCAAAACATATCCAAGGCGATTGAAAGTGAAAGTAAAAAGCATTTAGTCAACAAAAAATGAAAAATCCGCCGTAGCATCGAACCCATTTTGAGTAAAAAGTACGATCTACGACATGATTTGAAGTCTAAACATATATATTGCATGTTTTGATAGTTTCCGTCGCATTACCGCAATATTATTGGAGAATTTAGTGAAAATCACCGTCTGGAAAAGTGTGACATTTTTCTGGTTTGAGCGAAAATCGCTCTACAGCTTTGGCATTTTCGCTTGTAGAACGAAAACGGCTTGGAATTTTCCATTGAAGTAAACTTTTCTTAAAGCTATCATTTCTCTCTAGAATTCGTTCAAATTTGTTTAACGTAACTCAAATTTGAAAGAAATCGAAGAGTTTTTCAGAGCGACATGCTTGTTTTCATACAGAGTGTGTTGGGAACCTTGTCTATAGTAAAGAGCTATGAAGAAAAAAAAAAATTTTTCAATTTTTTTTTATTTATTCTGATATCAATTTTAAAATGCATAGAAAAAAGCATTAGCTTAAGAAAAAAAAAGTCAAAGGTATGTTCCTTCCACCTGTGCCTATAGACGTATTTGATTCCATTTATTGCTGGCCTCAGACCACAGTAAGTTTTACTATATGTAAATTATAACAATTATCTCATGTGGCAATTTTGCTGACACGCCAAACACTGAAATAAAACCAGTTCTGAATAGTAATATCTAAGAGAAAAAAGTCAAGCAGCATAAAATAAGGAATTGACCGGCACTTTTTCACTACTTGAGGTTAACGCGCATGCGTATGAATAATACCCTTCAAGCTGGAACCTCGAAAACGCACTGAAGAAAACAAGAAGTCACTGAATATATAACGACATAAAAACGGAATCAAAATGGACATTTAGCAACAATTTCAGGTCCATTCTGACCAAAAATGCCAACTTTCTCATATATTTCTTTCACATCTAATTCAGTCATATATAGCCTCAAACAGACGCACTACTTTTCCAAGACAGCGATCTGTTTTTCCGTCTTTTCTTTCTTTCATATAGCTTAAATATGTACTAAAGTTAGGAATTGTTTAATTAAGATTATACATGTAATTGCATATACAAAGCTTTGCTGAGATTATAATAAAATTAAAGACCGTTCTCGAACCTTTCAAATGTTCATACAGCCAAAGCTTAAAGTTAAGAAATAATCTACGGTCATGACTGCTTTATTTAAATTAAATCATTTTCCTGGAGGTCATGTGCCTTACTTTATATTTGGTCGGGTAGAATTTTTAATATAACAATAAACCAGAAATAGTGTTAGTATTGTCGAGAAAGTCGTGAGGATTGGTCGTAAGATTGTATAACATGACAAAGGATGATATAGCATGGTACGCTTATTGGTTATGGCCATGGTCAGACTTATTGTTTGGGATCAAATGTCTATTTCATAACCTTTAATTAAAAAGAAAAAAATTATCTATAATATTGAAAACCTAATATCAGATGTTCGTAGGATTAAATACATATGTATGCAGTAAGTTCGTCGGCTTATTAGTGATTACTTATGGAGAAGGTATGAGGTCAATGGATCAAAGGTCAAGGTTATTTTGGGATATGATTGAGACGGAGGTAGAAGAGTCATATGGTTTTCTCAGAAACAATTCCCTAGCGTTTAGCTCACCTGAGAGATGAACTCTTGTGATCACCCGTCGTCTATAAGACTAATCACATTTACCTTTAGTGAACATTCAAAAGGCCACCGTTTAAGTCCCATTATTGTCATAACTGGTCAAAATGTTTGTCTTGATGATCTCGAAAGTAAGATAATGTCGGTTCAAAAACAAGGTCACCATGCCAATTATGGTAAAAACAAAAATAATATCAAACAGGGAATGCCACGTACCAAAAACGCAGCCTCCCCAAAACGAGCCCCACAGCACCCAGAAGTGCACACCACCAACACACACACACACGCACGCACGCACGCACGCACGCACGCACGCACGCACGCACACACACACACACACACACACACACACACAATCATGTACACACACAATCATGTACACACACACATATACACTACCAACACACACTAGCATACAAAGCAAACACACGAGGACAAAACGAACAATTAAAGGAACACAGTGGGGCACCGCCTTGGAACGGTCAGTGGCAAAAACACCACTGTTAAAACCTTAACGGCCACATTGACCCTCAATTATCATGAGCATTTGTTACATTTTGTAAAATGTTTGTTTAGATTCTCTTTAGGCCGAGTTCGAGGACCGATTCGAAATGACCGATTTATTTTGCTTTACTGAGTCTCCATAAATTCATGAGATCAAACACAGTTCCATTATACAACACAAGCTCTATTATGATACCTATTATTTTATTCATTTCTATGATCAATTTTCTAGCATAAGTTGTTTATACTTTAATTGTTTATATATTATTTGTAAAAAACATAATTATTATATATATGATCTTAAGTCTATATATATGTGAACAGAATGAATAAAAAAAAATATTCAGGTGGGGTAAAAAAGCTAGATCACTTCCGTAATGTCAAATCATAGAAAAAATACACTCTTGAAGCTACATTTTGAATCTCATCATCGTTGCTTGTTGAAATGAATACTCTAGGCCAAGTTTGATACTTGGGCATGTGTAATAAGAAATTGGGTGGACAGTTCAAATAATAGGAAAAACATTGTGAGCACTCTAGAGTCCTTATTTGTTTACCAGATCAGTATGAATACTGGTCAGAATGCCTTGTGATGGCTTTAAAACACATTGAACTACTATACTCTATCGACATAACAGTGTACTAGCGTTTATTGTGCGATAATATTGAATTGGCATCCTTGAATATTTCGTGGACGGTTATCTTCGGATGAAAAAATATAACAAGCAATTGACATGAAATATCAATTCATACTGTACCAGATATCGCATTCCGCAATGGCGTCGTGGATCAGGCGTTTGACTACCAATCTAGCGTATGCAGGTTCGGGTCTTGCTTGACGTTTTTTTAAAATTATTTTTGCAGTTGTAGAACCCATAGGACCATCCATACAAGTAAAGCATCTTACCACTACGCCACTATCTCTGCAGTGCGAACTTAAGTCGGCGAAATGTATTTGTTCGGTACGATAGTAAAGTAAAATAACGAAACATACCCGAACATAACCGAAGATATTTGCGAAGATTATTGAGTACCAGGTTAACATTGTCACACAATAGCTATCATTGATCTTTATGTTTTGCTATGATTATAAAGATGTGTTTAGTAGCATATTTATATTACTGCAAAATGTACTAAGATACAATAATGTATGAGAAATATGCAGCTTGGTTTAATATTACATGGCTGTAGTAATTACAGTTTTCATTTGAAAAATAACTAAATTATTTATACTTTTTATATTGTGTTTCTTTTTTTAAGGCCGTCTGTAGAGACGTAACGATTTATGAGATCATCTGCGGTGGTGGTGTATCAACCTATTGCACGCTCTAACTATACAATGTCATATTAAGCAATTTACATTCGGAACACCAACATAGATGACCCCAATTTCACAACAAAACTTAAGCTGTTGCTTTGCTTATCAAGTTATTTTTCAAAGTCTAATTGTCATTGAAAATAAAGATACTTCTTGTTGTTATCTTACGAAAATGTTTATTTCTTTTTGATAATGTATTAATAGGTTGAAAGAAAGAAACGTTGTAAAATTTTAAATGCAAGTTAGGTATAGCGACAAATCATTCGAATGTATATGTAATAAACGGGTAAATACAATTCCGACAATTTTGAAAGCTTTGAATAATAAACCTGCAAAGTTTAATATGATAAGTGTTGAAATAAGCTGACTATGCTTGATAATTAGCTAGGTTTCTAAGGGCATTCAAAAGTTAGTGTCCATAAAATGTCGACACTTTGCCGAAATATAACATGAAAAACACTTTCTTCTTAAATGTGATATGTATAATGATCTAAGACAGAGATACTTTTTGTTACACTGTGTCACATCTAAATATACAGTCAGATGAAGAACCTATGAAAACTTTATATGTGAATTTTCAGAGAAAAACAGCTTAATATATTTTAAGTGCGTTTTCTAGGTGAAGATCTTTAATCCATCGCTAATTCAAATCGTATTTAAATTTGATGTAACTATATAATCTGTTACTGTTTGAATTGTCCATTTATTGTTTCTAAGATCAGAAATTTAATTCGTTTTGTAAAAAAGGTGACTTATAGGCACATCGGGCCGGTTGTTTTTCTATTCAGTTGTATGGCGTTGTTCTAATTGCTATGATGTACAACTGTCACTATGATAAAAGATATTTCTACTATAGTAGCTGATGGTGGCTCGGCGTTGATGTCCCTTTGTGGAGGCACAGTGTGTTTACATCCTTTCGTTGGTACGTCCGTTTGTCCGAATGAGCTTATCCGGGTTGTAGTTTTCTCAAGCACTGATGGATGTTAAATGCACTTGGCATAATTAATCACAAAAATAGGGCGACATGTCCTGTGCAAGACCCAGTTCAGTAGCTTACATTGTAAAAGCTAATGTCGAACACACACGGGCATCTAGTCATTTGCTTACCACTCACCTTGTCAAAATGACAATAAGAAATATATCCACCCAGATATGATAATCTGCCAGATCGTTGCAAATGTCCTTGCACTGTTTGAGTATTATGAATAATTAGTATTGTCAATTAAACAAGTATTTTTGGATTAACATCATACGTAGTAAAGTATTCACAGGGAAATATAGTTCACTCTGTGACACTGCGAATGTGAAATGTATTTCGACACATCGGAATATCAGACTAACGTAATACCATAACAAACTATTATTTCGACAAAACGAATAATTTAACCGATATATCATTTTGGAATAACATTTGAAAGTATTATTTCAGTTTATTGAATTACATTAATCTGAAAAAGTTAGTTATGAGTGTAAGTGTCACATGACGTGTTCAAGACAACATACTGTTGGTATTCCTTCTATAAAAGGCTCATTCAGAAAACTATCTACATCTAATATGTGTTCTCAGACACGACACACATAATTATGTGATGATGTATATTCCTCTCCTTTTCCAGGGACACTTCCGTCCAAATCTAGTTTCCCCAGTGCAGACTATAAGCGCCCATGAGTCTTAACACACATGTAAATACTCACAAAGTACAGACACCGGTTTGCAGTGGACAAGACTTGCTTTTTATTTTACGACAGATTAGCAATGTACAGTTTGTCGTATGTGATACTTTCTTGTTACATTTGTATTACAGCGTTGGTTTACACTTACTCTGATTCTCATACAGAAACATGAACTGTGATAACTGACGGTTTATTCGAACAAAAACGCCATCATGATGACAGAACTAAACTAATGATGCATATACTACGTATATCTATGTTTGTGTTTTAAATTTTGACAATTATCGTATTGTTACATACTATTTCAGGAGTCCCTGAGTGTTTGTCGGGTATTGTATATGTTTAAAATTGATTGATACATGTGCCTTTTTTATTTTTTACTTATTTTATTGTTTGATTTGGTGTTTGAAGGCCAAATTGTAAATATGTGTAACGTGTTTACATTCAATGAATGTGCCTACCTTCTTGAAAATCATTATTATTAATAATAATCAAAATTCATCAATGAAACAAAAACTCAGCAATATACATTTTACTGGCTTTTGTTTGAAGTGAAGAATAAATGTTAAATGGATTGGATCCTTAAACATGATGCACAGTTCCACCATATGTTCGGATGAAATAACATCTTTCTTCTGTATAGGTCTATTTGTACACCAGCTTCGTCAAATTTTTTTTGAGTGTCTGCTACCAACACCTGAACATACATAATCATAATATTATTAAAATATGCCACATCCGGTGTGTGCAATTTGTACTGTAAATATCTACTTATAAAGCTTCTGGTGAACACATTTCAGTGTTAACATTCTGTTTTTTCTTCTGCCTGCTACAACCCAAGGTCTTTCAAATAGTAACTATTTGAAAGACCTTGTACAACCGTAGCATGTATGTGTCTAGACTAGTTACTAGTCTGATAAAATTTATGTTTTTTCAATATACTATATTCCATGCACTATTTCCAGTCTATTTTATATGATTTTGCTTTATACACTGGGGCAGTTCTGAAATCGGCCCTGGATAGTAGACTGGCTCTAGAACATAACTGATAGATATTTATCAGTAAAAGAGATATTTCAGGGCCTGGTGACCAGGCTAGTATGTGTCATGAATGAAAGACCTTAAATTACCCGTACTGTTAATCAGGAACGGCCAAAAAAGAAAAACCACTGAGGTACTATTAAAGAGCCATTACATGGTTCTCTATCGAGTTTTCTCAAACATTCTGTGACCAAACGTAAACGTTTCAGAAGACGAATCTATATCTTCAGTACCGGGTACCCAGAATTTTAAATTAAATCTCCTACATTTCGTGTTGTAAGGAGTTGCGAATCTGTCTATAGAAAGCGTTCCCCATTTTGAATCTAAAAGGTTGAAAACATTTTCACTGATCGGTCGTCCCTATCTAAGCACCAACTTACCATATATAATTTTGCCAAATGACCATCAAATCGATTAGGAAATGATTTTATAAACTTTTCCCTGATATTTTACCTTCATTTGTGACAATGATTTTTACTTTGGACTTACAAACCCATTTTTATCACAGTTTTGTGTTTTGTTTCTAAGCATGTGTAATAATTAACCTTAAATTGTTAATGAACTGGGTATATGTATATTGGAAAATATGACTGAAATGGATGATTATCCAAAATAAGGACGATTTAAATCGTACGGACAGTTCTTATAAAAGTACCTATTTAAAGTGTATTTTCATTGTGTGCATAGTTATTACATTTCAAAGCATGTATAATATATTAAAGGCATCAGATATTCAATATTATTTATTTGAAAATATATGTTAATAATGATGGGCGGTTTACCCCATTTCAGCTATAAAATCTTTCTTAAAAATAATTTACTGAGGTTGGTTATCTGTTTGCAATTCTATTTATATATTAAACAAACATATTTAATTTTGTACCTAGTTTTGGAGAATCTAGATGTCGTCGTTTTACAAAACAAATCTTCAAAATACTCATTTAGACATTTTTCCTAGCCTTCAGCTGACGATGTGGGTCAAAAGTCTTGATTTTAATGTTTTGCAAGACAAGAGCACCGTTCAACGTCCTGTTTCTAATATGACAGACATTATAACATATGAATAAAGTAATATATTAAAATTTAATCTTTCCGTACAATTTTTTCTGCAGCTGGCAGTATTGGGTCCCCTACTATAATTGAATAGAGGAACGTCTCTAAATAAAGCCAAAAACTGTAAATTTCGACTGTATTTAGTGAAACGTGGCAATATTTACTGACCTCTACAAATTCATATTAGACATAATGAATTTATGAATACAAATTTTAATTCGATTTATTTCATCCAATGTGTATGCTTGAAATGTATCGTGTAAAGAATAACTTCCTTTTCTTAAAAAAGCTGCTATTTTGCATTCAAGAGCTTTTGTTTTAAACTATATATAATATAACTGATCATTTGAATAAGGAGAATGAACACCTAACACATCTCTCAAGTTTGAGAGACCTCACTATCGAAATTCCTGTCTTTGACGCATAACTCTTACAAAGCAAATTGAAATTAAATGTTCTTGTTACGTCCCTTTACAATATTTCGTATTTATGTTGGCCGTTCTTCACATGATCACAAATTAAATGGGTGAAACAGTAGCTGATTTTACATCTGCTGTCACATTTAGATATTACTTATTTAGCACGAGTATTGATTTTTAAATACATCACCTTTTCACCACAGTCATATACAAAGAATAGGACGCAATAAAGCTTGTAAAGCAATAGAAGGTACTTATTCTTATTACGTCACTTTACATTTAGATTCTACTTATTATATTAAGTGTACAGCACTGTTTGCGGGACTATGTATTACACTGCTTCTCAAAATATTCGGGTTTACTTTTATCGTTATTAACCCCTTAAAAGCATTTTCCACCAGTATTAGATATCGGAAAAAACATTATACTGAATGTTTATTCTAGTTTGAATTGTTTGTCGTGAATGATTAAATCAAGCTATGCAAATTGCTTTTTGAAGTTGTTTTTACCTCCCTTGATTTGTAAACTTATGTACAACTTAGTGATATCGTTTGAAAGAAGTATTGTAACATGTTCGGTTTGGGGGCTCAAACACATGACTCTAAATCACAATTATTTCAATGCAGCGAGATTTACAATTTGACCATGGAGGCAGTCTTATAATTTACTAAATATCGCTAACAGAACCAAAACTCTCGGATTAAGTTTGTCATGTTTTGACAAAAAATAAAGACCATAGCTACACAAATGTTTTGTATTAGATGTCACGATAAAAAGGTTTTATTTACATGCAGGTGCTCATAAAAATCTTACGATAATTAAAAATCGTCAGACGACTCACAAAATCATTTACATAACTATGCAAAAACTGGTAGTAATCGTTAGGAATATTCCAGAAATAATGCTTTAGGCCGACGGATGGAGAGATCTTATTGTAAACTGTGGCCTTTAGAATGGTTTCCTTTATTTTGTCTATTGTTTAAAACATATCATTATGTTGGTAATAATATGGTTAAACCCTTTAGATGTTTTTGTTCAGTAATTTAGGAAGTAACATATTGGTTTTCGTGTCGTAAACTTATACATTTACATAAACATTAGGAAAAGGTGTTTATAGTTTATTACTTTTCTTTTGGAGATGTTAAAATTGTTGTAAAGTTGTTATACACAGCCAAATATCGCATTGTTTTATGCAATAGTTAACAAGAAATTTCAATTTTGTCATGTTTTTTTTTAAATCGCTAAATACCCCATCGTCGGAACCCACGGTCTATTACGGAATATAAATGGTGTGAATAACCTGGGTACCGAGGATGTAAATACCCATACCTGCCAAGGTTGTATACATTACAGTTTATGTAGGATAATGTGACAGTGACACAGAAGAAGAGTCTAATATTATTGTAAATAATTCATTTGATAATAACCGGATTAAATCTATCTTGCACGCATGATCTAGCTTTCTATGCATATAGTGTAAACTTTTGTGTCAATACATGCAATACCTGATATCAGATACCCTTGTTTATTCAGAGAGGAATACCGTGTAGTCAATAATCAGTCGCTGGAGTGAAACGAATGAACAGATCGGTGGATAGTCGTACATTCCACAATGTGTTTGTGTTTGTAAATTTACTAATTTGTTCTACTTAAACCGTTCAAATATTTCTATTCAGTGATAAAGGAAGAAAACGATTGATTTTCGCGTAGTAAACGTATAATAAACCAGACTTTATGCATGCCTTTCCAACGGACTTGACTTTAGCTCGACTTACTGTGCATAGTGGGAACATGTTTCACGGAAGTACGCACACCGGGTTCAAGCATAGGTTTGTACCATAATTTTGTGTTTTTCTTAAAAAAAACTTGTGTGGGTGAACCATGTATACACAGTTCATTCCATCTACTTCAAAGTTGAGTGAAGGGAGGGGATCAATTACATAAAGTGCGGTAACTAACCGTTCGGGTATCAGATTTCAGTAGCCACTTTTTCTGGGGTTTACAAATTGTAGGGCAAGAGGGTACATAAATCATGGCAACTGACATAATGCAGTTTTAAACATTTGCATAAATATCAGGTACCTGCCGGGATTGTATTTCATTAGCTACTATAAAACCAGATAGAGAAGTATAACACGCTTTTTCGACTCTATTTGCGCCTACCGGCCTACGCCGATCACATTATATATTGATCGGATCACGCCGCTCACGTTACTAACGTTAGCCACCATGTGACATGATTATTTTGCTAGTGTCAAAGTGCCAAACAATGACAACCGGTTACAAAGATGGCTGCATCCGTGCCAGGCTTATTTGTCACTAACATATTTAAACTTGATAATTCTTGAAGATGACAATGATTAAACCAATCAAAATATGCACATTCTACATTCTAGCATATTTCATTCTAGCATGAAACACAAGATTATTTTCATAGCAGACAAGAATGGTGAACACGAAGGTCTCCTCAGTTTTTATTGCATTTTGGCGTGGCATGGCGTGGCGTGGCATGACACGGTATCGAATCGTGCTTTATCGTTTTGCATCGTATCGTATCGAATCGTGCTGTATCGTTTTGCATCGTATCGTATCGTATCGTATAGCATCGTATCGCATCACATCACATCATACAATATATCATATCATTTATCATATCACAAATCATATCATATCATATATATATAACTACACTACGCTGTATTATTAGGTTATTTAACATTGTACTGTACAATACGGAGATATATTTGGACGAGTACCCAGCTGAGAAAACCATATTGGACGAGCCGCTATATCTCGTATTGTACAGTACAATGTTAAATAACCTTTATATTCTATATCTATTTCATTTTAGTTTAAATTAAAAATGATTCTGAATCACTGAATATTGTATTTCTGCCTTTTCTGTATTTTTCCAGCTTGGTACGAGTGCAAATATATATTATACAGAACAATGCGCCTACTTCACCCGATTTTCATTCGGATCATTTTCACGCGTTTCGGGCTTTATCGTATGTTTAACATGGGACTGTTGAACCGTCCAAAAATGGAAAAAAATACAGGATTTTTTGTACGCACGTGCGTCCAATATGGTAATATATTGTACGGTTGCGTGTTGCAAATAAACGTTCACGATTGGATAAATAAAATAGATATAGAATAATATACTATATTTTATACTTTATAATAACTTTGATTCCTACTGAAACCAATTGTAACAAAGAATGACATTAATTTGTGAACACTATAAGTTTGTCCTTACAATAGCATTTGGCTGAATACCTACGACAGAGGATGTAGATGTTATTATACGGGGCAGGTGTGCGTTTAGGCGATATTGGCACACTTGGTGAGATATTGAATTTTAACCAAGTGTGCAAATATCGCCTAAAGGCACACCTGTCCCGCATAATTACCTTTTTATTGCATATGTTGAGCATCGGTTTTGCTGAAAATGGGAAAAGATAAGACAAGTAGATACAAAACACACATTCCTCCAATATTCATACTATTTCATAAAAATAGATACCATTGAATGAATAAATTATTCATACTATCCACAAAAGCGTACGTGTCAGTTTCCACATTTCGATGCTCAATGAGCCTATGTAAATTCAATAAACGTTGAGATAGAGACTTCTGTGTCCTTTCGGCGGCCATTTTCCGTTACGTCTACGTGCTGACAGTCTAGCGTTGCTACACAGTTGACCGGAAATAGCCTCGATATGAATTTTCTGGCGCACTAGCAAGTGTGCCGATATCAGTTATTGACACACTACGTCACGTGATCGTTTCATCGGTCCATATCACCCAAAATCTAGGCAAATTTGATACAATATATAGTAACATATGCAATAATGTGTAACTGTAAAACTAAATATATATACTTAAGGATTTCATAATCCTACTATGACATGTCTGTTTAAACCCGCTATCAATATCATATAAATACAAAATGTTTCCATAAAAGACAAATTTGGAATTATAATCTATACGTTTGAAACCATATAAAGGCATAGCGGTTCTCGATATCATATAGAGACAAAGTGTCCATATACATGTAAGACAGTCCTGACTTTCCATACCGCTGCATATTGTGTAAATTTACGTTCTTAAAAAAGATATGGGTTTCAGATATGGGTTGACCTATGTCATGCCCATATATGGTTAAAAAGTTAAAGCCCGTGAAAACAAATATTATAATGACGCAAATTACATTGTTATTTATGTAAACAAATACTGAGACGCTTAACAACCGCTTAAGTTTCGTGTTTCAAAATACTTCACCTGTTAAAATTTTAAAATAGTAATTTGTTTCTAGATTTGAATTTGCGGTCATATATGTATAAAAGGATGACACAAATGTCAACAATATAATTATTATGCTTTCAAAGCATTCTTTTGTCAATAGTATTGGACACCAAGTGTTTAGAGACATCCACTAAACTTTGAGGCATGCCTAATAACAATATGACGATGCGATTTAAAAGACAAGCTCTGATACATGTCTGTCTTTTATGGAATACATAAAAGCGCTTTACAAAACATTTTTGTTGATTTTTATAGGACAAGAAGGAATAGAAGAATGATCTGTAAACGTATGCCGAGTGTTTAAAATTTGGAATACAGTTTCTTGTTTTATATTCCTGCCTTAAAAGGTGTTACTAAGTGAATATATTTTCAGAGTTTGAATCATGTATGTCATATACGCCAAGGCCTTTCTCTTCAAAAGCAACAAAATCTTAAACGAATGACAAAAAAACACAGAACATTTTTACAATCTTAAAAGAATGTTTTATACTTAAAAGACTTTTGCCCGACATTTGCATATCTTGGTGACAATAGCTTCAATGTTTCTTGCTTTGCGACCTATATTTATTTTAATCTCACTCTCATTGTATCTAAATATATATGTTGTGTTGCGTTTTCGGTCTTAGTTTTGATATTTGTATCTTCGTTTTACGTTGGAATTCAACCAACTTTGAAAACGCTATAAATTACTTGGGTTTATGTGTTTAGCACGTTACAAATATCGCAAGTTTGAAGAACTTGTTATTGAATAGTGGTTTTATATTGCTTGTTAAGCCGGAAAACTGTGTTTGACTCTCGGGTCGCTGAGCGACACTATTCATTGGATTTATTTGCGATTCGTTGATCAGATTCAGGAAGTTTATAAACTATTCTAGAGGCTTTGTCCATCATGCAATCCATTATTCACTAATTGTTAAAAGTAGCATAAAAATAGAACAAAGTAATCAAGATTCAGACATAGATACTCTGTGGTATACGACTATGCAACGTGATCTCAACATTTGTTTCACTCCAGCGATTTGTTATAAAACAAGGTATGCCTCTCCACATGCTTTAAATAATAGAGAACGGAAACACAAGTGTATCTGATGTTTGTTTTGTCATAGCAAATGAAATTTTGACATGTACTGATTATGTTTAGCAAATGTATAAAACATGATATATATATTTAATAGGCCGTATGACATGTGCCCCATTGCTCCACAATTTGTAAATCCCAGAAAAAGTAGTTACTCTTGGTTAATAAAAAATAATGATATATAACAATAGAAAAAAATAGAGAAAACAGTAAAGCTTAAGTTTACACGAGGTCACAGTCATCAATAACTAAATAATAAAATAGTTCACCTGTTGTTCTCTCCATCCATCCGTCAGAAGCTGTTTATTTTTAGAACAATCCGAAAGATGATTAACAGTTTTTGCTCAGTTATGTTTTCTCATATGATTTTGGGAATACGATTTTAATTCTTGCTGAAATTTTTATGAACAAAATTAATGCATGTAAATAAAACAGTTTTACCGTGACAAAAACTATAATAATTATGGGTGATTTTTTTCGTCAAAAGATGTCCCAGAATGCAGCTGTGACGATATAGAACCTAATTTGTTTCTTTGAGGGAGCATGGCCCCGGACCCACTGTAAATTGCGTGCCTACTCGTTGTATTTGTCCAGTTACGCCCTGGCACTTGTGTGTAAAACTTTAAAGAACTTTTTCAATCGGTTTCTATCTTCCTTGGGCAGATCTGTTAGTTTCAATATCATTTAAAATGGCCAATTGTTCTTTCATGAAATATTGCTGAATAAGAGGATGCATAATCTTCTATTAGATTTTTGTGTAGGTCTGAACGCCTTGGCACTGGAATGAGATCATTGTAGGAAGCAATGCAGATTTTAATATGCAATGCAACTTTTTCAGCAAGAACATGCTTGTTAGATCTTACTATAATTTCAAGATGAATTGCAGACAATACGTCAAACACATTTTCTACAAACATTTACATGCTGAAAAGTACTTAACATTTGTATACTAGTCTGCCCCCAGAAAACGTTTAAAAATAATTAACAGATGCCGTAAAGAAATATTTATATACATGCCCAAAGTATCTAGAAAATTCCATACTGTTTTGAGAAAGTAAGCGATATCAAGCAAGTCCTTTTCTTTACAGTACATACCTAAAAAGGTATCTATATAATCAGGTCGCGATGTCAAAAGATTTTTTCTCTCTCATAAACATGCCGGATACAAATGTCTCATGATTATTATTATGTCTCTAAAATATGAATGGCAGCCAGGCAAATTGCCTGTTTAAATATGTGAATGCAATTTATTTCCTTCAAGTTTATATTTTCGCTTTGAAAAGAAAAAATCGATTTGGTTAAAGGTAATCAGCTTGAAAGAAATTTGATAAGCATGCGTGGCCCATTTGGTTATTATATTTTATAACTAAAAACCGAGTGGCAACTATCCACAGGTTACCGGTTGTTTATAATAGTTAAATGTATTTAGAATTTGAAGTTCAAAATCGAGTTTCCACTTAGCGCATTTTTACAATAGTGTATGAATTAAGTCCACATAAACATTCAAAATAATATTTTTCTCTGATAGACAAATGTATAGATATTGTAATTAGCCCGAAAGACCCCCCCCCTCCCCCCAAACAAAAAATAAAAACGTCTGTCCGTCGTTCATCGTCCATGACATTTCATCAAACTTGGCCAGAAGCATATTGACTTGAGATTTTTAAAATTTCAAATGGTTCGGGTTGTCTAAACATGCTGGCAGCCATAGCTAAAATATTGTAAGTTTTGAAATCTTTGTCTCCTATAACTAAAAAGCCCAGAGCTCAGATATTTGGTATGAAGCATTGTCTAGTAGACCTCTACCAAGGATGTTCAAATTATGACCCCTGGTCAGAATGAACCCCGCCCTTGTCGGCCTTGTGGTCACTTCATTTGCATAGGAATCTACAGTAAAATCTTTTCTGAAACCGCAAGGCCTAGAAATAAGATATTTTGCATGTAACATTGCCTAGTTATCATCTAACAAGATTGCTAAAATCATAACCTTTGACCAAACCGGGGTTCACTTTATTTTACATAGGCTTATGTAGGGAAAACTTAAAAATTCTTCAGTCTAAAATTACAAAAAAAGTCCAGAGCTTATATATTTTGAATGTAGCATTATGTAGTGGTCCTTTACCAGTATTATAACTACCTTAGATACTTGGCATATAACATTTTCTAGTGGACCTCTACCAAGAATGTTCCAAATTTTACCCCGGGTCAAAATTTATCCCGCCCTGAGAGCACCTGATGTGCGTAGGTTACTATAGGAAAATCTTCTTTTCTGAAACCACAATGCCCATAGATTAGATATTTGGCACTGGTAGCATTGTCTAGCTGTCCTGTACCAATATTGGTCAGATCATACCCATTGGATTATAGCTGACACCGCCACTGTGTGACTTAGGATGGGTTTGGAAACTAGTCTTGTCTAAAACCACAAGATCAGAGTCAAGTTTTGACCATGGCATTGTGTACCTTGGTCCTTGACCTATTTATAATCTTATGAAGCGGATATCAGGAAATATTTTCAATGTTCTCTCCAAAACAAAAAGGTTTGGACAATAGTTTACAGTTTTGTTCACCTAGATTGGTTAACTCATCACCCTCAAGTAGTTAAAATTGACTCCGCCTTTGACCTGGTTTTTCCTTTTAAAGGGCAATTTGGAGTAAAGTCAGGTGAGCGATATAGGGCCTATCATGACCCTCTCTTGTTACGATAAGGAGAATAATCTCCTGCACATAACAGTAAAGTTAAATTTACATGTATTTCAAACGGAAAATCGCTGTTATTGACTATAAATGTAATATCATATCTTTTCCTAAAGAAAGGAATAATTTTCTATTGATAAACATCTTTTCTCAGGGAACTTAGCACGGAGTATACCGCTGATTATTATGAAGGTCATCGCAAGATTTTTATAAACCGTGTGACTAAGGCCTATTGTATGGTTTTTGATTTATTCCATTTCACTTTACGCCCCGCGCCCTCACTAATTATCGCTTAAGATCGTGTTTTTGACCCGCGCCCACGCTAATTAGCGATTTACGTAATTCTCGTGTTTTCGCCCGCGGGTGGTGCGGGGTGGGAAGGTGAAATGGCACAAATCAGCCACGGTGTCCATACTATTGTCATAGATTGTGCTCACGTTTGTATGGCGAATAATAGTATATTGAGATTGTGCTCAAGTTTGTCTGGCGAATAATGATAGTTTGATCCCTTTGCCAGATCCATGTTAAGAAATGAACTTATTCCGGTGGTTGTGGGTTCGTTCCCCACCAGGAACACGACCGTACCTCATCATATGACACCAGTACTGGCTCGAGAGTGACTCGTTAAGCTACAAACTTTCTTCACAATCGAGCAAAAATAAATTAGAATAATCTATAAGCCTTAAACTAAGATGACTTATGCATACTAGAGGAACTAATCTAATAATTTGTTTTAACAAGAAACGTCAGAAAACGTCAAACACCACTCGTTACGTCGCGCTAATCTTGTATTTTACGCAGACGTTTCACATGTTTTTCAAACTTCAAAAAAACTTTTTTGTTTGAATTGTTTTGAGAATCTATAGCGTTTTTAAAACAATTTTTTATGTATTATTGCGCACATTTTCATATTTTTGGCGTTTTTTTGTATATTCTTTTCTGATGGATAAGTGAATCAACAATGCATTTATGAAAAAGAGATCGCTACATCATCTACGTAGACAGAGAAATGTCGGGGAAAAAGAAAATCAATGAAAAATACACCCTTCCGCTAGGTGGCGCTTTTATATTAGTTTCCATGTGAATATCACTTCATCGTATTTTTTTACAACAGTCAATGACTCATGGATTGTCATGTTACATTTCGATAGGGAATGCGATCTTTTGAATTGGATGGTGTAATAACGAACAGTTTATTGAAATTGATTAAAGTATCACACTAGAGATTAATATGGCCAAACCTTTTTGTATCAAGTTTGTAATCTTGCATTGCATTGCTACATGTAGAAATTTAAAACAATTTTATGGTTCAAGTTTTGACAGAAAATCCAGTCAAAGTTTGATCTAGGTATTGATCAACACCTTTTGAATTTGACGGAATATCGTTAAACTTGAATGTGATATGTATTTCGGCTTTGTCATACGATCACATATCCTTTGCACAGCCGGCATATTTTGTTACACACTCGACAGACACGCATGTGTTTTTGTAAACACTGCACATCGTGTTATGCTACTTTCGGTTTACTGCGCGTGTTGTATACGTCAGCAAACAGATTGAGCCGTAACGTGAAAGTAGAATGTCCATTGGCCTACCTACAGAGGTCACGCGCAGGGGTCACCTTGTCTGCTAACTTGTGCATGGACTTGTGTTTTGCTAATGAGAGGCGATTCCATGCGTTCTCATAAGATGTCAGTATACCTGGGTTTGAGTCCGACATGTCTGCTTTATGTCTATGAAAAAATATGTGCAAGCGCTCAAAACACAATCCCAGAGGGGCCTGTTCGCGAACGTTGGTAAAATGAAAATTTTCCTGGTAAAACCTGGTAAAATTGTGGCCAAGGTCATTTTTAAGGTTGTCCTAAAGTGTCAGCATTTTCCTCGGACGTCTGAGTTTTCAACATTCAGGAGCTGTCGGCATAGCCTTTAAAATCCATACAATCAAAACGTGTTCCAAACGGTAACTGTCGCTTCTATGGAAGGCCAAATCCGTCTTAACCCGCGTATACGGTTAATTACGTTATAGACGCGCAAAGGATAACAAAATAGCCGCTGCAACGTAAAAACCTTCGAAATAAACAAGATTGCCACAATCGGAACTACTTAGTGGTCAGTTTCTGTCCTGATATTACGTGACTGTATAGAAATATTCGTAAACAAAACGCTGATTTAACTTTCTTGGATATAAGATTGGTAATAATAAGCGATTAATATAAGTTGTAAAAACTTGTTTCTCAATCGAGAATAAATAAATTAGTATAAACTAAACTAATAATAAGCAGTAACCGTTCATATTATTAAATGTCATCATATAGTTGCATTTTTAGGCAATATACAACCGGTTCTCTACATTACAATAATAAAATCGGAAACAAAAAAATAATCACAAAGTTAACGCTATATAAATTCAATTGTACTTTATTACTTAGTATCAGATTCACCATTTAAATGGCTGCTAACATCATTGAAAGAGTGTCATGACATTGACGTTAAAGTTTATGAGGAAGGGAGAGAGTTGTTCATGTATCACTTCAACAAAGATAATTTTGAATTATTAACAGATTTTGCTTTCAGCACTTTACATATGGGTTATTATTAGGAAAACACTTGGGCTTCCTTGGCTGTTTAAATGTGAAAATCCTAACTGTTAAGTAATGGATTTCAGCTTTTTGTTACCAGGATTTTATTAAACTCATAATACTCATTCACTAATTCTCTACATACATATGGACATTTTTTTTTTTTTTTTTTTTTTTTTTTTTTTTTTTTGAAAACTTTTCTTTTTTTTTTTTAAAATTGGCCTTTCAAAAAACAATGATTCCTTTTGATTTCAGATTTGATGAAATAATAATTTTGAAATGTCCTGTGTTTTTCAGACTTGGAACTAGAGATCCATACAATGTCATGCTATAAAGCAATTTAACGTCCTTGTGTGTTCTTTGAGGCTTGTAGTCAATATAAAGGGTGAACAGGGAAGCGGATTTGTAGCCCAAAGAGCGATTTGGATCGGACTCATATACTCAGAAATAATCCGTGAGCCACTTTCTCTCAGCACTTGATTGAGTGCCTTGATTTTATTTGTTCATGATCTAAGCAGCCTTACAGTTTAGATGTGTGCTACCAGAAACTCAAGAAGATCAAAACATAAAAATACTGATAATATATGTACATTAGAAAGTGAATATGAGTAACATTATTGAGATCTTATATGGACAGTAGGTATTGACACTCATATATGCCTTAACTTATTTCATCTGGATTTTGTATAAAATGAGAGGATGATGAGCTAAAAAATGAAACATTCACAAGAAACTGTTGAGTTCATACTTTGGCAGTTCAGATACATATTGTAATATTTTAATGCTATTTTTTTTTTAAACAGGTTTCCCTAACAACAATATTTAACGAAATTAACGTGTTGTTTACAACAATGTTATTGTTAAATATTTAAATGAAATTTTTAGCAACTGGGCTGTTGGATTAAACATAGCATAGGTTTAATGTTCAGCCTCGTAGTTGTAGAGCGTCTTATAAGTTACTTAAACAAAGTTTATCTTTGCAAACATTGCTACCGTTAATTTAGGAATCTACACTAAATTAACATACATGTTTATTTCTTTTTCAGATGTGATGCAATTCAAAACAAACGACGTAAAACTTATTACGAATAAGAATTACTTTGTTTACAGGTTAAACTAAAGAAGCTAAGTATGGCTTTATATAATAAAAAACTGTCGAAACCCACGTATCACAACTGGGTCAAGGCAAATCTTGCCGTGCTGTTGACCAAGGAGGGTATCGAACCCTCAGTGTATAAAGAAATACAAGAGTTTCAGTTGAAGTGTCTGGATGACATATGTTACGGTAATGGGCTCATTAGTGGTACAACGTGTTCCAGTTGTTGCACGGAAAATGTCGTTGCCTGTCCAACACGTAGAATTTGTAATGTACACCATGGGAGATGCAAATTTCATATGAACGGTGTCGCTAGTGTTCGCTGTCCTTACAATATATGTCACCATTTCAAAGATAAAATTCAGCAAGGTCACCGCTATATGGCTCCGTCCTATAAGAATACTGATGCGACCCAGTGGTGCAGTAATCCGTGGGAAGTTGCCAAATGTTTCATGCCTCCAGATGGTTACAAAGATGTCACAAGCCCAGCGGAGACCGACTTTAATGGAATCATATGTATCATTACCAACTGCATAGCCTTTCAGGCAAATATCAAAGATAGAAATAGTTTGGAAAAGGTAAGAAGGTATTTAGTTATCCTGTATTAAACAGTTGCTGATAATCAGAGCTCATGCATTTTGTAAACTCCATTTTGATCTTTTTCCTTATTTTCATCATACCTTAACAGTCAACAAAGCACAATGTTTACAAAATGAGCCGACATGAAAGATGTATTTCAAATAATATACATATAAAATACATACTTTTTTGTTTTAATTTTGTAAGGCAACAATAATTGGCAGAACAGTCAAACATTCTCCAAATCTAGAAATTGATGCTACAGACCTCCAACAGTTCTTCACAGATCTAAACACACTTTTGTCGGATCCTGGTTATTTCGCATACGACATTAACGCACAGGAAGCAAAGCAACAACTGCTACAGGTATGGAAACAAAATAAAACTTGCAAATTTCATGACGTTTCTAGGCATCGTAAAAGAATGACATTCATAGATGTTTGAACTCAAACATTAGAAAAACTCAAGAAGTCTGGAACTTGATTGAAAATACTGATTATGGCAAGACGTACTGAAAAATATTACTTGATTCTTTCATACATGTTCAGCAAAATATTTAGTGAAAATAAATGTTTATATAGAGTTTCAAAAACCTTTATTTCCTAAACAAGAGGGCAATGATGACCCTATACTGGTCAACAGAGTATTATTGCACTTTAAAACAAGAACGTTGGTCTAAGGTCAAAATCAAGATTAGTCATAGGAATTATGGATATGAGTTTACCAGATGGCACACATAGTCCAAAATTTATCTTTCTAGCTTAAAAAAATTAGGCCAAAGGTAAGGTCAGCCAAGGTTTAAGTTGAATTCTGCATTCAAAACTGTACATACATGTATTGTTCATATTTCATTGCTTAAGCTTAAAAAACAGGAAAGTAGGTCAAAGTAAAGGTCAGCCAATGTAAATGCAAACTGTATAAATGGCCCAAACTTCATTGATGTAGCTTCAAAAATAGAAAATAGGTCAGAGGGTCAGGCATGGTAAAAGTTGAAATCTGCATGTAAATCTGTCCATATAGTTCAGATTTCATTGTTGTAATTTGTAAAAGGTTTAACTTTGTAATCCGTGGGCGTATCAATGTTGACCTCCTGGTCACAATGTAAACAAAACTCGTAGGGGACAACAAGATAATGCTCTGTGCCACGCAGGCAATTTGGACCCCAGGGGTATAATGTGAACAAATTGTGTAAAGGTCCACTAGACAATGTTACAGCTCAAATATCTAAATTTTTTAGAAGACTGTAAAGTTTCCCCTATGTAAGTCTAAATAAAACAAGTTATCCCCAGACAGGCTCAATTTTTTATTCGAGGGGGCCGCATGGTTTGAGCAAACTTGGTAGAGGAATAGTAGGCGATGCTACATACCAAATATCTAAGGTCTAGGCCTTGCGGTTTTGCAAAAGATCCTAAAAGTATTTTCCTTTCGGAATTGAATTCTTTAAACAAAAGATCCTTGCCTGGAACATCCCTGCCAAAGTTCATCGTGATTGGCCAAGCGGTTTCAGAGGAGATGAGGTTTGAAGCAAATTGTGGACAAATTGAAGCAAATTGTGGACGGACGGAAGGACGACGGACATCCGACGTACTTAAAAGCTAACTCGGTCGACATCAAGAAAACAAACTTAAACCTTGTTTTTATATCAAATATATCACTCGAAATATTGACCGTTATTCACTGGTCGACAAAGTATAATTACTCTACATTCGTAATTTACATTAGGTTGGATGTGAAAACATTATGAACTGTATAGTTTAGTTTACACAAATTTATTTTAGCTCGATTGTAAAGAAAGCTTGAAGCTTATCGAGTCACTCTCCAGTCCGCTTCCTGGAAAAGCATTACTGGGGTAATATGAGGAGGTACGGTCGTGATCTCAGTGGGGCTCGAACCCGCAGCCTGAGTGGCCGACCCTTTAACCTTAAACTATTTACGCACTAAACTTTTTAAATCATTTATGAAAAACTGAAAACGCATTGACCTTTGTATTGCTGTGTTATCTAATTAAAAGGTGCCTTAAGGTAGTGGGGGTCTAATGGCCACTATTTCAAAACACATTAAACTTACAATTTATATGATCTACATCTGTTAACCGACTAGTGTGCAAAATTTAAAGACATTTCACCGTTTAATTAAAAATTAATTCCGTTTTTTGTTGCCCTACCCCCACTTTAGAAATACTGACCATATTAAAAAGTACCATTAAAGTTAAAATAGGTATGTTTGCAAAAATCTATTTACATTTAAAAAAATTTCCAGGTTCAAAAAGTACTGCAAGCAATGTAGAATTACAAAACATTAATTATAATTCTACAAGCTTAACATGTGTAACAAAAAATATGCAATAATGCCAAAAACTAGGGTATACAATTTTCCTAATTTTGCCACGAGACATATCACACATGTACAAATACACGGCTTTAGCAAAAGATTCGGAGTAGGGCCATCACTATTGATTATAAAACTTTTATAAGTAGTATGTGAATTGAAATATAAGAAAAAATAAAAATGTTTTACCGTCTATTTTTTTAGATATTCAACTTTTAAAAATGAGCACGGTCAATTTTTGTAATTTCAAGTAACTGTACAGCTTGATAAAATCAAGGAAAATTAAGATACAGTTTTCAAATCTTGTAAAATGGCTTAATTTTTCATGTTATTCAGTTTGATAACTAAAAAAGAAAAAATAACGAAAAAAAGTTTTGGCTCTTTCGGGGATTGAACTCAAGACCTCTTGATCTCAAAGCAGACGCTCTAACCACTGCGCCACAGTACAAAATAGTTACTGCTGTAAAATCCAAAGTATTTCAAACGATCCTTAAACAGGAAGTACTCGTTACACATCCACTACCTTAAAGAGTAAAGTTTCCAAATTAAAAAATGTTATACATTCTACTTGTCTTTTCAATGGCAGTTGTAAGGTTACCAACTTCCGGTCAAAGGCGAGCTTAATACGGCTGCGCCGAAAAACATGATACGCGGCTGACTTATATGTTTAGTGAAAAGGGTTTCAATAATGAGATGATTCATTTCGGATAACTACACTTCATGTGTTTTTTAAGCATTTCCTCTTAAGGACGTTTACTACAGTTTCATAGGTCACAGGCCTCGATCTTGAATTATCTGGCATTGGATATCAGAAAATACAAGTTAAATGTTGATACGCCGCAAATTTGTGATTTTTAAACACATGAGAAAAGAGCATCCAGAACAACGTGACTATTGGGTTTGTATTACGTTAAATCGTGTTACAGCTATCACCAGGAAACATTTTGAAAGTGCATTTCCCGTGTCCGTGAGCATTCAGCCATAACAGTGTAAGGATACATTACTCATAAAGAGCCGTGTGACTTTCAAGCTCAATGGTTATAGTTAGGAATGGTTTACATGTTACGGTACAGAAACTGTTACACACAGACTCCTGTACATAAATAGACCAACCAGGGCCTATATGTTACACACAACTTCTTCAAATGCATGATAATGTGCACTATTTCCCCATTGCCCTTTATCAACACGTGTAGTTTCATGGACCTATCATGTATACTTTTAGAGTTAATGCTAGAAAAGCTCCATTTTCATGATTTCGTTGCCATAGTAACAAGACTTTTAACCGGATCAAAATTAAAATGATTTACACTATATCTCCCCATTGCCTTCATCAACATGTGAAGTTTTATGAACCGATCGTGAACACTTTTAGAGTTATTGCTAGAAGTCCCATTTTTGATGATTTCGATACCATAGCAACCATAGCAACCACAGTTGAATTTTAAAATGATGTGCACTATCTCCCAATTGCCCCTCATCAACATGTGAAGTTTATTTATTGAAATCCGAATTTTTCATTCGGCTTCCCTCAGTGATATTTTTATCACGTTTTAGCTAAGAAGTTGCGGTTGTGCAATTTCAAATAGAAAAAGGCATTACATTATATACGCCGTTTTCTGGCGGTGTATAATGACAAAATGCTGTGTTCAAGGGCAGATAATTAAAAGTCAAGGCCGGTGACATATGATTTTTGGAAGGTGATTCCTTTCCATAGTCTTTGCACTAGAATTGGATTTTGTCCTATAACAACTATTGAAACGTTTTTCCTACGCTACATGTATCAACACGAAAGACTGTGATATAAAGTATCACAGCGGGCCAACAAACAATAATGCCATGTAAATATTTTGGAAATTGGTGGTGATGGTTGATGTTGAGACATGGCCGTAAAAGAACTCGAGGAAACCAATTCTGGTTGAACAGCAAATTGACACGACATCACATCTACTAACTGACCTCAAGTATCGAAAATTCACTATTATCAAATAATATTTATACAGTATGTCCAAGAATGCCCTATATACCGTTCCTGGTACGTCTCAATATTTCAATACCATTATCCGTTTTAATTTGACATGAATGAAGATTTTTATGATTATTTGCCGTAAAATATTCTTAAATGGTTTAAAAGCTAAAAATGATGACAAACAAAAAACAACAACAAAAAAGTAAAAAACAATGGATGTCGGTGGGATTCGAACTCGTGGATTCGAAAAGTACACTTATACAAAAGTGAGCTATCCTCTCTACCGATTACACCACCGTGACGGTGACAATGTGTTATTGCAAGGGAAAAAATGAGCTAAGATAATATCATATATATTTAAAAAAGCAATCGTAGAATATTCAGTCGACTGCACTTCGTTTCTATAATTTCAAAGGCTGTATAAGTAAAAAAAGCAATCATATTTCCATTTTTCTCATCGTAGATTGCGCATGAAACGTGAAAAGCGCTTTTCTCTATTTTTATCGGCGTAGATTGCGCCCTCTATGAAAAGAACGACAACTCTTGCTTTTCCAAAAAAATGGACTTTCCACAGTTTTCATCTCAGAATAACCTCAATTTTTCAATGAAGAGAGACGCATATATTCGATCTAGTCTCCATGCATCTTATACTCACCACGTATTAAATATAGCGGGCCGCTGCTGCGGCCCGCAATAAATTGCGATTAAATCAAAGTAAAAACTTCCTAACACTCTTTTTATGTACAACCCGTTTGATGTAAACTTTAATTTTGACAATTTGTTTTCAAACGAATGTCAATTAACTAAACAAACAATAATCATTATTGTACATAACAAATAGCTCCTTTGTGCGCACTTGTGTATTAAAAAGTCTGATCTTAATATAGATATTATGAACTTATTTTCGAAAAATCAGCTAGAAGGTCATGTACTAAAAATAGAAACGGAATTTTCCAAGTCAGTCTATATTTAGACATTGATCTGATCAAGAAACTACGTATTACAGCGGTCATAGAACCAAAGCTTTCATGTAAATATTTTGAAATGGGAGATGCAAATCAACTTTACAGACTTTATAACAGAGACAGAATACATTTATATTCTAGGTTCGTGTAAAGCAAATACTTAACTATCTGGTTTGTGCATTTCTCATTTTCAGTGTATCATTTATGACTTAAAAAGAAACAAAAACATGTTCATGAAATAGCTTTCAATAATCTTCACGCTCTTTCTGTTTGTTTCATTCAGCGTTAATTAAAACAAAGTTAAAGTAGCAATATTATAATATGTTCTTCGCTATATTCCATTAAAGTGATTCTTAGAATATACAATACTATTTCTACCTACATCCTCACATAATTGTTTGCAGTAAAAATGTTTGTAAATAAACCAACGCACATTTTCACGACTACTTACAAGTCTCGTTATTTAAAAGTGCATCCCGACCAATAAGTTAACTTTGGCTACCTAGTTTATTACTGTAAACCAGTCTGACAACATGAAATGTTAACCAGTCTGATAAAAATATAAAGGGCATTTCGACCATTTAGTTAATGGCTACCTGTCAGGTCTGATAAAAATAGACTGTCAGTGACTGTGCAGTGATACTTCCTTTCAAAAAGCAGACTAGAGTGTGATTGTAAATTTAAATTATAAAGAATCGAGTCATAGTTACGTAATGGATCCACATTTCCCGATACCGGAAGAAAACGGCATGTTTGACAGATATCGATTTTTATACGAACAATAAAATCTTTTCACTACTTTTTAAACGTTTACACATTAAGCATATAAAATAATTTGACGTTTACATGGATAAAAGATAGAAATATCAACTTTTTTATTATTTTAAAGCTACACAATGAACAGTGGTTTAAATCCATTCTTCATCGTACCTTCCTAGGCGATTTTCATTCATTTCATAACATTTTGTTCGAAGAACTATACACTAATTCACTTACATGTTACATTTTCCAACCCCGTATTAAATATAACGGGCTGCGGCCCGCAATGATTAAGTACTGGAATTTATTTCATAATATAATTTTTAAAGCTTCCTCAATGTATATCATATATGAACGACAAGTACACTCAATATTTACAGTATTGGACGAAACTTGAAAGTAAATGTATAAAATTACGAAACAGTTTTGAAATTAATTTTACATTAATATTTAATTAAGTAAACTTGATTTTTTTACCAGAGAAATGTGGGCTATTAAACTGCGTATTACCAAATAGCGCGTTTTTGCAAGCTGACATGTTTCAAAATCACCTTCTATTAGTATTTCAATACTTTGATTATTTCAGATTTCTGTTTCAAACTTGATTTTCAAAGCTTGGAGAAGTTCTATTGGCGCTATATACATATAGGAATCTGTAGCAAAGCTTATTAGCAAATATTTAATTTTGCAGCTGCAGAATAACAAGCTGCCATTAGGTGAAGCTTATATCAAGAAAGTACTGGATGAGTCGTTTGAAGTAATTAAAGGAGAATTGAAAACGACATTGGACGAAAGTAAAAGGCAATATCAGGAGGATCAGCTTAAATATCTCGAAGCATCAAAGAAAAGCATCGAAATGCTGTTTAAAGATAAAACAAAACTTCTTTACTCTCAGATAATTATAAGACTACCATTAGATGTCGGCGCATTTCATAAACGGAAATCGGAAGCTGTCTTAGAATCATGTGGCGATAAACAAGTTAAAAGACTGAAACAGCGGGCTTTGGATGAAAATGAAAAAACGACAGTGAACAGTAAGTGCATATCCTAATTGATTGAAAGTAATACCAGTAATAATGATAATGTGTAGAATGGGGTCTGCCCCTTCCAAAATTCCCTGAACAATTATTGTACTTTTTCTCAAGAACTGCTCTCGATATGTTTAAAACTAATAATTTAAAAGTGCAATTCTTGAAACGTTAATTGGCAGATTTTACTGATGAAGACCAATTGAAGAACATGACTTTTTAAGAATGTTCTTGAATTTTGGTTTTCAAACACTTTTCTTAAAAAATATTTTGGATGTAGTTCTTTGATAAACTGTTCAAGAAATTGTTGTAAACTCTGTTCTTGAACAATTCAAGCAAAGTTCATTCACAGCATGATAAACTATTGATGAACTTTTTGCCATTTAACATTCAAGAACTCTCCTAAATTGTTTTTGAACTAGTGTGATTATACTGTTCTTGGTCTGTAATAGAACATTTTCAAGCTGTTCTTGAACAGTTCATGAAGTAATGTGATAATACTGTTCTTGACCTATAACTGAATGTATTTCAAGCTGTTCCTGAAAAGTTTAACCAACTTGTCAGAAGGTGTTAATATTCTACTTGGAGATAAAATAAGTCTTAAGATTTATTCGTTTATTTAATACTTGTGCTACTTACAGTCGTAAAAACGTATGACAAATAAGCGAGACACAATTTCATAATTGTTGTCAGATGTTAAATGATTCCTTTAAGAAGTAAGTACTGAAATTAAGTTTTTCCACTTACTTTAACTAAAACAAGACAAGCACCCTCTTACTTTTACGAAAATAGATTAATTTATTCAATTAGAGAAATTCCTTCAAAAAATCAGTCAAAAAGCAGATGAACATAATATTTACACACTGTGAAATTTGTTGATCCAAGTTCTTTAAAAGTTCACAAGCTTTTGGTAGTGTCTTTGACTTATTTCTTTTAATCACCGATCAAGGATTATTCATGAACTCATTTGATTCAGAAGGGGATTTGCAATTTTATATGATAATGATCAGATTGACAAGGAGGAATTCTATTTTTACCCTCAATATAGCCTTAAAAACAAAAATAATATCAAACAGGGAATGCCACATACCAAAAACGCAGCCTCCCCAAAACGAGCCCCATAGCACCCAGAAGTGCACACCACCAACACACACACACACACACACACACACACACACACACACACACACAACACACACAATCATGTACACACATACACTACCAACACACACTAGCATACAAAGCAAACACACGAGGACAAAACGAACAATTAAAGGAACACCTGTGTTGTTTGATAAAAAATACCAGTGATGAAGCAGCCAATTTTTTAATGAAAGAGTATTTCATGTAACCCATTTGAAATTGATTATCACTAGTCTTGGATAAAAGGTATCTATTATACCATATTTAAGAAACTGTCTTTACTAACTTTGCTATTATTCTTTAATATTAAAGTATTAGTTCTTAATAAGTTCTTGAAAAAAAGTTTATTTGACCTAAGCATAATTATCGTGAACAGATGCAGAATTTAAGCAAGTTCTAAAAGTGTTCTAAAGATGTTCAAATTTTGTTCTTGAAAGCTATATTTGGCAATTTCAAGAACAAATAAAGAATTCACCTGTTCTTGACGTGTTCTTACAATGTTCATATAAATTTCTGGAGAAATATTGGTTCTTAAAAAAATCAAAAGCAATACCATACCTGTTTCAAGAATAGATCGCCAAATTTCTTATTTGTTCTTATCGAGACTTTGATACTGTTAAGAACACTTCGAAAATAGTTCTTAATGTTCATTAACAGGTAAAAAAACTTTTCTAACTTTAAGACCAATTTTTCATAGGCAGAGATACAATGATCATGGGAGACTTAATATTGTAATACTGGATGAAAACACATGTATACATATGTACTTTTTTGTAGCAGTACGAGGGTCATTATAGAATTACTGAGACAAACTGCTTGAAACTGAAACCATTATAAATGCCAATTTAATATGTATATATACAAGAGTAAGGCGAGTTCATTATGGATCTGAAATTATTACTCAAAATGAAAAAAATACATATTACTTGTTGCGTAGCATTAAACAAATGTCATAGTCGCACTTTGGCAAACAAAGTATAAAATGAGTATTATTATTATTAGGATGACGATGTATAAATCTAATCAGGAGTTGGCTGTGACGGTTTGCTTTTTAACGATTTATGTAATAATTACTCAAAATGAAAAATATTACTCATTTCTTGTTGCGTAGCATTGAAAGTATGTCCTAGTCGCACTGTTGCAAAAACAATGTAAAATTAGTAAAGGGTGTATAGATGTATAAATCTTATTAGTTGGCTGTGATGTTTTGCTTTTGAACAATTTATTAAATTTTAAATAAAAACTTTGAGAATTCCAATTGCGAAGATTTTCACATCTTAATACTCAACTTCTACTGTAAATAGCTTGACGTTCAATCATTTTTAAAAATTAAATGTTTCTTAAATGTTTGCTGTTCGTAATTTGGGGATGGGGTGGCAAATATAGCATGACTTTTGTTGCTAACGAATAAAAGAATGAAAAATTTAAAACTGAGTTTTTCCTGTTCTAGGCAACTAGTCCTCCTTTTATGCCATATACATGTATGACCCTCGTGGACGGGCAAGGATACTTTTTTCGGAATATCACCCTTCAGTATACAAACATTGGTTACTGCTGAACTTTTAAACACATGATATATGCCCTCAGAATTTAAAGATAAATATTTTTGATAAGATTTCAATAACATATTTTTGTATAATATTATATAAATCTTTGATTTTATGTTCTGTAGTTTACATGGTGAATGTTTTTAAATTATCTCCAAAATAAATGTAGACTACTAAAAGATACAAATGTAAGTGTGTGTGTGTCCTGAATACGCATGAAAAAACTTGAGTCCGTTTCAAGTCTCAGATAAATCAAAAACGAAAATTATGTCTGTAAATAAAGCCCCAGATAATGTTAGCACTGTTCAAAATCAAAGTCCTGAAGGCACTGGAGGTGTCCGTTATACAATATGATGAACTATTCCTGTATTATACAGATCTGAAATAGTAACAAGAGGGTAAGGATAACCTCAGTACCTTTTAAAAAATTGTCTTCTAGAAAATGGAATACATTTATTTGTCCAAAAAGAGGTTAAAGCTTCTACGAATCTTGTTTACAAAGTCTGTCTGCCAGCAACACCAGTTGCCGACTTCACTGATCGGAGGGTGGTATTTGTGACGACGACACACTAGAGACATAAGCGCTTCGACCATTCAAACCATTTTAAGACAATAATACCTTTGTATATGTTACAATGTACCTGTATTATGTGATACTTTTCTAGTTCCGTAGAATTCCTTGTCATGTCTTTTAAAAATAACGTTAGACAATTATTTTAAAACTAGATGAACAAGAATGTATAAAATTGGTAGTAGGGTACCGTGATCTTTATTTTGTCCTGCTACGATTGTAACGTGTATTGTTCAAATAGTATTTCGATCAGCTCAATCAGTTTATGTGAATCCTAAAATGTAATCAATATTTGTAAAAGGTCAAAAGATATGCCGGAATAACTACCGGTATATTATAGAAACAAGATGGTCACGGTGGCCCCATATCGCTCACCTAATAACCAGCGCACTTAAGGAAGTCACTTGTTGCTGAAGGAAGTCAGTAGTTGCAAAGAAAGTCACTGGTTGCTAGAGAAAGTCACTGGTTTTAAAAGGACGCTGGTTGCTAAATTTTAATCAATTTAACGGTACAGTCATGGTCACTAAAGCCGCTCCTGTATATGCTTCTCTGGTTTATTAGTAAAGTTATATGATAAAATTAAATAAGAAGAAAACTGAACAGTATGCAAAATTCCAATGGAAAAGATATTTAGATGAATGCGTCATATTTTGGGAAAGATCACTTATAGATCTTATTCTTTTTTAAAAAAGATAAATAAATTACATAAAGTCATAAAATTTAAAATGCAACAGAGTGCCGGAGGATGTAATGTTTATAAGTAACGGAACTGTACTGACATCTGTTATCTATTTCAAAACCACTGACTCTAAACAATACTTAAATGTTGTGTCCTTCCACCCTAAGCATACAAAAAAAACACCACATTTTCATGAGCACCTTTTACAAATATTGATTAGAATATAATACAATGTACAATTGTTTCAGAAAACACGATAAATAGAACTTGCAGCAATTCATATTAAGAGAAAATATCCAATAAAGGTAATTAACGAAATCGTGAGGCATAGATCGTCGGTAGTTGGTGTGTAGTTGTTATTTTGTGGTAGTTCTTTGACAGTTATTTCGATGCAAGTCCCAGGGGTAAGAATTGGCCCTGCCACAGGGTACACTTGCTTTTTTATAGACTTAGATAATGAACTTTGAAAATTTTCTTATCCAAAAGTGTAAATCTTAGACCTAAGATATTTACTATTTTGCATCGCCTTGATGTATTTATCACGCTTGTTCAAATTATGCCTCTTGTGTTGATATTGGCCGCTATCAGGAGATGATTATTTTACCTAGACTTTTGTAAAAAAATTATTGAAAATTTTCTCAATCATTGCACGGTCTAAGGCTTAGATATTTTGAATAAAGCATTGTATATTTGTCCTTTCCCACGACTAAGTGTGCCCCTTGGGTCAAATCTGGCCCTCAACCTTTTGACGTATTTTTTTGTTTTCAAGGCTACAGTGATGAAATTTGCAAGTTTACAAAAAGATTTCTACGCTTACCTAGGATGACATTGACCTTAACCTGTTGACATACGTTCTTGATTGTGAAGCTACAGCAACGAAATTAGAACCACGTGTGCAAACAATTAACCGGATGACCTCGACTATGACCTTTTGACCTGTATTTGAAGCTACAGTCATAAAATTAACTAACGGTTATACCTTCGAAATGACAATTGCACAGAATGTATGTAACTCATGTTTTAAACTGCTTTTACGTATGTCCAGTAAAGTGTACACACTTACCATTTGTGTATCAATTTATATATCCTACGATTCCATTTCGACATATCTTTTAAATCTTAAATTCCGACCTTAATTGTATATTTTTGAAATCTTAACTATCCAGCTATAACGTTGGACCATACTTTATTTTGTACTGATGATTCTTTTGCATAAACATGTTAAAAATATGTTGCTCTACAATATAAAAGTACAGAATTATTTTTTTGCAGGGGATGTTAACATTTCATGGGAAAACGTGCATACAGTTGACGATGCACATGTACTGCTGCAAAATAATTCACTTCCCAATCACCAGACACTTGAAGATATGGTATGGAGACTTGGAAGAAAATCAGACGTGACAAAGCTGGTGTGTGATAGAGTCTGTCATAACATTGCGGATAAGTCACCAAATATTGTGGATGTATTTGCTGCATATAACAGCGGAAATACAACTAATTTACATTTTGTTGTACTATTTGAGGATGAAATAAGTTCTGAATTACAAACTGAGTATAACTGCTGCAGTAGAAGTTGCAACAAGGCTGCGCAAACTGAAGATGAGTATGCATCAACACAATCCGAAGGTGTTCTGTCACCGGTAGAAGCTTCATCTCTAAGAAAAACAATAAACGAGAACTGTAGATATTACATGGAAAAGCATAAGTACCTAAGCGCTATCTCTGCAAGAAAAGTTTTAAGCGATGAGTTGCGTATTGTCATGTACGTCCATTCCTGTACAGATAAATACAGAAGCATTCCACTCAAAGAAGATCCCCTTCCAGAGAAGATAGGTGCCTTTATTGTCATTGTACGACATGGCGTTTTTAAAGCATGTGGAGATGGTGCCAAGGAGCCTCACAACAATATACGTATGGGTTGTCAAATTACCTCCAATTATTTAGGTGGGTTTGGAACGCTCGGTGGATTTATTGATCATCCAGATTATGGACTCTGTGGATTTACATGCGCTCATGTCGTATACAATACAAAGCAAATGATAGAACTTAAAAAAGCAAAAAGAAAGACAGGTTTTCCTTCAGAAGCACCATGTCTCGTCTATCAACCGGATACTAGCTTAGAACCAATCGGTCGTGTTGTTCAGGCAGCTTACACAGAAGGTGATTCTACATGTAATGGAGCCGGTGTTGACCTAGCCTTGTTCCAGATCGAGAAACGTCATCCAGTTTCAGGTTTATTTCCAAGTTGTCCGTCAAATGGTAAAAAATAGTTTGTCCTTATGTTTATACGATTGTAAGTTTTGGCTTCTTTTTAATATACAAGTCCCTATAGATAAATATATAAGTCCTATAATTATGTAAATTGATTTGATTTTAAGACACTCAATTTTGATTTTCTTACAAAGTTCTGAATACAATAAACAACCTTACCAAATATTTCAAACGGATACATTGTAACATTGTAAATTATTTAACTTTTGCTAAACGTTTGTCGTGAATGATTGTTTGATTTTAGTACATTGATAGCATGAATATTAGCCGTCTTGTCAGAACTCCTTAAAATCGACGTCCGTCCACGACATATTCTCTGAAAAAGCTGGCCGATGAAAATAAAATTTGGCAGGGCTGTTCCTTGAAAAAGCTCTCCAAAATATTGTTTTTAATTCACTCCATACAGACTTGACAAGCGAAAAACAAGAACAATCTTATAACGTAATACTGTATGGCATAGAGCTTAGATATTTGGTATGTAGCACTATATAATGATTGTCTAAATTATATCCCTGGAGCTAAACTTTACCCCACCCCATGCCTTGTTGCCCCCCGTCAAAAGAGGAGATATATTATTTGCCGTTGTCCGTCTTCTCGTCCGTCCGCACGGAGCCATAACTAAGGAACCAATGGACAGAGTTTCATGAAACATAAAATAAGTATACAGTAGCATAATGCCGCGATGCATTCGCAGCTTTCGTCAAGATTGGCTTAGCATCTCTAGACTTATTGCCCTTTAATCGTTTTTCCTCTATATTCAATATGAAAATGTTAAAATTATAATATAAAAATCGCTGCAACCGGTTATCAAAATTAAATTGTAATTGGCACAAATAATTTAATGATCACTCTCTCTTTCTAATATCCACACCATTGCATTTTGATGTTTATAAAAATAAGGCCTCAGGGATGTGTATCATTTTTCTTAAATATTATATCAAGAAACTTAAGATTTTTTTCTCTTAAACCTTTAGTCATTATTTAGCTTAACTTACAAGAGTTCTGTATGACTGTAAGGGGCAGAAAAAAGAATGACAACTCATAGATTATGCTTCCATAGGGTGGTGACAGTTTAACAATGCTACTTTTTCTGAAAAGGCTTGTCAGAATTTGACTCTCTTTGGCAAAAATAATAAATGTGTATTCTCTTAGTACAACGGAAAATTTAGAAACTGGATTTTTACAGAAATGAGGCCCTTTAGGGGATGTAATGCTTGTCTGAAACAAGTAGTACTGACTTAATTTAACTTTTAACAGTTGTTCTTTTCTAAACTTATTTGTTTTATTTTGCGAGGGATATAAATTCACTGAATAGACTTTTATAAAAGAAAATACTCAAAATACTACAAATCCATAAGATCTCAAACTTAGATATTTGGTATTTCGTATGAACTACTGGTCCTCTTTCAAGATTGTCAAAAGTTTACCCCTTTTGTCTAAAGTAGCCCCGGTCAGGGTTTTCTAGTTTCTGCCAGGGTGAGCTTTAAGGATCGATGATTGTCCGTCGTCTGTCCGTTCTTCCGTCCGTCTGTCAACATTTTGCTTCAAACGACATCTCCTATGAAACACTTGGCCACTGTTGTTGAAACTTGGCCAGGATGTTCCTTGCCCAAAGCTCTACAATAAGTGTTCAAAGATTTCAATTCCATGCAGAACTCTTGTTGCTATGGCAATAAATAGGACACTTTAAAAACCGTCTTCTCTGAAACCACAAGGCCTAGAACCTAGATATTTAGCATATAGCGTTGCCTAGTTGACCTCTATTAAATTGTCCAAATCATGAACCCCGGATCAAAATTGACCCCGCCAGGGGATCATTTGATTGTACATAGGCTTATAAAGGAACGGTTTTAAAAATCTTTTTCTCAAAAATAGCAAACAATTCATTCCTAGGGGCCACTTGATTCATGTAAACTGATATACAGTGAAAGGAAATACTTTAAAAATCTTTTTGTCAAATATTTAACCTGTAACATGACCTGATGATGCTAGTTATCACGATATTTCAAATTATGCCACTAGAGTTATCATTTAAATCTTTTCGACTTAAATCGAAAAACATTTTAATGTCCTCTCTATCATTGCAAGGTTCAGAGCTCAGATATTTCGTATGAATCATTGTCCAGTGGTCCTCTCTCATGTCTTTTTTATGAAGCCTCTGGGGTCAAATTTTGCCTCGCTCTTGTATGTGAATCTTCAGTCTTGAAGTTTTAACAATGTGTAGTTTTGTAAACAAGTTCCCATGCTTCGTTTTTCAATTGCCTCCAATTCGCAGTGAATCTGATGAACCATAATTATGATTCATTTACAATAGATTTTTGATGTTGATCTTCTGTAGAGAGTTTCAAGTTATCATGTATAAATTCTGCATGTTCAACGTCTGTATCTGAAAGGGCATTTATACTCAGGTTATTGATATAGGTCCACCATGACCCTCTTGTTTCTTTGAGCTACCTGTTCACGAAGCACACAAAATATATTCAATAGTTAGGGCTGTAGCCAATTAATTTTTGTGTGTGCCGATTTTACTTTTTATAACCAAATTAGGTAATGACTTGTATACTTCAGTAAACAATAATATTTATTTTTGTGGTCATCTTCGACGCCATCTTTGATTTAATCTTGGAACCACATAAGTCACGGTTTCATATTTAACAGACTTTATCAAACATTTTGTATAATTAAAAATCAGTGTTTATTGACTTAGACCGGTTGATCCCCTACATGAGCAAGATATTCCATGTCACTTCCTACACTAGCAGAGTGTCGTGATGGTCTGGTTGAAGAGATTTTGGAAAAAATTTTTAAGCATTACCTGTTATAAGAAAAAAGTTGACCTGTATTCAAGGTTTTTTGTTCCTTTCTAAATTCAGTTTTACCATTTTTCCAGAAAAGTTAAACTATGATACGGGCAGAATATGGGGGAAAACACGAATATCCCAGAGATCGTGTAAAGTTCAGAAATTCGGGAAATCTACCGGTTGTACTCATGGAGAAATTGTATTTGACGGATTGGCTGTTAGGGAACTAGACTTTTGCACAAACGCTGCCCTTGAAGTTGTGCAAACCATTCTGTACAATCAGTTTGAAATTGAAAACAAAGCGGAAGATTTTTGTCAGTCAGGTGATTCAGGAGGATTGGTGCTCATGAAGGATCACGAGGACAGTCTGGTATGTATTGGTATGGTAAATGGTGTCCTTGATAAAGAGAAGCCATTTCATGGTGTTGTTACACCTATCATGGACATAATACAAGAATTGAAAGTACATTCTCTAAAATCATTTAAAAACGAGTTACCAGATTTAGAGAAAAGGTTATCTGAACGTATCAACCAGGTGAAAACTGAAACCGTTCGAGATCAACAGCAGTTACACAATGACCTTATGTTGAAAATGCAAACACTTGTCTATGACATGGAATCTCGTATGAAGAAGAATATGGAACAAATGAAGGAGGATATGAAAAATAGTCAGTCTTCTGGGTCTACATCTGACATCACACAAAACAGGCCTTCCATGTCGGACAAATGATGTGTTAAAATGTAGTGCAAAGGTTACTTCCAGTTTGAAATGACATCAATTGATTTTTGGCATGGCTTTATGCAAAGAAATGTTAAAGAGTAAGCAAACTTTTCTACCTTGTCTAGATTTTATTTACTAGATTTTGTAGAGTGAAAGTCTGTTAAATGAACAAATAAACTGTTTCTAGCTGACCTGTGAATCTATTTAAATGATGGTTTCAATTGAATTTTTGGAGATGTCTGCATATCACATTCTGCATTTTACAACTCGATTTGTCAGTTTCGTAGCGGTAGATCCATGAAAAAGTTTAAAATGTATCCCACTGCTGGTTAAGCAATGTAAGTTGATTTAATGATGTAGATGGAATAACAGTTACTGTCGTTTTATCCCAAAAAGTGGAACTGGCGCTGCCTAATGCCTTTCTGAATTTGTTTAATCGAATAAAACAGTTACGTCCGAATGGCAGTTGTTATCACACCCTCCCAATTGCTACGACCTTATCCCCTGTGACTTTTATTAGCTACAGAACTGACAAAATGCTTGCTACGGCTGCTTTGATATAGATGTTCAGCTGTTATACAGAACCTTAAACATTATAAGAATCATTAACTGGTTTCCATGCAGGTGGGAATATCAGGCTCAAGGGTAACTGTTTTTGGCGGTAACGAGGCTTTGCACGTGCAGCCAGAGCATAACTGGTAAACTGTTAAAGATATTTTTATATTATCTCCTTTTATCATTACTATCATCTGAAAGTGTGCTTGTCAGTAGCATATCTCAAACATAATTCAAAGATATGTATTTTTTTATTCTATAAGCATTGACCAAGTAACTGTTCTTTGCACATTTTTTATTGTCATTGTTATGATTTATTTTGCTTTTTCTAAAATTACAATTTCCATGCAAATGAATTGAAACTTGTTCAGTTTTCATTTGCAGTAACAGAACATAATGTGCTGTTAATTTGAAAATGCATGCTTTGGCGAGCATCGAACGGTGTTACCGATACTCTTGTTATTAGTACTAGTAGCATAATCATCATCATTAGTATCATTGTTGTTGTTTTGTTGAGGGTATGATAGTTATTATTACTATAATTTCTATTTTTGTTGAGTATGTTCTAGTTAAAATTGTTTACTAATGTTAGGTTTATACAGTTTTGCATGAGTACTAATTATTGTAAAGTTCTTATATGTATAACAGAAGCACTTAATATCAGAGTAACTTCTTTTAAAGCAGATATTTACTACAATACTCCCATCAACATGAGTATAAAGCAGTCATTTTGTTACGTCGACTCAGTATAAGGCTAAGGTCACGTCCTACATTGTACATTTATCTTTTGGTATAACTGTATACATGTATGCATTTACTGCATTGCTTTCAATTATTGAACGGATGCATAGACCCTCTGTCCAATATCGTGTCTATATGTTCAAAACGATCCGACTTGCATCAATTTCTTTATTATTCTACTTTTAGCCTAAACTGGTACTCAGGCTGAGCTTTTAGGATTGTGAGATGTCCCTTGTACATCCAACCGTCGTCCCTCTGTCCTTCTCAAATTGAAACTCACTATAAACCACTTAATATAATTGCATCAGACTGGACCAGAAACATATACGTATTGAACATTAAAAATGTGCACAAATGGTCACTAAACTGCATAATTGCAGTTATAGCAAAAGGATCTTTAACAATCTTCTGATCCAAAACTGGAAGAAGGATCGTAGTAACTACAAACATTTTTCAAAGAAAGTCCGTCGTGTAAAAATTGGCCCAACCGAATGTCATTTATTCTTTAAAGAAATAAATGAGAAAATGCATGAACAGTCAAGAACCTATTAATTGTTAAGTTTTGTCCAGTAATCCTTCAAAAACCATGCCGGTAAACGCTTGAGAGTTCGTTTATTTTACATAAACCTTTATAACATAGACAATGTAAACATTCTGGTCAGAAATCATTACACTAAGTTAGATTTCAAAAAAACACTAATTAAATTAAAGGAATCACGCCATTTACATTCATCACACAACTAGTATCTTTATGAGTCGAAAAACATGGCCACTAGGGTCGGGATTATTTTTCTGTAGTATTTGAGGAAATATTTAAATGGTCTTATCGGAAACAATTGGTAACATTACGAATTGATTCATATAAAACCGTTCACCAATATTTGTTCCCTCGTCGTTTATAGAATGTTTATGCAAAGTAAGAACGTAGTTGGCGCATATGACTGCGCACATGTAAACATGTGCATTATGTATACACAACTATCAGGTTCCGTAGATTGACAATTTGTATTATAACTTATATCATAATTTTCTTTTATAATGTTAAAGACATTGTTTTGGTTAACGTTTGCTGTTTTTTTGTTCTTATATTCAACTATTGTACTGTTTGTATAACTGGAGGAATAGCTTGCAATAAATAACCATGCTTTACTCTGAACTATTTTTGTTTTAACTTAATCACTCGATGAAGAACACTCAAAATACTGGATACTCCTAGCCAGAATTGCACTACAATACAATAGTAAGAGAGGGAACATTTGTTTTAAATTTCAATTGATATTTCTTTACAATAAAATACATAGGACTGACCGTTTACCACATTTTAGATGGACCAAATTATTGAAATATGCATCTACATATGCATGTATATTGGCCAATGGACATGACTGACGGGATTTGAAAACGCAACACATATATTGCTAATACTTTTTTATTGGAAGAAATAAACACCTTATTTTTATCCCATTAGCCTACACACGCATTTTACCATCCGCATCAAACACATTGAATCTGGATTAATCTGAGAAAACCACCCTATTCCAGTTAACACATATCCTTGTCATCATATCAGGGGCCAACAAGTGTCAACTATATTTCTCTAGGGTCAGTCATTCTGGGTAGGACCAGTACTACTGTCAATTAATGAATAGGCAGTCTATTTTAGGACGATTGTCTAAAGACAGCCGTTCCAGAGGGAACAGATCAGAACAGAATTGAACAGAAAAATATAAAAACGTATTTGGCGATACGAGGTTTCTAAATACACAGGCAACTCAGATGAAAGAAACAATTCTAAGCGGTGTAATATCTACAGTATATTTGCCTTTGAAATCCCTGATATTAAACTGCATGTTCGCAGAAATGCAATTAATTATAGCGAAATATAAACCTTTCGACATATAATCTACATGCCACAGAAATGCCACAGAAATGTTCAATTTTCTGCTTCAGACTGCATATATTTTACATAAATAAGCATACTGGCAGTTTTTAACCTTTATCCATTATCAGAAAATATACTTTCAAGAACTGTGTAGAACAGTGTACATTCGTGTGTGTCTGTTTGTCTTATTTTTGTCTTGTTCGTGTTTTTTCCCGAACAAACTTTACTTAAAGGAACCAAAAACTTGGACTTTCGTTTCGTTTCTTCGATCGTGTATAATCTGAATTCAAACTCGTTAGCAATGTTCACTTCGATCTAAAGATATCCGTATTTGGTTAAAATGTTTCTTCTCCATTTGGCATTTACACTCGTAGCAGGTGTGAAAAAAAATGGCTAATCATGAGGGTTGACAAAATTTAACTGATTATATTAAAAATTTTAGTGATTATACAAGGTCAAGAAAAGAAAGTGAAATAAATTAAAGTACTCGTGAGTTGACTTGAATATACCATACAGAGTTGTATCACAGAAGTTTAACTACTGTAGTGGTATGAAACATACCTCATACACCAGTGGTTTGCCGAGCTTTCAAAAAACATGATATTATATAATGAATACTCTGGATAACGAACAAGTACGCTATGTTTTTGTTTGTGTACCGCCTGTGCCCATGGACTGCACGGCTTATTTTATTGAAGTTTAATACATGTAGTTCTTAAGTACTACATTTTGAGCGCTGTATTATTGCAAGTTCATTTACAAATTTGCAATCCAAAACACAACTTTGATTTCTTTGACATTGAACTGCATTTATTGTTCATAGTTTATCGTCTTGGATTTTAGCAGTTTGGTCTCCTTTAATTGAGCATTTCAAATCCTACTTAGTAGTGAAACAGAATTTCACAAAATAAATTAGTGATCACTTTTATGTCATGGACTTTTGAGTGATCAATTTCATGTCTTGGAGTGAAAGTTTCGGTATTTCACTTGGAGTTGAACATTTCAGTATTTCTTGCCTAAACTTAATGTACACATGCCAACACAACCGTACCACTAGTACCTTCAGTGCTTTGATTTACATCTGCAGTTAAGGTTTTCACGAGTAGATACATCCTTAATCACGGACATATTTACACATACATGTACGTCCGTGCCTTTATCAATGAAATTATTTATCAAAATGAATAGTATTTTTAAGCTTGCGAATAACAGAATGAAATTTCTTTAGCCGCGCAATACAGCCGTTATCGTTTTGTTTCAAAATTGATGATGATAATAATAATGGCAAAATTCATCCGTTTTTATTATCACGCCTTTTTAATAAACATTTGCACTCCAAATTTAATTACGATCCAATTTTACTCGTTAAAATCATATTAACAATAACATTTTCTTTCACATGTGTTATATTCTTATAAGAATGAAATGCGTTCAAACTGTATAATAATTCTTAAGACTTAGCACTAATTGGATCGTCCACTTTCCGTAAAAACCTTTCTGAAATGCCGGAATTTGTTGTAAGGTCTCATGACCTCAAAACTAAATCAAAGCGCTGTGAGAGCTGAAGGCGTGTGACTACAAAATGCTTTGTGGTAGGGAGATCAGCAGCATATTTTGCTGGCTTGTTTGGGTTCACGATTGTACTATGACAAAAACCTAAAACTGGAAATATCTCCGAAAACTAAAACCACATGAATTCTAGCGTCTTCGTTTCATTATAAGCGAAAGCCCGACACAAAAGAGAAACGCAAATTGGTCTATTAAAACTGACCAATACGATACAGGTCTTACAAATCAGTTAGTTTGTCCTTATTCACCAACATCACGAATGAACACGAAGTACTCAATGACCCGGGATGGAGCATCATGAATTAACAAAAGTACTGCATTCAATGACAGGGAAAAGAACATTAATGTGGCTTGTTTGATTTTTCTGTATAAAGCATATAAAAAAAATATGTGTGCGTGTTATTTACACTTTTTCAAAGCTCAATAATTACTTCCATACAAGCACACGTTTGTATGGTAATAAATCACGTTTATATTTACACAACTTTTTATCATTAATCTTAGTTCTATAGGTCTAGGACTGGCCGTGCCAAAAGGGCTACAAAAAGCTAAAATGGCAGCTGATTATTGGCAGCTTGATGCATGTACATAGGTCTTGCAACACTTTTAAGGGCAACTGGTTTACCAACTGGTTGCAGTGCTCAACAACGGCATACCGACAGTCCATCAGTCAAAGGCGGAAAACAATGTCACGTGACTTTTCTGTCACTTCTCTGATGAATTCCAGTTTATCTGCAAATTGGAAATAATACGCTACCAATTATAAAGGGTTACACACGCTTTTGAAATTCTTTAAAAAAAACATTATAATTATAGCAACACGTAGCGGTGCAGTAAAACCAACATTTTCGATCATTTTTTGCAAATTCCTGCCTATGTTTACTTTTATTATATACCTATAAATATTTGTCAAAAATACAGCCTATATTCAACCATTAAATTCGTTTAATCATTTTTTATTGTAAATTGCTATACATATACATAAACATAAAGATAATTAATACATGCAATTGTAACATTTACAAATGGATTGGACCACGAGTTATGCCAACTCAGAGAAGGGCTCGTTCCACATGAAATAATATTCACATAAATGCAACCAAAAAAGCAAATATATGTATGAAAGTTTCTACAGATATCTTTAAACTGAACATAAATTGGAAAATAAATTAATTTTCAAAAACAGGAAAACAAATGTTAGAACCAAACATCAGGATAAATCACATCAGTCAAAAAGATATAAAGAAAGAAAAAAAAAAAAAGATAGATTTATTAACAAATTGAGTTCGACTCGACCCACCCCCCGTAAGCAAACCAACCTATCCCGCACGTAACCAGCACCAGTCCATACTGTAAGAAACATGTTGCTGTGGGACAGCTAACTGCTTCTAAACCGCTTGGTATTTTTTATGTAAATTTGAGTTTCCATAAATAAGTTTCGGCATGCTGGATCACGTTACTAAACTAATAACCCTATTATACTTTTCTTTTATAGCCTTTAGTTTTATATTCTATGTATGAGTATATCATTGTTAAAATATTTATTTTCTAACGGCAAATGTGAGCGAGAAGCTTTTATGTTATCTATACGCGTAGCTTATCATTGATTATGGTACCAGTTTTGATGTCCTGTGTAGTCACAGAAAAAAGCACACATTTTATATAAACGACACCAGATCTGCTGACCAGCCATCTCTTATAAATTGCTTGGCAATCTGATGTTATCTTATATAATGTAACAACACCATTATTGTGGATAGTGTCGTTCTTTTACATTGATTTTATGAGATTATTTGGTGTAAAAAAACATAATGTACTATGTCATTACGATAAGAAAAATACACGAGTTTACCAAAGCTGAATATTAAACATAGACAGAATACAAATGTAGTGAGCTTGATTGGGACTATGAAAAGTGAAAACAGTCTTCTGTTATGTTATCATTTCATATCATTTGCGTTCAAGCCTCAATGATATTTGTGGTCAGAGTTGTGGCAGGGTCAAAATTAACCCTGCCCAGGGTCACTAGTTTTTACATAAGCTTATATGTTTTTCTCTGAAACTGCAAGACTTAAGGTTTATATATTTGGCATGCAGCATTACCTAGTGGACCTCTACCAATCTTGTTCAAATATTGTCCCCGGTGTCAGAATTGACTACATCCTGGATGATACTGATTTCCATATATACTTATATAGGAACAACTTTTGAATTATTCTCTTCAGAATCCACAAGGTATAGAGCTTAAATATTAGGTATGAGTCGTTGCCTAATGGACCTCTACCAATATTATTCATGCACCCGAAGTCAAACATTGACCCTGCCTTGGGGTCACTTGCTTAAAGAAAACTTTTAAAATCTTCCCAAAAATCGCATGGCCTGGTGCTTTAGAGCTCAGATACTTGTTATTGTAGTATCGTCCAGTAGACCTCTTCAAAGTTCTTCACATCATTGTTCGTCATGGATGGATGTGATAAGTCCCTCCAAAGCAATTTGTTGCTGTCGTTGCCTACCAATCCTTCCATACGTCAGGTTCTGAAGATAGTACAGATAGGGCAGATAATGAACAACCGCACAGTCCATCCATTTGTCATCGTTTGCGTCCCTTATGGCCAATTCTTCTTCTGTAAATCTGAACATTTTATATCGTAGAAGGGCGGAATACAGTTCATCTCACCGTGTGAATATACAACTCCGAACGCAAAACAAGATTTTGAATAACAGAAAGTTTCGTTATGTATGATATTCATAGGAAGTCTGGACTTTTTATGTCAGGCACTTGTACAGCGACACACAGGTTCAACCACTCCTGGGTTATACGTTTCTTTAACAATACGAAGAAACGTCTCCGTTCTTTCCATATCTCCTGAACATAAATTTCACTGACGCGAGTTTCAGTCTCTTGGAGGAAACATCAGAGTCTATGCCAAGAGCAATTAAAGACAGAGCTTGATTAGGCATTTCCTGTCCATGCTGTATGCTGTTTGAAGCAAGAAATGACGCCGTTGTAGTACAAAGGAAACGTATCATATATTTACAGGCACTGCGTTCTATCGACGTACCATTTCTGTATACGTTCAAAATATTCAACAAAATAGAGATAATTTGAACGTGAATACTGCATTTTGTTGCTACATGTATTTCCAAAACATAAATCATTATGTACCCGACAAAATTCTGGCACAAAATATTACATACACAACCGTATTATATTTAACATTTTTTTCTGTTTGCAGGAAGTTGATACATTTGTACCTCCATAAACTAAGGGACATAACTCTTCATTGAGATAATCTCCTATATTATCTATTTTCAGTTTTAGTATTAAGTATCCATAACAACTGAGATTTCAATTTAAGGCAAGTGCCAGTCCTTTTCTTGTTCTAGCATCTATTCGTCCTTCCAGTAGGTAATTTTTGAATGGAATGGGGGGACACCGATTGTTGATGATACATTGAAGAAATAACTGCAATCATAGTGTTACGCACAACAATGATTTTCCTCTGTCAATAAATCAGAAGTCGTGTTTTCAATACAATGCACCAAAACCGTTTAACAATTAAAACTTTATATTGTATTCGGGAATTAGGTGTACTAAAAGATTTGATAAGTATCTTCAGAAAAGTATAGCATCTTACAATTATCTATGTGTTTGTCACCGCCATAGTTTATAGAAACTCTCATATATGCATTTGTGAATGAAAACTTTATTCCGGATCACGAATCTAGGCTGAGTACTTTTGTGTGGAGGTGAAAGGCTTTGCCACTTTGAGGTTGCCTTCATTTTTTATTTTCCCTTCGACATTTTGTTTTGATTATTTTTTATCTGCATTTTGAGCATTCAAAGTTCGATACGTATACATTGAGTGCATAATAGTAAAACTGGTTAATGTTGTGCATGAAAAACAAATGCTAAACTTAAACGTTGCTTTACTCTTGTATCGTCAATGCCAATACAACCAGACAACACTATATGTCAGACTTTGTATGTGACTAAGACGGCGTTAACTATTTGGATTGGTCTCATTTATCCCGCAGTGACAGGAAAGCATAATTATTTTCCGCTTTAGTAGTACTCTAGTTTATAAGAAAATATAATTACAAAATGTACATATTTCATGAAAGCAACCAAAGGGATATTTATACCTATTCACAAGATTGCTACACGAACACTTACAGACATCGGATTATTGATAACACTTTACACTTAAGACCTCTTCAGAGCTCAACATACATGTACGTCATTTAAACGTCAATGGTGCTTAAAATGTTAATCTACAATGACATCATGTAAGTTTTGAAAAGTCAATGTCTCAGTTAGACGTCTGATTTCAGCAGACATTGGGTTACAAACAAATTATTTTATTGCACTGGACTGTGAAAATAACAAGGTCTCTGATATGTAAATTGCAGCTTTATTTCAAATTGTAAATCAGAGAGGCAACAAAAATAAATGCCAACTATCGTGACTCTGGGAGGTTTGTATTGAAATACAAGCATTACTAATACATCTCAGGAAATAGAAGAAAATGCAAAAATAACATAAATGACTCTAAAATTTTGAATAAATACGTAATCTCAATAATACAGTATAATGCGTATAATCCCTTAGATAAAATATTAGGTGTATGTTTTCCTACGATCACAGAAAGCACTTACTTGTGACATACACCTCTCACAAGTTCCAAACATTACTTACAAATATGAACTGTCTAAACAATTAGTCATACAATGCATAGTAAAGAATACCTGAGGACTGCAGTATATGAATGACTGAAAAAGCGTGATATCTGCATTGTAGAATGTAATCAATATAACAATACGCGTACATAGTGGACAAAATCAAAATATAGAAATACTAAAACGTAAAAACAGTTTTACGTAACTTGTTATTTTATATAATACACAAAGCAAAGGTTTAGATGCACGATACTAAAATCATAAATAATCATTATGTTTACAACACACAGACTATTGTCGAACGAAAATGAGCGCCGAAACTTGATTTGTCCAAATAAAAGATTTATGCACTTGAAAAAACAAATGGTAGTGAAGATCTACTCTGAACGTGAAAAACAAATCATAAAAATATATATTCTCCACTGATCTTGCTAAATAATATTATCATAACAATAAACGCCAGTATATGTTCCAAACTGTATTTTATCTGTGATTCACATCCGTTTTTATTGCCAGGCGGTATAATATTTTCAGTACTGTCAGTAGGAACATGTTCGCCTGAGGTCGTAGTTGATACGCTCAAATATAAACTCTTTTCCATAAGTGTAATTACAGTCATTGGTTTAAATTGAGTCACATCAAAACCACTACTTATATTTCTGATCAACTCCATTTCTTTGTGTATTTCGTTTTGGTCCCGAGTAATTCTAATAATAATATAATCACGAGCACTTTGAATGAGAACTTCTTTCTCGCCATCTGTAACAGATATGTTTTGAATGTGAACTCCCTTTGCACCTATTATATGGTAGAAAAAGTCCGTTGTTCCACCAAAGTATTCTGTGATAGAAGGATCAAGGGTGGTGCTCCAAAATGAACGAATAAAGTAGGTATCTCCTACGTCTGGAAACGAGGCTGGCCAAGACGTTTCACCTCTGTATAAGTGTCCGAATGTCTCCTTGCCTATAATTTGTAACGCTTCGTTGAGTAGGGCTTCACACCTCTGCCAGATTTCGCCAGTGTTGTCTTTACGAAGCTCTTTGTTCAAGCTGTTATAGAAAGTTGTTCCTGGTGCATCAGTTATTTCGTCAGGACTTGTATACAAGTTAATGATTAGTTCAGCACATTGCTTTTCTTGCGTCAAAGTCTCAAACATCACACCCTTCAGTTTGGCCTTGGCTGTCTCTATAGTAGCATCCATTGCAAAATCCCGTTCCAACTCATTTAATAGCATTTTTACTCGGAATGAAAATTCTTCATGTCCATAGTCTGAAACAAAAGTAATTTAACGATTATACGTTTAGTAAATGTAAAACAACCTGTTACAGAATCAACCGTCATCAGGCCCAAGATGGCAGCTAATTACGCTTCATTATGCATACGGTGATATAAGGAGCGTACTTGTCAACCTTAATTAAATAATTGTATAGTACTGTAGCGATTTATGCTGTATTAACTGCAATAACGCACTTATGTTGAAAACGTCGATTCTGGTTAGATTACGAATATACAGTCAGCAAATGAAACCGTGTTTAAACACATAGGTTCAGTAATTAGTGATAGTCTTTTGCGGTGTGTACTTTAATGTGATACCAGGTTAACTTTTTCGCAATTGTGACATTTGCTACTGTTTATGAGTTTTTAAAGGTCGTAAATATTTTTAAAAGGTGACGTCAAAATCGATTTTAGAGCATCGGCTCCGTCACCGTTGAAACAATTTGCGACCATTAACAACCCTAAATTATGAATAATTTCAAGACAGACAGCTTATTACCAAATTATTGTTACAAATTTGCAGTTGTTATGATCAATGGAGGTAGATTTACGAAATAAAACAGGTCCTATCCCTTGTATTTAATAAACCGAAATTTTAAAGCGGAATCCCATTGATAATTCAACCCAGCAAAAAACTAAAGTATCTTCACCCATCAGTAAACATGGTAGATAGTGTTTGTTAATGTTAATGTTATAATAAATCTTATCAATATACTTCAATACTACTTTTCAAAAACCAAATAATTCAAACAGGGAATAAAAAAAAAAAAAAAAAAAAAAAAAAAAAAAAAAAAAAAAAAAAAACAAAAAAAAAAAAAAAAAAAAAAAAAAAAAAAAAAAAAAAAAAAAAAAAAAAAAACACAACACACACCATCAAGTACACACACATATATACACCACCAACACACACCAGCACACAAAGCAAACACACGGGACAAAACGAACAATTAAAAGGAACACAGTGGGGGCCGCCTTGAAGTCATGGCAAAAACACCACTGGGGGGTTAAAGTCCGACCAACATTTAGATAAAATGTACGATATAGTTTCTCTTGTATTCACTATAAGATAAAAAAAATGTACATACCCCTTTCTCCTTTGATATGAATCATTATAACCGATAAAATAAAGAAGTTTAATCATTTTCATAATTTTTCATTTTCATCAATAAAAGTATTTACTTTCTCTCCGTTTCAATGTTAATAACGGACTGGTTATTTTACCTTTAAGTTAGTGACTAAAAATAAATAATTAGGAATTCCATTTAAAATTTCACTTTTTTTTTTTCATATATGGTTTCCTTTACTGGCTTACCTGCGAAAACCTTTATCAGTAAACAAACACTACAAGTACATACATTTCGCTGTGACAATGTGTCATACGGAAGATAGGTGTGAAACGCCAAATCTACATATACTCAAATATTTGAAGAGGTCTTTAATAATTGGAACTACCTAATTCAATTATTGAATTCAAAAATTTACCAAAAGGCGCAATAAATGAACTAAGACTCTCAAATTCAATTGAAGATTATAAAAAATTAGGTTATTTCAGCGTTTTTAAGAGCTCGTAATTGAATTGAAGAGGTCTCTAGTTATTTAAGGCTGTGTAATTAATTTATACGCGACTAAAATTAATTTATAATGTCATGAACAATTAGAAGACCTCTCTAAATCAATATGTTTTAGTTAGGTAAAAGAGGCAATTACATTAGATGTCTTGAATTCATAGCAAATTTACATATACTTTAACAATTATTTGAAGATGTCTTCATTAATCATTTGATGAAGGTTTAACTTGTAAAACTATTTAAAAGGTAAATAATTTTTTAAAAATAATTGTATGATCGCGTTCTAAATCAATTTTTGCAAGCATGTTAATTCAATTAAGGTCTCCATGAAATTGTAGCCTATAATTGTTTTATATTTACAGTGAATTAATATATCAAAAATTGATTTTGAGCGGCCTATTTGAATTGTACCAAGCTACAATTGTTTTATTTGAGAGCATTATTTCAAGGCCTTGTACATTGATTATATTGAAGCGCGGTACAAATGAATAAGAGTACCTTTGGTCCTAGTCAGGTGCCTTCCACCAAGAATACGGATATCAGTCACTGTCAATATTCTGTTCACTGATAGGTGGACAATTTGAGCATTATATTAATGCAGATTTATGTGCATTTACTATCGACTAAAGCGCTAGTGCCTGAAATATGTGTGTTTCGGGTCTTCCGACTGACCTTTAAGTTATCTCTTTACTGCCCACCGCAAACTGTTTTTATAATAAAATAATAAAAAAGACAAATTTTCAAGAGTTTTAGAGCTAAAAAAAGATGGCAAAAGAAAAAAAAAGCTGTCGACCGATAAACCATGAACACGTATATTGTTGTTTGGTCTAGTTTGTGGCTCGTTAAAATACACGTTGATTAAAATATCGCATTGACACTTGTATCGTTATCCCACTTAAAATTCGTCTGCATTTTTGCCATACAATTTGTCTTTAATAGACAACTGTTTCATCAGTCAGACGGACGAAGACATTTCAAATACTATCATGGTAATAAAATAAATAGATAACTAAAAAAATACATTTGATGCTGTGTTTATGCGGATAGTACCTAAAGTCCCAGTATCAGTTTTTGGTGTACAATTATATGTAGCTCTTATATTACCACGAACTACATTGACCAACTACTTCAATCGGCTTGTTCTTAATTATGGTATGGCCTCGTCTAGCCCGATGAACACACTTTCAACCGAGGCAGACAAGGCCAGACCAGGCTCGAGTTGTAAACACTGTTGTATACAGCATAGGGCAATTTCTTTCAATTGATAGAACTTAGTGTAGTTTTAAATTATGTCAGCAGAAACTGATTAAATCATAACCAACGGTAAAATTCAGTTTCTGCTTGAAATGTTGTGTGCTGCATTCCTCACCACTTCATGTATACACAATAGACTCCCCATCACTAAAATCATCATCACTAAAGTCCTTTATCAATCTATTGAAAGAAATACCCCTATACTATAGTTTGTAGACTATGTAATTTTTTATCTGTTACGCTAAAAACTATGGTTTGGGTACATTGATCCAGGCCATGCCATGCAATATTTTATAACATGCGATACAAAAAGAACAAGATTTACAAATAAGCTACTGATTTTTACTGTTTTACAATATTTGCGAGACTAATTTATAATATTTTGCTTCTATTGCAATGTTATGTTAACCTGCCATGCTGATTTTAAGAAATAAATCAATAATGACGATTTGTTTAAATTTGTTTATGTTCACTATTAGTTTTAATGTCACGTTCTGACGTGATACGCATTATATCAGACGGTACGGGGATCTACTTCCTGGTTTTCCTACAAATGATATTAATAGAGTTGATGGTAAACTATGTGGCTTAATTTAGTGTAAACAAATCTGAAGTAAATAAAGATTTATTGCAACACAAATTTATTCCGTTTTTGTTCATATATATTTATTTCAAATCTGTATGTCGTTTATACAAAACTAGGAATTTGTGCACAGGTATAGAAAGCTAGAATACATTGCTTAATATAAGAGGGCTATGGCACGTGATATTTGCTTAGGTTACAAAGTTCATTTGATGTCAGAATTTGATGGATACGAAATCATTGACCAAATCCTTTGATAGAATGCTTATTCAAAGATAAATTATCATTTAAATATATATAAACATTGCTTATATTTTCAAATCTTCTCAAAACATGTCTAAAATGACCCATATAAATGTTAAAATTGGTATGAGTAAACAAGTTTACTAAACCAAAGATGAATATTGTTTATCGGAAAAAGATCTCCCAAAACGCCAGTTTTAGCTTTTGCAGAAATACATATTTGGCACCTAAAACGAAGATGGTCAGAGTTCAAGAATAGTTAGCAAAAAGAGATATACATGCACATTGAAAGGCGTTCCAAAAATGCATATAAACTGTTATGCTGAAAATGTCCATGTTACCGATTATTAGCAACATAGAGGAGACTATATGAATTGCAAATTATTCATGTCCGAACAGACGTCTAAAATTCTTTCTTTAAACATATTTCGTATTATCTTTTAAGATTTATGACATTCCTTCAGGAAACCTAGTAGTTATTAATGTTTATTGTTCTTTTTTGTGTCGTGTAAATTTCGTTATTATTTAATCTGTGGAAATTTGGTGGCTACTTGTTTACTATCACGTTACAAAAAACTATCTATAGATAAAATTACTTTTCCGTTATCATGTACTGCTTGCTATTGTGAAATGACATATATAACACACTATCAAATGACAAATTGATCAATGTTCAAGTATCCCCGATGATTTTCCATTTAATATTTAGTGTTTTTTTATTATTTTGTATCGGTCCAGTTTGTAAGGTGATGAATTATTTAATTGATTTCACATAATTTTAGGTAATTGGATGCTAATAGCGAAGTACTTTCGATATTTTTAAAACAAGATATGTTTAATCATCCAATCAATCCAAATCATAAGAATGCGAAAAAAACAGCAAAAGAAAATACATTGATATATTCGACGTTCTATTTTCACAAAGTAAATCTAAACGTACGGATTTGTAATTACGACCAAAAGTAACATCGAAAAAATCCGCAATATCCTCAAAATTGATGCTCGATTTACTGTAAGGCAATTGGCCTGAATGACAAACATGTTCTAAGTTAGAGTTCATTGAATACTAAGAAACATCTAAAAGTTAGAAAAGCCAATTTTTGAAGTTTTAATCGTTACGCGTCATCTTTTATCTAGTGTTGATGCTATTTTTACGTTCGATACACTCGTGTGTATCTTGTGACACTCATTATTGAATATGTATTGTCTATCACTTTGTTTTAATGATATATTTTCATCGCGATTCAATAGATATCTCGGTGGCCGCCATTATATTCAAGATCAATAGCCGTGCCGTCACGGCCTTTTTTTTTTTATTTTATAATGAACTGGCGGTAAAGTTAATCATGTTATTACTAGCTATATATACTAACATATGTTTGATTTATAAATAACTATTAAGCTGGTTTTCCCATTACATTTTACTTGCGCAATGGCATATAGATATAAACTTAATTTACAACTACAATAGCAGTTTAATACTATATATGAGTCTAAACAGAACAATTTTAAATCGGATAGGGAGAAAGAGATTTTTTCTGTTTCACAAAACGGCGGAAAACGTTATACATTTTCCTCGAACAGGCAAGTTGATTTCCCTTTCTTAGCTCACTGCTGTAATCTATTACGACCGCTCACCGTCCGTCCGTCCGTCCTCTTGACATCTCTTTTACTAATCATTCAATGTTGGTGAAACTTAGCAGTAGCAGACACGTTCCCTGTATTAAGCTCTTCCGAAGTTGTTCAAAGAATTCTAAACGCAGAACAATGTTTGCTATGGCAACACACGCTTTAAAAGATTTAACCACGGAGCCCAGCGTATACATATTCAGCGGGTGACATTATCTAGTAAACGTCCATAAAGATTGTTCAAAATATGCCTCCAGGGTCAAAATTCGCTCGACATGGTGTTCATATGTTTTACATTGAAATAAACATATAATATAGAAAATGAATATCAAACGCACTTTGTCGACTGTTTTTGGCCGTAACACATTCTTCAGTTGATAGAAATATACAGTAAATCTTTAAAAAATATATCCCTCAGAAATTGTAGAGCATAGAGCTTAGATAGTTGGTGTTTAACATTTTTTGGAAGTCCTTCTCCTTTTCCTTTGAGAACTTTGAGTACGACTCCCATGCATACTGCTACCTAAGACAATATGAAAATCTAGAAAATTTGTTTAACTTGCCTGCAATACCCAGTCAGTTTTGTCCAAAGATTATGCTTATTTAGCAAAAGTGTGCGACACGAGTTGCTCGTGTACATTAGTGTTTGAACCCTTTCGAACCGCGGTTTCTTTATTGATATTCTAACGCAGAAGAAGAGTTTTTTGTAAGAGTCGCACAGTCAAACGCAGCAAAAAAGGTTATTTATAAAAAGATGGCCAAGTAATAGTGTAGTTTTATGTACCAGTTGACTTACTTAACATATATGCTTATACATGCCGACAAGTGTAAAAATAAATTTCATGGTGACATCTGCATTAAAATGTTGTATCTTTTACACAGATGATACAAATAGGAGGGCTTCGCAGCTCAGGTAGTAACATACTTGTTTTTCTTATATTTTACAAGACTGTACTTTGTGCGTTCGAAATCTACATGAAATACAGTATACACTTTCCAAATTTCATTAATGTAGATTTAAAATAAGTAGGTCTGTAAGTTAAGGTCCGTTTAGGTCAGAGTTGAAATTGACATGCACTTCATTGGTGTAGCTTAAACTACAAAAAAGTAGGTCGTGAGATCAATTGCCCCGTGGCCCATGGGTCTGATTTGCAAACTCGTACAGAACCACTAGTCAATGTTACAGGCCGACTTTCTAAACTACATGTGTATGTGTATAGGAAGATTTGACATATTTTCCTGTATATGCTAAATCAAACGAGCCTCGATTCTTGACCGGGGTGTCATGATTTGAACACTATCGGTAGAAGATCATTAGCCAGTGCTATCTGCCAAATATCTCAGTTCTATTCCTTTTGGTTTGAAACAAGTTTTTCTTTTTTAAGCCCGTTTAAAAACCGATTATTCCATGGTGGGAAATTTTGACCCTGGGTTCTGTGAGATTTATAGACCCTTAGACTGTAGAAAAACATACCTGAAAAAACCGTCGTGTAAAAGCTGTTCCCAATGAATATACTTGTATCGGATAAGTGGGTTGGGATAGGAAGCACCTGATGTTTTATATACAGAGGGATCATTTGCTTTTGTAATATACGTTTTCCTTTTAATGAATATCAAGTTCCCGTGGTTGAGCATTGCTCTCGTCGGGTTTCTATGTTAACTTTTTCTTGTTGATATTGGTCAAGCATTGTTATATTTGTTTGCAGACAACAGTGAACTTATTCTTTCTTAACGGAGTATGTATGATAATTTGTCTTTCCCGGTTGTCACAATATTCTAAATAAATTGTCATTTAAATAAACGAACTTTTCCTTCAGGTGAACGGTTTGAATACGAGTGTGATAGAAAGCCTTCATAATAGTACAGACGTATGTATTGCGATTATCTACACGTAGATAAACAGCGCTCATTCACTGTGATTTAACATGATTCTACAATCAATCAAAAATAAGAATGAACTTTATATATTCTATTTCCTTTATATTTGAGGTCAAATATTGAAAAATATTTAATACAAAAAAGTCATTTGATGTTTTATTTCTTTCAGGATTTACTCAGGACGTCTTACTCTATATATTGAATGCACTGTTGGGACAAACATCATTATGTGTCATAAAACGTCATTAACGAAACACTACCGCAGAGGTCGGCGGCAGATTTCTACCTTCAATGTTCCGTGCAAGGCTTATAATACACAGGACACCAATCGGACAAAGCTGCAGGAAAGATTTGTAAAGCTCGCTTGTCTTAAACTGTGGCTGTTAGAAATAGGTCTGAATGCTGAGAAATATCAATCTCAGTGTCAAACATACAGCGCAGACTCACTCACAAAAGCGCTTACAGTTCTCCTGACACCATTGGTCAAACGGCCGAATGAAAAGGAATGTTCAGGTAACATCCGGGAAAAGAGCATAGCTCCAAGTGCTAACACGTGTTTCAAACCGGTTTGTATAACTCTTGCATTATAAAACTACATAAATTGCAGCTAAATACGAAGATTTGATCGAAAACTTAGTAGTTTGAGACGATTACATTTGTTCTTTGAAGAATAGATAACAGTTTGTATCTGTCACTAAGAGAAATAACTATGTTAAACTCACTGAAAAAATCAAAAGGGAAGCCGTCCAAGCGCCCCCCAAGAGCCCCCAGCCCCGAGTGCACACCACCACACACACACACACACACACACCCACCACAACACACACAGTTGTACACACACACACACTACCAACACACCTAGCATACAAAGGAACACACGGGAAAAACGAACAATAAAAGGAACACAGTGGGGCCCGCCTTGGAACGGTCGTGGCAAACACCCTGGGGGCTAAACCGGTTGGTGCGCACCCACCTCCTCTTACCGCCCCATTTCCAAAGTCACAGGACAGTGTAAATAAAAGAATCCCTGCTAGGTGAATCTCTAACACACGCAATGGAAACAAAAGGCATGGTATGTAAAACACAAAAGCTCGGTTAAATATATAAAAAGCAAACCTTGAGCACCCAAAAACGTATGTACTCAATGCCTTTGCAGAAGGCAGAGCACCAAGAGAAACACCCTAAAGGGATCTGAAATATAAAGCATCAACTGAGTTTTCAGCATCATGAATATAACTCAATATGGCCATTTTGAAGGGTAATATTGTTAAAATGTATTGACTACAAACGCATCATTTCGTCTTAGTTTTATTGTTTTTTTTTTTCTTATGTTCGCCCTATACATTTTTGTGAGCTCTTATCTGCTTTATATTTTAGGTTAAACAGACCTCATTACATGGATGTCACTTGTCAAGTTCAATGCACCACAATTGTCAAACGGAATTAGATGCAATCATTGAAGTGAAGAGCTATGCTGAGCCAAAAAGTAACTATACTCCTTCTTGTGGTGAAACCTCGTGCGGTATAGAGAAAACATCGCAATATACATGTGCGAGAGAAAACAACCGCAACGTGCTGAACGGCGTTGCCGAAAATGTTGCTAGTACAGAAAAACCTATATCAGATTTGCAGGAAAGTTTGCAGGCTGCATTTGACTTTTGCGTGAAATCAAAGCAACCAAACAATGCAAGTTGTTGTTCATTAAATCTGAAAACTAATCGGTACGAGACGGCCGTACTGCGTGACTCTATAAACGAAGGAAACAGAAATAAGGATTCCGCTTTGCCGGAGGTCAGTATAGACCCAAAAGAAGCGTTATTTGCGTGTATCAGGACATCCTCAGAAGGCGATACAAATCACAATTTCATTTATACTGTTTGTCCGGTTCATAATCATGATGCCTCTTCTGTGCAGAAACCAGCAGACGAAACGGTAACTACATACAGCTTTGAACCATTAATGACTATAATCAATAGGATGGCAGACGGCGAAAGAGTACCACCGCAGACTACTATGAAATATGAAATGTTGAGATTTTGTACGTTGAGATCTTTTCCCAAGCAAAATAAACCGTACATAACAAGACTTGCCCAGGCAGGATTTTATTACGCCAACAGTGGTGATGAGGTAGTTTGTTATAGTTGCGCGCGACGAAGAAGTAACTGGAGAGAAACTGACATTCCGATGACTGTGCACAGACAAATGAATCCAAACTGTAGTTTTCTTACAAGGAATTCAGAAGTGAATGTTCCTGTGCGGACTCAATCACAACACGATCTGGGAACCAATCGCATTCGACAAGTTCAAAACCCCCATAATACAGATGAAAACAGCGGTACTAATTTGAGAAGTAATGTTAACAATAACCCTGAACTTGGACAAGCTACTGGTTGTATAAGAGCCGCATCTACAGTAGGAGGTGTCACGATACAGACTCATGCAGGCCGGTTGAGTACAGCATACGAGAATCCTTACAGAAACACATCCATCACAGGTAAGGAATAAAATAAAATTCTTCGAAAAACATAGTCACTTCCCTTAATCTAAGAAGTCCATTTTTAGTGGGTCCATTTCAAATTAAAATATATAACCGAAATAATGGTAATCAAATTTGAACGATTATTTTATTTTTGTTGTTTGCTCACAGAAAGCACTGCAAATCCGAAGTACCCTAAGTATGTCAGCAAGATTGTACGATTAACGAGTTTCACTGACTGTTCTGAGATTGTTGTGACACCAGAGCGTCTGGCAGAGGCAGGCTTCTTTTACGCTGGTTTCGGAGACTGTGTCAGGTGTTTTCAATGTGGTGTAGGTAAGTCTTTGCAAAGCCATTATCAACAAGATTCTGTCACTAATTAGTAGACAACAGCAATGCTTCGTTCTGTAAGGCTTTTAAGTACGTTTTCTTGCCTAAATACGCTCAGTATATTCTTCCCCATTATGTATAAAATTGTTCAATTCGGCTGGTAAAATGGCGACATCGGTTGCTAGACGCTAAGAGTTCTAATATAAAAAACGTTGAAATGGTAGATCTACAGGTCTAACTTTATCTGTACATATGTGTAAAATGCAATGCACAAAACGCGGTCATATTATTTGTGTTGTTTTATTAGGCGTATCATGTTTATGCATCAACATTTAATGGAACTATGAAATAAAGTGTTGTTTTAAGGAACATATATCTGACGCGCAGCTGATATCATAGCTACTGAACATGATGCAGCGAAAACGATGATACTACTCTCTTATTACGAAAAATGTTGAATTTAGAAAGAAAACAAAAGTTAAAGACAACATCCGTTAATAATGTGATATTAATTCTATAGGATTACGCCACTGGTCAGAAGAAGATGATCCCTGGATAGAACATTCTAGGTGGTCTAAAGAATGCTCCTTCGTACGTCAGATTAGAGGTTCAGAGTTTGTGAATCTTGTACAAATGGCCGTACAATACTCCCAACATGTAAGTTGACAATCTACACTATGTTTAATATCAATAGATTGTATTATGAATTCCTGCTCACCAATCACTACCCAAATATTATTACACGACTAATTATACAATAGAAAATTTAATTTGTTAGGAACACATGTAAAAATGTAAGTATTTCATACACCACAACTGACAAAAAGGGACTTTTACAATTTTTTAAATCATTGTTTATGTTTTCAGCAAAATAGGGAAGAACAAGCACCAGCAAGACAGGAGTCCAATACAAGTAAGCAGATTTATTACATGTGATATGAACAGGCTTTCTTAAATGCGCTTTCAATGTTGCTTTTATATACCGCTGAGTACTGAAAATTGAAGCGTACGTTGTGGAGAAACGTTTCATCTTTGATATAGCACCTACAGGCATTCAGTATCCTGACATTCAGTTGTTTAACTTCAGAGAAGTCAAATCATTACTTAGTTATGACACAATGACCTATTGACAATGACAGAAATAAAAAATAATAGAGAAAGGTAATGAATCGTATTTGTGATATTTCTTTCACTTTAAAGTCTCTGTATCTCTAATATAATAACATTTATTTATTGATAGGATTGAACCATGTTCTATTCACTCTAAAACAATTTTGACATACGTTTTTCTTTAGTATTGAAGTTGTTTCTTCAAGAAAAAGAGTTGCCAAAAAGCGTTTCTTATTTTTTGTATATCAATGACAAAAATATTGTGCTATGTTTCTAATATGATCTAAATCCATTTATAAAGCAAATTGGGAATGTTTTTGGTACAAATAAAGGTAACTGATGGCAGTGAGACATCTTGATTGATAAAATGAAAGCTACTTGTAAATGTGAACCTGGGACTTTGCGAGGTAAATCTGGCATGTTTATAAATCTAAGTCTGCAAAATCTATTTTGAAATGCATCAACATTTATCGCTTCCCGACCAAAAAACTAGAACGTGATCAGTAATTTTTAACTTGAAAGTGAATCTAATTATAATAATTCAATTCTATAAAATATTCTCACGCTATTGATCACTTATTAGCAGCAGCATCGGCATCATTATCAGCAGCAGCGATATCAGCAGCAACAGCAACAACAAGCAACATCTAATGGTGACCAATCAGACATGGACAAAATTTTGCTTACTGATGCTGCACTTAGTGTTTTAGAAATGGGTTACTCTTCCAGAATTGTAAAGAAAGCTGCCATGACAATTACAGCCAGAGATGGTAAGTTTAAAGAACGGGTATACATTCAAACTGGACTCAGTAGTTGGAAACGTCGATGATTTAGAGTTTCGAGTCGGATATATTTCTACAGCTCTAAAGACTTCTTTTAGAACAATTATTTGCATTTAAGAGAATGAAGACTAAACAATCTTAACAGCAAATTCAAATAATCCCTCTAGTGATCCTCCCAATTTTTTTCAATCCAAAAGTAAATCAACGGTTAACTCTATAGCTTGGCAAAGTTTCGAACAATCTGCTCCTGTACAAATGAATAGTCTTAAAGTGTAGATGTTAGGGAAGTAATAAATTCGTTGAGTTGAGATGACATGATAAATTGTTTTCACTTACATGTACTAATGCCTAGTTTAAGCTGGCAATAAAATGAACTGGAAAACATAATTTTGACAAAATTAGCATATATTGCAGGCTCACCAAATATCACAGCAGCAAGTTTGATGGAACATATATTTGAAATCGAAGAGGTGGATGATCCTCAGACCTCAGTATCACGTGACGAGGAGACTAGTGATAATCAGACACAAAACACACAGGTTGCAGGGACATTAGAAACAATCCACAGAGATGATATGCAAAGAAGAACCGAACATAAAAGGAATGAAAGAGATGAAGTCTCACAGAATCTTAACGAACAGCCCACGAGCTACGTTAAAGAAAAATATAGATATAAAACAGGTAATCCTGGTGCTTCTTCAAGAAAGAATGAAAGGCAGGAGACACGAGATTGTGAGTCCAACCAATGTCCTATATTATCAGACTCGTCATTAACTACGTCAGAAGAATCTTCGGCAAGTAGAAGTCGTGCCGCTGTTGCTCGTAAGTAATTTATGCACCGGTCGATTCCGAACCTTTCAATACAATTGTGCCTCATACTCCTTTCTTAACTACAAAACTGCATTTTTCTTTTCAGAACAAATATCAAATAATCTAAAGTTCCAAGAGAACACAATAATTATACATGATAACAGTCCGACAATAAATGCATACTATCTTTGATGATCCAATGTACATAACACTGTACCTTGTTCAAGAAGGTTTTTGTATATAAATGATACTTTGTTCCCGTTGCTGCTTGAACTTGAGTACATATGTCAAATCGTAATGCCAGTAAAGCACAGTTAATTCAAGGCAGTATGTGCAGATCATTCGTTACAACGTACTTTTCGATTTTTCTCTTCGACAGATATGATATTTTCTTAATAGTTTATGACTATAAAGTAATGGAATGCCGCTCATTATGATTTGATATTGAGAACAGAAAGCGAAAATACCAAAAGTTTTTTTAAACAATGAAAATTACTATCCGACAGTCTAATGAACTACATTTAAAACGAGACGGACTAGTACATATATTGTACGGATTATCGCCCCTTGTTTAAAGTATACTTCTTTCTCATTGAAGACTTTGATTCATTCGTAATAATGTATACATTGACCGGAAGACGCTGTAATACCAGTATCTTATAAATTGTGTCGAATTTCAGATAAAGCGCAGCTACTAGAACAGAAAAGATTGAAAGAAGAAAATCAGAAGCTGAAAGGACAGTCAACATGTACACATGTAAGAAAAATGAAGTGTGTATAGTCTTCCTGCCATGTGGACATCTTGTTACGTGTGAACACTGTGCGCCCACAGTGAGATATTGCACGGAAAGCACATGCGGAAAATATATAAAAGGAACGGTGCGCACCTACCTGGCTTGACATTTATAATGAGGAAATACTTTGAGCTTTCTGGTTAAATTAAATATAGTTGTTTTCGTGGTGTTTCCCTATTGTTATCGTCATTCCATCCCACATAACTTCCCGTCTATAAACTTTTCCTTTTTTACCATGATATATATCAGAATGATCTATTAGTTGGTAAGCTGTCACTTTTTAACATATATCTTTGAAGTACAAAAAGGAATTGATCAGGATCAAGTTGACACATACTTACATTCTGTGTCGACTTTTGTAGAATGTTTTCGTTTCCGAACAACATCGCTAAATGTATACGAACAAATGTAAAATGTGTAAGAATTGTATATTCTATATCGTAATAATTTACTTATCTGCCATTTTTGTAAACTTTGTATATACTTGAACTTATGTGCGTAGAGTGTTTTCATTGCATTATTGAATTTTGTTTGATGACTTGTATTAAAAACATAGATCTATAAACTATGTTTTTGATTTTCATGGTACTTTGTATCGAATGATTTTGAGTGCAAATCTCTGAACGCCTGATATATATTTTCCTTTGAGTCAAGAGTATTCTGATGTTTACAAATGTCATGCTCATGAGTCGCTTAATTTACAAAGGAATGGTTTTGAGTTTTGTAATTACATAGAAAGAGATATTTTGAATAATGAATCTGTAGTGAAAATATAAGACCAAAATGAACACCGCCGAGTGTAAACAAGGACAAAGTGCTAGATTACTAGGGTGAGTGCCTATTAAATACATGCCGAACAACAAGCTCTTTAATAGACAATGGTATATAAAGAAATACTGCAGTAGAGTTTACTTTTTCCTTGGGTAGAGGAACTTGTGTAGTAGACTACTAATTACGTATGAATTCTCATACCATGCATGCATCTCCTTTCAATTTTCTCAGTGTGCCATAGGGGTAAATATCATTAAAACAGCTTATATAAATTGTACAAATTGATTGGAGGGTTTTAACTATGGCAAGCCAATTTACTTTTTAAACACACAACAAAAGCATGTCCCCAAGTTCAGAATTGACACTTTCTGCTATTGATTACATTGTAAGCCAGATGGGCGATATAGGGTCATCTTGGCGCTTTTGTTTTTATGCTTGTTTAACCAAAGTTCGCGGGTCATGTGAGCCTAAACTATCGTACAAACTGTAATAAATGTTTTATGGTACAACTGTACTTTGTAATGTACCGTGGATGCTAAACTAATGTCAGGGTAATTAATGGTAAGATATTGCAATACATTCTCAGTTCTTTTAGATGAGAACTGCTTCTGTACAAGGACACAGTGACATATCTTAGTAATCTCCAAACATACAAGTTGTAACGTGAATATGTGTGATGCATAAATACCAAAGTAAACTATTATTTACCTAAACTTTTGAAAAGGAGAAGTTGCTGTTGCTAAATATTCTATGTATTATTTTTAGTTAAGCACAGAATTTTCACAGACTTACAGTTGTGTTTCTATCTGGATTATCATTCTTAATAAAGCAGTATTTTAAGACATTTTCAATAACAGGTAAAGATAAAGGCAGCAACACTGGATGAATAAAGCCAAAGTATTTAGCTGCATATGATGTTAGGCATTGTTAATATGCCCAGATCACAGATGTTTATAATATACAAACAGCTCATTAGACAACAGCCAGGTCTACACTTCAGGTACATACCTTTCTTAGTGCATTTGTGACAGTTTAACTCTGTTGTAATTTATAGAGGTTTTAGTATCCATATTATTTGATTATAATGGTATTGGTATTATATAATTTTATCTGAGTCAGAGGCAGAGCTTTTCTAGATGATGAATCCAGCATAACTTTCAGCGCAGAAATGTTGCAGACTGCCCTATCTACTTAGGACAATCTTTTTACTTTAAACGTTGAGTTGGCTACTTCAGCTTGTTTTATCTCTTTGCATGTTATTACACAGGGCACATAAGTAGTCTCTGTGGAAAACGTTTGAGCAGAAGACACAACAAAGAAAATATGTGCTAAAAATCCTTATCCTCGGCTATGTAAAAGTGTTATGCATGGAGTGCTCATTTAAAGCTATTGTTATCAGCCCCTGTCTTTCCTCTTCTGTCAAGAGCATTGTACTTGAAACATCAGATTTCGAAAACAACTACACCATTTGCAACAAAAGTTATCGTTATGATGAACAGTACTTGGAACTTACTATGCGATTTAGATTTAGTGCTTACTGTTGTAATCCTTTAGTACCCAATCTCATTTTTACATCAATGCTTGTTTTTTTCTGACCATATACATATCATCACAGAGTATGACCTCAATGCAATTTTCAAAGTTAATTTTTAAATATAGATATATTTTCACATGAACTATTTAAATTTGTGTCTTTCCTTCAGTAGTATTCCTTTAATACAGTTAAACATTGTCCCATTTAGCGCCTGGTTTAATATGTGCAATATGTGCTCCATGGTACAGTTCCTTGGCCTCAGTAAATAAAATGTATTGTGGTTTTATTGCTGGCATGTTAAAAAGGTCCTAATGGCTGTTTGATGAAACAGGTCTTCCCATTCATGTATTCTGCTTTAGCTCACCTGGCACAAGTGCCAGAGTGAGCTATTAGGATCGCTCACCCTCCTCTGTCTTTACATTTATTCTGTGAGAGGACCTGCGAAAGTAAATTCTCAATATTTTGAAAACAGTAATCCTCATTTGAAGTGTTTTCTGTTTCCTGTAGTAAAAACACTTTCTTGTTTTGGGAAACGAATCAGTTCATCAAGCAGTATCACTAGATAACTATCAGTCATCAAACTACAAAAGAACCTGCTAAATACTTTAAAATGATGATTTGCCCTTGAAACAAGAAATTTTTCAAAATTCTGTTAATAATTATGTATCCTTGACATTTGCTTTGCAAAATAAATGCAGTTAAAGCTGCAACATGGCACACTTTCTTTACATTTTTGTGTTTCTTTGTAATTCAGTTAAATATATGTGACATACTGTGGTGAAAAATGAGTTTCAATTATTTTTTTCTGTCCAAACCCCGAGTATCTGTGCATAAATATACAAACAGTGTGGATATGGACTAAAGGTCATACAACGAAGTTGCATGAAATTATCGTTTAACAAAATAAAATATTTCTTCTTTTTAAGAAAGCACAGACAAGAATTCTGCAAGTTTTCTTGGGTATGATGATATGATATGTGAAATTCTCTGGTTAATAGGCAAATTAGTTATTTTCAAATATATATCTACATTTGTTTTCTCGCAGTTCATTACACAATTCACATTGAAATAGGAAGTGTTTCTTATCTCATCTACTGAGTTCCATGAACACGTTCTCATATCAGGCTGTTCCCCTGTGAATCCTCCGGTTTCAATTTTGAGTGGCAATATAATTCCAGACCTGAACTGACATACATGTAATACCGAGCGTTCATTCTTAATAAAGCTCATTTCTACGTAATCCTCGCATTTAAAGCTATTCTTAAAGAGACGAAATGTTCATAGTTTTGAAACATGTCGGACTTCAAAACCCGATTTTTATGGGGATGTGGTTTACAAACTTCGTAAATTTTAGGCAATTTCATGTATTTGCTAAATTTTAAAAATTTTTTTTAAAGAGGTTACGACCCAACTGTTTGACACCGGGGGGGGGGGGGGGGGGGGGGGGGGGGGGGGGGGGGGGGGGGGGGGGGGGGGGGGGGGGGGTTGGGGGGGGGGGGGGGGGGGGGGGGGGGGGGGGGGGGGGGGGGGGGGGGGGGGGGGGGGGGGGGGGGGGGGGGGGGGGGGGGGGTTTTTGGGGGGGGGGGGGGGGGGGGGGGGGGGGGGGGGGTGTGGGGGGGGGGGGGGGGGGGGGGGGGGGGGGGGGGGGGGGGGGGGGGGGGGGGGGGGGGGGGGGGGGGGGTTTTGGGGGGGGGGGGGTTTTTTGGGGGGGGTTTTTTTTTTTTTTTTTTTTTTTTTTTTTTTTTTTTTTAAGTGTTGACAAGTTAATAGCTATTCTGTATTCAAATCATTCGGATAACTCTTATGTAAACATAACATGTTTAATATCATTTGACCAATTATTATTGCACTTTAAGTAATCATTAATGAACACTTTCTTAGTAAATCGCCCTTCATCCATTAGAAGTAGTTTGTTCCACATACGTAACATGTTTCTCCATCGTCTGTCAACGCTAGGTGTCAACCAAGGGTCTCCTGTCGTCATAGCGAGAATCAGTGTGAAGCGATGAACGCCAATAAAGAACATGTAACCGTTCTCCTGAATTTTGTTATGATCATGCAGAAAATGTCTCTTCATTGTTCAGATATTTCTATTATTTCTCACAAGTCTTTGTATATTTCTCTTGACATTGTAATAATATTTAGTTTATCTCCCTAGAATGTTTAGAGACAGCATTGATCTAGACGAGACGGAAAGAAATTGAGATCTATTACGATGCTGAAGGGAGTTAATGTTAATTTAAATTATGAAAAATCACTTTTCCACATGTTTTGGTAAAGTGTAAGCTATCGACGATATATCAAATATTGTTACATTAAATGGTTGTTTATGTCTATCTGCATTTTGAATGACCTTGGCCTGGTCAGATCAAGTTGACTGATGTCCAACAGACCAGTTGAAACGGATAATTACCTGTTGTGAAAAGTCTCCGGGAGGAAGAACTCGTTTGCCACCGCCTACTAGAAATCTGCGAATCTTTCTGAAAGTCCCGCGGATAATAACGATACTCAACTTGGGAACTTGTAAATTACGCCTTAAGTATGCATTACTGAATGTTGTTATTAAGGATGTACTGAACTGAGGATTTAGGCCGTAAGCCAGTCTGAATAACGGAAGGTAACTCTTGAAATAATGTCCATGTCGTGATTTCGTGAACGTATAATCAAAAAAGTATTTACAACTTTAACACGAAAGAAATATTTTAAATATGTTTGTTATATAAATAAATTGTTTCCTGTGCATCTGTGTTGTTGTATTTTGTGTTAGTCGTTTTTTAAGGTGAAGCGCCGAGCAACTTTTCGTCCAAATGACGTCATGATCGTAATCGGTTAAACGCTCGAAAAGATAGTCTACATGTGTTTAAACAGTGTTTTGTCTTTTTATAAGAGCTGAAATACAAGAAGTCAAGTTAGTACAAGATTTTTTTTAATAAATACATTGTATCATGTGCATGAGTGTGTGCTGGAAAAAACAATTTATTTAAGTTTTTGGATGCACTGTATCTTTAATGTTTCATACGTCTGATACATGACTTTCTGTTTGACTGCTTCTATAAGCTTTATAGATAGTGTACAATGTTGCTGACAAAAATCATGTCTATGGCATAGAAAGTGTATAATGTATCTACTGTACCTGTAGATACATTAAATCAAAGATATTGTGACATGAGTAATAGTTTCAAATGCAAAATGTAAACATTTATGTACTTCATTTCTTCTATGTTTTCAAAGTTTGAACTGTTTTCTTTGAGATAATCAGCACATTATTACACTATTTTTTCAGTGCAAGCTAAATGCAGCCAGGATGTTATGCTCTAGTATTGTTTTGATTATGCTAAGCAGATATTTAAGTATACCATGCTGAAGGTATGCATTAGAAACTGTTTTCTATATGTGTATAATAGGTTCAATTCAAGTAATGATTATAATGATAAATCATGAATGATCAAATACTGAATGTTCACTGACATAATATTTTATGTAATTAACTTAGTTTTTATTTCACAAAAACATGTACATACATACATTATATTATATTACACTGTTTGATTTATCTGTATCAATTAACTTACAGGCTGACCCTCTCTAAAACTCCAAGGATGTTCCAGTGTTTTAAATTGCATAATGTGACACAAGGTAAGAGAAATTTCTGCATAAGTTGCACACATTTCAAGAAAAGTAAACATTCCAAATATATTTACAAAAAAAAAATGTAAAAAAGTACTATTTTTTCTCTAAGTAGATGTTTTCATCTATTGTACCATGGTACTTACAGATCTCAAGTAAGTAGACAAACAAAAACTGATTGCACTCACATATTGCTTGTTTTCATTCTGTATATTTACAGGGTACTTTCATAATTCATTTTGAAAATGTCAAAATGATAAATGCTCATAAACATGACATTGTTGCAGGATCCCTGTTTTATTTCTTGATTGAAGAAAAGATGTACACTGTTGGAAAGGAGAAAAAAAAACAAAAAATGTAACATCTCTCATCTATTATTCATGATCATTTCCAGGACAAACTGCATAATGGACAATTCCACAGAAAAAAAAGAAAAACTGTCATTTGACATGTGAAGGGCCATGAATGGCATGCATTTGCATGCGCAGTACAGATTTAAAGCCACATGGAAACTAGATAGACATAATTTTCTTCAACCTGATCTGTAGAAGGTAATCTAAATAAATTGTAATCATTATTTGCATGTTAACTACATATCGCATCAGTTAAGTACCATATGTCAATCTTACTGAGTGGACAGGGAGTAAAAGTTACACAACTCTACTCTGAATTTGATGTTTTCTGTAGAAATACTCAAAGTAAAGTCAGGCTTATATTTTTGTTAACTTTTGGAGTTTTGAATATTCTTTAAAGACACATACATGTCCTATTCCATTGAATTTAAGTCATATATTAACAGTATGTCATATATAAAACCAGAAAGTGCCAATATGTTATTCATTTAAAAAAACAGTTGTTTCAGGTGCAATGGGAAGAGTAAACTGCTTACAGGATATTGCTTCTTCTTTACAGCAGTCTTAAGAAAAGAGTAGGAGTGTTCATGGAGTTGTGAATAATCTGTACCTTTCATAACAAGCCGAAGTTCTGCAAAGGAAACTTCAAACTATTGCCATGATTTTAGAAACACATCAGTTCAAAATGACAGTGTCAGTACCAGAAATTGTATTTATATGCAATGAATATTGTGTTAAAACTATTCAGCTTTGTTGGTGTTTGTTTTAGTTAGTTTTGATTAATTTGAAACATAGTTATAACACTGATTAATTCTTACAGGTAGACCATTGGGTGTTATAATATTACTAGGGAATTGAGTTTTCATGGCCACATATATTACATAATTATTGTTTTCACTTTAGTGTGTTAAAACTTGTGTATACTTATTTTGTTGCTGAAAGATGAAACAAATCATTTTTTAAGAGTCAGGTGTGAACATAACATAATAGACATTGAAATTTGCATTCATTTTCAGCTTTAATATTTTCAGCAGATGTCATGGAACTAAAATAGAGCAATATTACTTTATTTAAATCCTTTTGCTAAGTTATTGGTCCAAATGTAATGGATAATCATTATTGGCAAATAAATAATAGTTTATCAAGGATTTTGCTAAATTTTGTACACAATAACTGCAGTTTAAAATTATTTAGAAGCTGTTTCTGTGGAAGACAAGCAATCTTGTCATGTTTTTTCTGGGGTTTTTTGTTGCCATGGCAACCGTTTATGTGAAATAATTTTATGGTATCGATAGAAATAAAGTATCATTTATAGTATCATATTCTTTTGAAAATAAGTAGAAAATATTGGCATACTTTTAATCCATTTGAAGATATGTTTAAAAGTTAAATAAATACATAATTCATATTTTACATTTTTTAGACAAGGAAGTAATTCAAACAAGAAAAACTCAAAATTTTGATCAGCGACCGATACTTTTTTCTCAAATTTTGATAAGTGGTAATGAACTCCATCATCTGCAGAAGTTTAAGGAAAAGTTAAATATTATAAATATGTTTTTTTCTTATTAGAATGTTTTGAACCAGTCTGTTTTTAGACCTGAAAAATATGGTTTCACATCAGGGCAAAATAACGTCTTTCGGGGGGTGTATTTGCAACATATGATACGAACTTCTAAATATCTGGATAAAATAAACTCAGAATGTGATTTTAACCACAAAAAAATAGCATATCATCTTTCAAATATTTGTAATTTGCATGAAAATCTACTTTTCCCATGTGCTTAAATGAGAAAACTGTTTGCATATCACAAGGCTTTCATAAATGAATCTAGCAAAAAATAAAGCACAGCAACATATCATTTTTTGTGTCTTTTGTATTGCCAATACATCCAACTCTCAAAATAACAATGTTACAAAAAAAGTTAAATATTATAAAAATTCCACTTTTCAGTTCAGTACATCCTTAAGTGGGTGAAAAATGGCGTACTGAAACAATACAATAGCTACTGCTTATTATCTCATACGAGATATAGTTATTAGAGTAGTCCTATGCTAAACCGGTATTTTGAAACAATAAAATAGATTGAACAATGGAGTATATTATCTTCCCAATGTCCCTCCTAAGATTTTCAGGGTCGCAATTAAAATAAATTACACATCCTGGTCTTAACGTGAAAAAATTATAGATATCCTTCATAGGTAAAAGTCGCCAGCGCTCAGTCTCAAACATCAATTCGCTTTCAACCGTTAATCTTTACTGTGAGACGTTGCTACCCACTACTGTTCCTCCCCACACTGATGGCCTCCTTAATTCTCAAAGGGCCCCCCCCCCCCCCCCCCCCCCCCCCCCCCCCCCCCCCCCCCCCCCACCACACACACACCCCCCCACCACACACACAAAAAAAAAAAAAAAAAAAAAAAAAAAAAAAAAAAAAAAAAAACAAAAACAAAAAAAAAAAAAAAAAAAAAAAAAAAAAAAAAAAAAAAAAAAAAAAAGGGGAGGGGGGGGGCCCAAGGGGGGGGAGAAAAAAAAAAACAGGGGAAAAAAAAAACAAAAAAAAAACACCCCCCCCCCAAAAACGAGCCCCCACCACCCAGAAGTGCACACCACTAACACACACACACACACAAAACACAAGCCTCCATTTTCTGTTTGTGAGTCACTCCTCATTACCCTTTACTCTCAACTTTTGACCCTATATTATATTTCAGGTGTCCCTCGTTCGTGAATGATCATACATAGGTATGCACGCAATTATGCAATTCTACGACACTTTTAGGGGGACTCGCAGACTTTAAGAAACTGATGTTTATAATGATAAAGTCCTGTTTAACATTTTTGCTCCATTCTTCGTCATTTGGATCGGTATGCGACGCTTTCGAGAAGACTCGCAACTTTCAAGAATCGGTGCGAATGTTTTTCTTGAAGGTGCCAATTGAGTTTAAGTCGTTTATATCGTCTTGGTTGCAAAGTACGTCATTTTGACCGGTCTTCGACCTTTTCATGAAAACTCTTTTATGAAAACAGGCTTTAAGAAGGCGGTGAAAAACGAGCTATTCCTCTTATAGACATCACTTACAGGTAATTACCCGTATATTATATCGACTGGTCTGCATGGCTTTCAAGAAGAATTGCAGCTTTTCAGAAAGCGGTACACCGCCACAAGAAGGAATAATAGAAAGTATGCTATACTACTTATGTTGGTAGCGTAACTTTCATGGTGTTCAGCTGACATGTTTTGAGTAAGAATTATTAACATCTTTGGCTTAAATTCTAATATATCCAATTCGGGATGTCTGCATTTGATTTTTTCTAATTCCAGTATAATATCTTGTCTGTCTCTTATCTTTCGTTCTAGCATATATGTACTTGCACTTGGAATGATAACCTCTTTTTCCTGATTTGTCACTGAAATATCTGTAACATTTACACCTGTCACACGTTTTATAACATATAACAAACAATCTGTTCCCCCAAAATATTGAGTAGCTATAGGATCTAATGCAGTGCTCCAAAACTGATGTACGTGGTAAATGTGACCTTCTTCGGGAAATGGGTCTATCAGACATCTTTGCCTTTCTCCTCTGTACACGTATTCAAAAGATTTGAATCCAACAATATCTAGGGCTGTGTTTAGCAAGTCTTCGCATATTTGCCAAAACTCACCAGGACTACCTTCCCGTAGCTCTTTGTTTAAACTTCTGTAAAATGTTTTATCAGGCGCGTCATATATTTCTTCGGAAGTTGTGTAAATATTTATTAGTATTCCGGCACTTTTCATTTCATGGTTCCACTTTTCAAACATTGTCTCATTCATTTTAGCTCTCGCAGTCTGTATAATAGTTGTCATACGGAAATCATGTTTTAGATGCTCCAATACTGATTCAACTTTGTAAGTGAATCCATCGGCTATGTCACACATTGGCCAGTCTGTAATAGATCAAGCAGCAAAAATGTATTTATAGTTTATATATTTATAGTTTTGTAGTTAAAACCTTTCACCTCTAAGTTATTAAAACATTTAAATTATATTCTAATATGCCTACGGTATATTTCTATAGTCAATTCGAGTGCATTAATATGATTAAAGCACTCGGAAAAGAAGGCGGAGTTTCGGACAAGGAAGTAGCTCCTTCCGACTTTTCTAATTTACTCCCTCGCAGAAAATAAATTATAGAAATAGAAATAATATCTGTATAAATACATCAGGCGCATGAAATAGTTGTGTTTAAGAACCTAAATATTATTTTTGATTGCGTCAAGTAAGCCTTAGAATACCCCTCACCTTGTTTTCCTTTAAAAAGGCTAAGAAAATTCAGGATTGACGTCATACAATGTTTTGATTCTGGGAGACAAAATAATGAATGAAAACGTTGACGTCATCACACTGACGTCATTACTCCACGTTAAAACGTTGTACAGTTCAAATTAACGGTACGCATTTATATCGATTGGCTGCTTTGTTATGTTCTGAATCTGACGTCTTCTGCATAATGTCAGTCAGGTATTTCTTTTTATATTTTATGTATTAGATGATTAACTAAAATAAGTTTGTATAACATAGTTATGTTTGATATCTTGAATGGTTGCCCGAATAGGGGAGTGAATTCCAACAGCTACTATTTATGCTGTTTTACACATTACCGCCGAACTGAAAAAGGTCCGTAGTAGTTACGATAGTTTTCAAAAAATCGGCTTCTAAGAATCGAAATAATCTATGTCTTGGAGTGCTTTATCGAAATTGAAGCATTTCCCGTCGGTAATGTGCCTGCGTAATAACTCACTCTGGCTTCGCCCTCGTGAATTATTCCGCCAGGCACATCACCTCCGGGGAATGCTTCAATTTCGATAATGCACTCCAAGCCATAGATTATTTCTTAATTAAAAAAACACTTAGCTTAAATCTTAATTGTCAAAACTGTTGAAAGGTTTATATCAGTTTATTAGATGGCACAGTTATTATACCCTGTTACTTGCAGCTTTGACACACCTAAGGATTAAAGGCTCAGCATGCACTATTGCAGTTGTTTTTCCGAGAATATGTAAGACGTTTCAATTTAGTCTGGCCAAAATGTATCCAAACACAACATGATAACAATATGCACAATTAGCATAATTCTTATCACAGGTTTAATTGTTTTTTTCAATTAATGGTTGCTGAGAAGTAGCGTTCCCACGTCAAAACACTAGATATATGAAAATTTTAATTGCAATAATTAAATAAATGATTATTCGAGTTCAACATGCCGACAATGCGTAAATTCAAGCGTACATTGTAGTAATAATTAGTACAATGTGATGTAAAATTGAACTTTAGCCAGTGATCAAAGAGTAACATGCCCACGATAAGCACAAGGCTTGGTTGCCAAGACATAGTCCGGACAACCTTTGTCTACAGACGGACGGACGGATATACTAGCGTGATTCTAATACAGCTCCAACACTTTCGTTTCTCGGATATAATAAAAATATTATTACAATATTGATGTCCGTAATTGATACAAGAAAATATATGTCACTCATTACATGTAAAATTGTCCATAGATAAATCGTTAGTTTATTAACAAGGCTTACAAATATGGTCCTGTTAAGTTTAACCATTTCTGTCTGTTATTTTAGTTATATTTCCAGCATAATTTGTAAAGACAAATTTAATTTCGGTATTACCGTCGGATGGTAACGATAGCTTTCTACGGTTCATCGATTAGATAAGGTATTGTTTGTTTGAAAGCAGGTATATTAGAATGTATATCATATAATCTTAGAACTTATTTAGATAGTTTTTTACTGTGGCGCACTGGTGTGAATTTTCGACACCGGAACACGGGTCATATCTTCTTGTTTATATTAAGTACTTTTTATATCATCTTCATGATGCTGTTTTGTCCGCATTTTGTTTTGTGATGCTTGTGTACTTTATTTCATTTGTTAAATGTTATTTATTATATGTGCATTTTATATTAAAATTTTCTAAATTTTTTGTTATCTTTTTTTAATAAATGGTATTCCCCAGTTTCCAAAACAAACATACTTTTCTGTTAATTGTCAAAGTCTTGGTAACAACAGTGTAATTTCTTTTGAAACAAGTATGACATAACAACAACTTTCATAATACAATGACAATATATAGTGACAATATAGTTTAATCGTTACATGGTACTCTATTTATAATGTTTGCCATGGATAACGGTGAACAGTTTGGTCTTTCTCCCCTGTTTACAACCGATATCGTTCTAAGCACTGTAGTATAGACAATTTCATACAGTAACTCTTGCTTTATCAATACATTGTATTTGTTTTAATAAGATTAAGTCTGGTGTACTCTATCTGAAATGTATTTCAAGGCAGACCTAATGAAACCGCTTTCATCAGATAATGTTGGGCTTTTAATAAAAAAAGATAATAGATTATTTTATTTTCAGATCTCAAGTTTTATGTTCATAGTTCGCATGTGTCACTAAATTTTCTTGCTTGTCTTCAAGGTTTGAACTAGTATTATCATAGTTCTGTATTCAAAATGAGTGTTTTAAAATGCCTTTTTACTTCAATTCACCTTTTTGTTCTGCTCAAATAAGTATGCTGCCTTATTCTGCATTTTAACATAACATTCGCAACATTGCGTTCAACATCCATGACAACGCGTTCAAGGTCTGCAACGTCGCGTTCAACGTCTGTCACATCGCGTTCAACATCCATGACATCGCTTAAAATGTCTGCAACGTCTCGTTCAACGTCTGTGACATCGCATTCAACATCCACGACATCGCGTTTTACGTCTGCGACATCGCGTTTTACATCTACGAAATCGCGTTTTACATCTACGAAATCGCGTTCAACAATGCGTTTAACATTTTCGGCACTTCACATTTTCTGATTATAACACGACGAATTTGAAATGATTTATCGGCTGAATTTTGCAAATTGATATTCAAGTTACAATGCCTTTGGGAAAGACGTTTGACACAAATTAAAACATTTTAAATGGTTACTCTTTGCGTAAGGTAACTGTGTAATGCAAATTAACTGAATTTGGTTATTATTTTATTCCCAGACAACTAAACAACATTAAAAATGTTATTGGCAAGTTATTTATTTCTGGCAAAATCTCTTAAAAGATTTGTTTTATATAAATTGCGCGATGAGCACAGCGCATGAGAATACGTTACAAGCAATTTACTTCCTTGTAGGTCCTACTATACGATAGAGTATGATATATAGTTTACTTTCTTTTTAAAGTAGCAATTATTGTTATCAGGAACATAGTATCATTACTTATTTAACGTACATTTATGATACTTTATAGCGTTCCATTATAATTATTTCATAAATGAATTTGAAAGATTGCAAATCATTGTTTGTGTGCATACTATATCAGTTTATGCAAAGGTTAACGTCAATGTCACATGATGATAAATTGTAGTGGTAAAACGTACATTCTTATCTATGCCGACGTTACAGACAAAATGTCAAATAATATTTGAAGTATTGATTAAGTCGTAGTCCCAATGACAAAGCATTTAAAAGGTAAATCATATATTTTATGAAGTCGATGTCAACTTTCAAGCAGTTTCAAGTTCAAACATAAATTACTTTTATTACTGTGCCTTATTCATTAAACATGTGGTACAGCAAACGTTATATTTTCAAACTTTTTTTTATGGTATTGATACAGTAATTTCCGGACAATAGGCCGCTTCTGTGCATTGGCCGCACCCCAAATATTTTACGATTTTGGGAACAAAAATGGGCATATAGGCCGCTCTGGCATATTGGCCGCGGACAATACACCGAATATATGAAATACGGTAGTTAATTGACCCATGAAGGCTAAGTATTGGTGAACTGTTTTTAAGAAGTGTATACAGTACCTTAAATACCACTATGTGTATTTGATTTGATTTGAAGCAAGCATGGCTAGACAGACTAGAAAACGAAATAGGTCAGAAATTGATACTCAAACCACGCCGACTAGAAACGAAATAATGTCGTAAATTGATACTAGAACAACTAACGAATCTCCACCCAAACGAAAAAGTTATACTTCTGAGTTCAAAATTACAAGTTGCGGAATATGCTGAAACTAATGGAAAACGGGCTGCTGCTCGTTACTTCGAGGTAAGCAAACATTGTTTATTTATATCATAAACTCTTGAGATACATTCCTAGAAATTGCCTTATATGCAATACTCTTGAAGATGAAGATCACTTCATAATGGAATGTCTAGCTTACAAAGACCTATGGGGGCAGAAGATTAAGAAACATTATTGGAAACACCCAAATATTCCAAAGTTTGTAGAGTTGCTAACATCTGGAAACATTCAAATATTACTAAAACTGTCTATTTATGTATTTAAGGCTTTTGAACTAAGAGAAACAATTTATCATAATTAACACTTTTCTCCTTAAATAGTAAAGTAAAATGCATGATTATTGATTATTTTGCGACGTATGCAAATAAGTATTTTCATGTACAGTGAAAGAATATCCCTTGCTGTCAATCCAATGGTTTTTACTTGCCTTGTAGGAAGTACATTTTTAAAACAGCCCACCTATTATAATTTCAGAAATATGATATATTTATTGATTATGAAATTAACCATCATTGACATGTTATGTAAATGTAACTGTATACCTAGTAGACCTGACCAGTGTAACTGTAAACGTACATGTACATGTAAACGTACTCTGTACTTGAACAATATATTGAGGGACCATCTCAAGTTAGAACAACAATGCAATGTTATGTCAAATTGAGTTGTTTACGATGGACAATCATACCAATGCAAATGTAGACAATTAATGGTAATTTATCACGTGGGTGTCTCCGGACCGTGCTATTGCATGTTTAACAATCATCGATTTGCAGTAACTAGTGCGTTTGTTAAGGTTTTTGCACATCATTCGTTCATCTATGGGCCGTCTGTTTTATTTTGACAGTCCGTATATGGAGTCATTAGCGGATGTCGGTTAGGGTATATTATGTCACCAAACGAAACATATACATCAAGAAGTTGAAGTTCTTGATCTCCATTTTTTGTCATTAGGTTAAACTGGTACTGTTGAGGATAATGGTGGTGATGATCGTTATGGTAGTGAATGTTGATAGTATGACAATGATGATATAGCTGATGACGTCGACGACGACTGTGATGATGATGATGATGATTATTATTATTATTACTAAGCAGGTTTTTTCTTAAAACCTGGTTATTAGAATGGCGTTGTCTTATGCCGGACATGTGGGTGGTCCGCTCAATAACTGTAGTTAAGAGCGACCAATTGCAATGAATCTTAGTGCGTGTGCAGTTTGCGTGGAGTGGAAGTTTGCGATTGCATTAACGGCTCTAGGCTCAAGGTCAAGGCCACTGTTACTAAAAAGTAGAGAAATGGTTTCCGTTCAATATCTCGAGTTATGAGTGACCAATTGCAATGGGTATTGGTGTGCAGTAGCTTGCGTGGACAGAAAGTTTGCGATTGCATTAAGGGTCACTAAGCTCAAGGTCAAGATCACTGTAACTAAGAGTAGAAAAATGGTGTCCGCTCAAAACCTTCGAGTTAGGAGTGACCAATTGCAATCAAACTTGGTATGTAGGTAGCTTGAGTGGAGAGGAAGCTTGGAATTGCATTTTGGGTCACTCGGATCAAAGTCAGGATCACGGTTACTAAAATAGAAATATAATTTTCGATAAATAACTCAGATTAGGAGTGACAAATTACAATAGAAGTCAGTGTGTAGGTAGCTTCCATGGAGATTTGGATTGTATTTGAGGTAACTAGGGTCTAGGTCAAGGTCAGGTCAGTGTTCTTTAAATAGATAGTTTTTAAATTCTAAAAATATTGGGGGCAGGGTCAACGTCATTCTTACTAAAAAAGAGTTTTTTTCTGAAAAAAATAGATAAAAGAGGGGGGTCAAAGTACTATAATTGTATGTATATATATATTTTTTAATATTAAAAACAACAACATTTTTATTGGGGCGAGGGGGGTGTCAGTATATTTTTTATTCTCATTTTTTTTTTTTTGGTCATAATATTGTTGTTGTTTTTTGGTCAATGTCACTTGAAGATTTTTTTCTAATTCTAGATTATTGTCTCCCGGAATCATTGAAAACCTAATTTTAGCGGCCTTACTTGTAATATTTTTATGATGGCACCACTGATGTTGATGAGACAATGACTATCATGAAAACAATGATTTTGGTTAAACTAACTATTGATTAATTTAGTTGCAAAGATGAATATCTTCAGGATGATTATAGTGATGGTGTATATGTTCAATTAATTTTGTATAAGTTCTACGGTAAACGCTATTAATGATGAGTGTTAGGATAATGGTGAATTGTCTGATATAATGATGAGGATTTTTTAATAATGAACGTAACAAAGATTTCATACGATACTAGAATCGTTTGATATCACCCACGAAATTAGGCAGTTGTACGTTGTACGTTTACAATTACGTGTGCGAGTGCGAGTGCGTTGGTCAGGTCTACTAGGAACGCATGCATTTGTAACCTTTTGTTCAATAAATCTATCTATCTATCTTCATACCGGCTTACGCTAACCTTTGCTTTAATTCATTGTCCAATATTAATATATCCACGACAATGACACAATAATCTTATCAAACCAATGCATTGGGTCCTTGATCTTTTAGTTTCAAATACAAAGGAATAGCGCACGAAATAATCAGACTAAGTAACAATTCATGCGTATTTAACTGACTTTTTCCAATATTTGAGTGCATTTCGAGACTTTTATTCAAGACTAAGGATTGATTTTATCGTATTTCATGACGGGCTTTTCTTATCTATTGTCAGGTTGATGAGAAGTGCGTACGTCGCTGGAGAAAAGATAAGGTCCAACTTGAGCATCTTTCTAAACGTCAGCGGGCTCACCGCGATGGAAACGCAATATTCCCACAGTTACAGGAAGAGTTGAAATTGTGGATTGATAGCCGAAGGGAAAATTGCCGCACTATTTCAACTGTATTCATTCGCTTTAGGGCAATAACCATAGCTAAAGATAAGGGTCTGGAATGTTTTGTCGATACCGAGATTGAACATTAATGGTATACACTTACAGAAAGTAAAAGCAAGCATAAGTTCATATAATACAGTACCGGTAAATAAAATACTTTTAGTTCATAAGCCTATAATATTTATTGTTTGTAATAGATACTTATATCCACTACTACTATTCGGGAACAAACGACCACTGATAAAGAGCCAATGACAAATGCTTTCTGTTAACTTTTATTCAACGTTGAAAGACCTTTTTCCCATTCTCATGTGAGGGCTTTATACTGTTTACTTACAGCTCCAGTACTGCGGTAATACAATTTCTTATATTATTATGTCAAATATATATTTTTCGGCGCCGCAGTATATGCTCGCTTTTGTGCCTGAAACGAGGTTTCACTCCGTACAAATGAAAACGCGAGAATTTGAAACCTCGTTAAAACTTTTCAGACCAAAACCTTTATTTGAAACGGAACTATGATGTTGATAAGGTCGAAAAGTGCATATGCCGAAACTTACGGCTTGTATACAAAGTAAACCTTGTTATATAAACCTCAATATTATCATTTTAAGGGTGTAAATCATGACTCTATACACAGTAAATCATGGTTGATGCAACATATTAAATTATTTCTAAAAACAAAACAAAATCTTTCGCACAGTGAATAATTTAAAATCCTCATAATATGTGTATGTTTTGTAACAAAAATAATGTTGCTATCATGTACTATTTTTTATTTACGAATTAATAAAAATATTTAACTAAGTTCATATCCCCTAAGTAAACTATGCTTTTTCCTGCATTGTTTTATTCAATTTAGAACTATTTAGTCTATATTTACACCAACGTTATAAACTCTCTCTCTAAACCTAAAATCTGTAATTTAATGAATAAATCATCAAATTAATTTAGAATTTATATTTAAACATTTAAACTGTATTTATAGACCTCAAAAGTGCGGGATACAGGCATAAAGGAATTGTTTTAATATCTTAAATATAATAATTGATCTACCTTGATTTCCAGAACATTTACATACCACCAGCCATACAAACAGAAAGTTTTTAATCATGAAATTCATTTTTAACAATTTTAAAATATACAAACTATCTCAAATCCTCTTTACAATGACCACAATGCTAACTTTATGGAACCCAGCCAATTTATAAGGGCGATAAACGCAACAGGAGGGGTAATATATCTAAGACCTAAGTATTTTTTCAATGGCCAGATAAACACGACATGTTATAAGATTGTATAAGTAACAAAATGGTAAGAGCTGAACTTTAGTCTAAATCTTCCAACGATCATCAAACAATAGTACGGTGCCCGTGAAATGACATGCGATACATTTTTTTTATTTCGTAATTACGAAATACATTCTGTTAAAACAAAATAAGATTTCGTAAAGACGAAATAAGATTTCGTAAAAACGAAATAACATTTCGTATCAATGAAATAACATTTCGTACATTTCGTGTTAACGAAATAAGATTTCGTAATGTCGAAATGTCATTTCTTTTTTTACAAAATGTATTTCGTAATTACGAAATTATATTTTGTTTTTACGAAATATTATTTCGTTTTTTACGAAATCTTATTTCGTTTTTAACGAAATCTTATTTCGTTTTTACGAAATGTTTTTATTTCGATTAAACGAAATTTTATTTCGTTTTTTACAAACTCTTATTTCGCTTTTACAAAATATTATTTCGTTATACGAAAATCTTATTACGTATCTACGAAATGTATTTTCGTTAACTGAAACTTTATGTATTTTTTTACGAAATGCATTTCGTACAACGAAATGTATTTCATAAAAACGAAATAACATTCAGCTTAAACGAAATAATATTTTGATTAAACGAAACAAATACATTTCTTAAATTTTATAAATGCACCATATACTGCTACTTACCTTTTCAAGGAATTATTTATAATCCTTTGCTCACTTTCACAATAGACATAACATTTTAAACCTTGAGATAACATGATTTACACAGGTGCTCAATTTTTCAAATACCTACATCGATCTACGAATGTTTTATCATAAAAGTTTTATCATTTATTAAATGGGGTTGTGGCAATTGAAGAACGAACATCTGGTTGGTTGTGTCCCACAATGCGGGGGGGGAAGACAATCATGACTACGTGACAGAGACATGTGGTTGGTTTGGTCCCACAATGCAAGACAATCATGACTACGTGACAGAGACATGCGTTGTTAACAAATACCTTTTTAGTGTTATGGTTTCTATTCTGGTCCAAAAGAAATGTGTTCTGCACTGTGCTTTAAAAATTTATATCAAGAATACTTTTTAAACGTTTCACGTCTTAAGTAAATTTGATCTTAAAGTAAAGCTCTTAGACACAGCTTCTTGTTTTATTACATGTTTGTCGTATCAGGTCGTTATATGTAAATAAATATGATAACGTTTTAATGTTCATTTTCTTATTATTCATCATTGAATTGCAATTTATATTATTGTATGGTATATCTATTTGTGAATTTGTCTTGTGACAATGATGAGACTCCGATAAGGATGTTTATTTATGTTTTACCTTCTGTCAGGCCTTTCTTTTTATTATGTAAATACGTTGCCTATCAACTATATTTATAAAGAATAAAGATGCCGGTCACTACGATAATCATTTACCTATAACAGTGGTACAATGTACAATGTAACAGTAACAAAAATTTCTAAATGGCGGTGAAAACTGCTGTAATCTGATAGTGTACAGTTTCCATATAAGAAGTATGAAATATAGATTTTTGTCTAAAATATATTTCAAGCAATAAAAGGTAACAAAAACATAAAATACAGGAAAATAACACGATTGTTCTAGACATTTTCTTCATGAAGTCTATCATCATGCTTCATATTCATAGTTTAATTTGAATTCTAGAGGGAAATATTTTCTGAAATAAATGAATCAGTAGGGAAAACGTTCTTTTCAGTCTCTGAATTATGTTGAACGCAAAAGATTAAACAACCGAAGATTTGGACCTAAATCATTTTCGTACTTTTGTTCCTATTCGATTATTCAACATAAAATTATGTAACACCATCCAAATTCACAGAGAAGAATATGATTTACTTTACACAAGTTTTAAATGATACCGGTTCTGTTCCGTTTAAACTTTGAAAAATCATTTAACTTAGCTGACATAAACGGAAGGTAAATACATTCAGTTAATTTTATAAGTCACAAACTAGGACAGGTTAGAAACTATTCTTTATCTTGAGTATGGGATCGACGAACTTGACAACTACTTGATTTGCAGTTTAAAGTTGCTCGCTCGCAAAATGTAATAAAACAATATGGTTGGTTCTTCCGACTGTCTGAAATTAACATATATTTGAATAAATCATCAAATAAGAAGGTCCAATTATAAATTCCTGAAAGGTATTTCTGTACTGTAATTGTGAAATGATACGCTAAAAATTTATAAAACAGTAAAAACATTTAATACCCTCCCACAAAATTTTCGGTCTTCATTATTGGTCAACTACAAAAATGTATCCGTTTGTATTGATTTTTAACAGGCAAGCCAGTGATATACACTTGAAATATACTGTCATTATACCCCATGTTAAACGTGAGAGTGTTCGAGGAGAGTATGTCAATTTGACGTGTACATGGAAATATATTTCATGCCTCGACATAAAATCACCCTTGTTAAAGCGCTCGTGAAATATGAATTTAGCCGGGTTATATACCCCCATATATCACGTAAAAAATACAAATAACATATCAAAGTGTAGCCGTGCCTTCAATCCGAGCTCAATAACAAATTTCAACAAATTTTCGCAAATTGCTATGTAGACTTTTACTGTTGTTGTTGATTCTAGGCATTTCTTTACATTTCATATTTCAGTGTATCATTTAGATAAATTTAGATTATCTCCGAACGAGCAGCTTTAATGCGTGTCAACATTCGTGGTGCAATAGTTTCTTGTTTGTTTCCTTCTTAAAGATACCTGTGATCTGGCAGTAAAATGTTTGACCATGACAAATCTATATAAATAGCACTATCTGCAATTAGCGCGTTGGAAAGCTATCTAGGCAGAATTTGCAGCAGCTATTCTCTTCATTTGGCACACAAAACTAACAAACGTTTGAACATAAAGGAGGGTGGCATCTACTTTAAAAAATGTCATCTTTATACGAAAAATCATATATTTACAGCATCACGGGAGAGCTGCAATGGTTGGCAACAAGCCGTCTGTGGAGACGCTGACCTTATAACCTCTCCAAACGAACAAACAAACAAACATTAGAGCGTTGGATATATACAGATGGTTTAGTAACGGTCACTGTATTAGGCTATTCGGAAAAATACTTTAGTAGGTAAGTGTTTTACATGTAGACAACTGCTGTAATTGGTGTTATATATTCCCAGTCGTTCGTAAATTAACTAAAACTGAAAATGGTAACAACTCGTATATGATCAGCTTTCTTCATAGCATTTAGAATAATACCACCTTCTGCTTTATATGTACAGTCTTGTCCTATGAATATTTCTAAAAGATCGTATCTACTTGGCAGAGTCGATCATAACTTTGCAGGATATACGCAATTTCACTAAAGCTAATGCTGTTTTATTTAAAAATAAAAACAAGAACAAAAGACAGTATAAGCATTCAATGTCTGCGGAAAAGGACAAGGCCACTTAACCATATCCGTCCTTCTTATTGTAAAGCACTAAGCACTGCTACTGTTTTGAATATATTTTATATGGGAAGCTGCCTAAGACAGTAAACTTTTAGACTGAATCAATTAATATATTCGAAATATTTGCTAGAATGAGTGTCAGATGTTATTTTTTCCTAATTTGTTCTGCGACTATAATTATGTGCTTAATGGTCGCATATATTTTTAACGGCGAAGATTGTCAAATACTTTATATTATTTATATTTTAGTTAATTTCAGGTAAAATGGCATGCGTAACTAGTCACTTTCGTTTGTAAAAATCTTCTTCAAGAACCATTGCAAAGTTGGTTTTATGAGAAATTGTCATAAAAATATCATACGAGAACTGCTTCTGTATTATTTGTTATCATTGTCAAGTGCCTAATTTAGATCAAACACTGTTTTCACTCTAATTGTTAGAGCTCCTTGCGCACAAATATTACAAAGTCAGAGGTGACCGTACTTTGCCTTACTTCTAAGAATTTTGGATATGTTACATTTAGATAGTTAAAACAATTTACTTCCTTGTACTTTTCTACTAGGCTAAGCATTTATACGATACTAAATCTGATATTATATTAACGTATTGCTTTCTTTCCATTGATTTAAAAGTTGAAAGTTCATCTTTATCATACATGCAGTACAGTACTTCTACCTTGTAGAAATAACTTACCATCTATATGTAACTTATGAAGAATCGACAAAGTGCAAATGATAACCCCTGATTCACTGTTTTACAATATTTTAAAATCAGCACATTCGATTTCGAAATAAACCGTGGAGCGCGTTCGCCTCAGGATCGAAGGGCCCCGGATTCGATCCCTACCATCGCCATGTCGGTAGTGTCCTTAGGCAAGACATAAACTATTCAATATAGCCTGTCTCTCATCTGGAATGAGTCTCGAGAGCGATTAATATAAGTTGTAAGAATTTGTTTCGCAATCGACAATAAATAACTTACAAAGATCGAAGAAAGAGATTTTAAACAAAGTTGAATCAATTTTTGATTATTAACAAGTTGTAATTGTATAATTAACATCAGTACACATAAAACCGAACATTGAATCAACGTAGCTAATATTTTATGTGTTAAGTAAGGAATACGAAAATATCAGCAGACACATCTATAAGTATACCACAAGCCAATGTAGACATTCAGAAAACAAGAGCTGACCCTCATAAGTGAAATATGCACCAAAAATGGTGCCTCACACTCACGCATAGCTCCCCTTACTACCTTCATCTTTACCATGCATATCTTGAACCGGTATATCGCAGTCAGAACTTGAACATAAGACTGTCTACACACTAAGCTGACTATATACCGCTTGGCTCTTGGATTAGCCAACCTCACAGAGAAACTGTACAAAAACCACATACCAATGCTCGCGGTGAATATAATGTACATGTAGCCTAAAACATTTGAATATTAATATCGCCATGACTATAAAGACGATCATCATTTCAATGTAATGATTATTGTCTAACATAGTATTACACATTTTATAGTTATTTATTTATCGATTGCGAAACAAGGTCTTACAACTTAGATTAATTGCTCTCGATACTCATTCCAGACGGAATCAACCTCGAAGAGATGAAAGTAATGTGGAATTATTTGTGTCTTGCCTAAATGCATTAACGAAATGCCTATGGTTGGGATCGAGCCCGGGACCCTCCGATCTTGGTGCAAACGCACTGCCATTGCGCCACGACGGCTCCAAAAGGAGCTGGAAAAAGGTATTACACACAAGGTACAATACGAACTTCTGAGCTGCAGTTTCGTAACCTGATTAGAGGACAATCCCTTAATGCGCAACACTATAAGCCTTGTCCTCTAATGTCCTTTTGAAACGATATTTGCAATTCTTTGTCCTATTAGGGTATTACACACTGGTGTAATATTTTGAATCTTGAGATAATGTGATGTACAGGTACCTTTTCATCCAAACGCCTTTAAAGCAGTTTTGTCATTTAAAATGACTGCATGGAAAACTTTACTTTTTTAGTACTCTTGTAATCAGTTTGAACAAGTTATTTTTACTTTTCTGTATATATATTTTTTTCTCATTATCTAAATTCATGTAGGATAATCAAGATTTTCCATCGTTACTTTCCTGCAAGAGTACCCGTTTTATTGAAATTTATCTCGTACATGCAACGGACATTGGCGAAAGTTGGTTATCGAAATAGTGTGCAAAGCTCAAAGGGGTCTGTAACATTGTCTAAATGGAAAAAGTATGACATATTGACGCTTAAGCAAATATAAATACAAGGGAAATAACTGCCACGCGCAAACGCACCACTGTCGCATTGTTTTTTGAAGGTGATTACCTTCCATAATCTTTGCACCAGACTTGGAGTGTGCCCTACAACAACCATTAGAACTTTTTTCCTACGCTAATCAATATAGTGCGATAAAATCAAAGTAAGATCTTCCTCACACTCTTTTCATGTATAATTGTTTTGTTGAAAAACTTAAATTCTGACACTTTATTTTCAAACTACTGTTAATTAATTAAACAAACAATAATCATTATTGTACATATCAAATAGTTCCTTTGTGTGCATTTGGGTATAAATCAGCTGGGAAAGCCTTATCTAAAATAGAAACATTTGTATTATTGTCACTTTGTCGTAAACTCAGATAGTTATTTCGTAACGAACACGTTCCAGCGAATTTTTGGAATTCCAAAATTTTCCAAAAACTACATTGAAAACTATAATAATTATTCGTAATATAAGTATGTTGATTTATCGTATTTTACATTGGAATAAATAATTTCTACCTTTCGTTCAAAAACTTATAAAGACAAACACATAAATCAAATTATAAAAGATATTGGAAAATAAATATTCCAATTGGATTCTAAAAATAGCATTAAAATTCTCATTCCAATTGGATTTTTCCAATTGGAATATTTTTCCAATTGGACTCGCCAATTGGAAATCAGACTTCCAATTGGAAGTTCCAATTGGATCAGTCCAATTGGAATGAATTTTTCCAATTGGATTACCGGTATTCCAATTGGAACTAATTGGGAAGAATCCAATTGGATTAATTCTAAATGAAAATAATTTTGTTTTATTTATTCAGATTGATTTCAAAATAATTTTAAAAGTGCTAATCCTTCATTTGATATGGAACTGACTATTTTAGTAAAATTTACACTAAGTGGCGACTTTTTGTGAAATTTTCTATGAATCATTGATATTTACTGTAAATTTTAAATTTGGTGATACAGTTAGACCTGTACTGGTGACTTTTGACTCTGTGGTAACGATTTTAGCTGAACACACACAATACGGACAATTTGTGTCACTGTTATATCGAACTTAGCAAATCTATTCATATGCTAAATGCCGTATGTATACGCAGTAGACAAAACTTCGGTGGGCAGCGGTCGGTAATCCATATTTTTGTATTGTTAGTGATGTTTTCTTAACGGCCGTAACTTTCTTACAACAAAGGATATTTAAACAAGTTTTATATCACTGGACAGCTAATAAAACGCACAATTTATTCATTAGTTTCAATTTCGTTTCACTTTTTTCAAAATCGCGAGCCGTAACTTACAGTTTTAGCAAAGATTATTACGGTAACAAAAACATGATTTCCTTTTAAAAAGATATTTTTATATGAAATATGAGTATCTTAAGTATTCACTGTTTTTTTCAGTCTGAGGGGAAAGGTGGCAGGGCCCGTTGAGAAGGGAATTTTAGTCATTTTGTCACAAAAGGGGAATGTTTCAGAAAATGTATAAAATAAAGAATCTACTGTTTAAAAGTGTAAAAAGAATCAAAAACTATCAAGTGTGTTAATGATATTATTCGTTTGGAAATATGAAGAGAAGACAAGAATTTAGCATAACAAAATTTCATATAAAAATACTGGTGTCAGGAACATAACTTAGCAGCACTGGTGTTAAAACACACGTAAATAATAAGTAACACTGCTATTTTCAATTGAAAACATTGTATTAGTATATATTTTTTTATCTTTGGGGCACTGTTATCCTTGAAAAAATTACAAAAATCGTGGTCGCGAAAATAGGTGACAAACGAAAATCGGCTATTTTCGGGTGATTATTTCTCATGAAAAGTACCCAGTAGCGGCAAGAAATGATTCTAAAGCGTTTTAATTTATGAAAACTTGATTTTTATACCAGGTTTGGCCATCTCTTAATTAAATAAATCAAATATTTTTTTTCAACATTTTGAGGGGAATTTTTTGTCAATAATGGGGAAAATATATGCTCATTTTAGAGGGGAATTGGGCCGAATTTCGGCCCCAAAAAGGTTCGGAAAAAAACACCGAGTATTTTAGAACTTTTTGAATTTTGAAAATCCTTTGGATAGCAAAGAAATTATAAAAAAAAATTAAAACTCCTTTACCATACAAAAGCATTTTTTTTAAAAGTGTTATGAATGTATTTTAGAGTTTTAATTGATACCGAATAATCCATATGACCAACACGCCAAGAATAGTTTTAGTTATTTTAGGTTACGGTGGATAGTGCAAGATACAGAACGCAACCCATTCCAAGGACACCAACTGGTTCTTTATCATGTCCGAGCCAACATCCTACCTCGGTTAAGGTCTCATCCGAAAGACCATAAGTTATGTTAGTGCGGGAGCGTTGAATCGAACCTGCGATAACCACTAGACCACTGATCCGCTCCTTAACTGTTATAGCCCACCAGCAATCTTTTCAATCTGGACGAGTGATGTCATGGCTATATCTCCTTTGACACTTCTTCCTTAATTTGGCAATGAAGTGATCAAACCTATTACCCTTCTATATTGATGCAAACGCGCTATTACAGCCCAAAAATGATGGTGGTAAAAAGCGTTTCTGAAATGTCCAGCGCCCTGGATAGGATTCTTACCAGGGACCTCCGGATTGGTAGTCAGCACTAGATTTTAACAAGGAATTTAAGTCGAGTAAGTGATATAAGGGAAACTTCAACAACAACACAGTCATGTTTTTCTTTATGACTTTATACGATCATTAACGTTTCCACTGACACGTTCTTTAGGATAATACTTATATTTACAAAGGAAGTGAAGTAAAAGCAGTCTGACACATCTTTTGTGGTAAAAATAGCAAACAATTAACATGATGAAATAAGGCGAGTAGGAAAGCTCCCCTTTTCGATGAAAAGTTGAGCTAAAACAATGGTTACCATGATTTCTTTTTGTCCTCTTTTTGTAATTTCAAAAGATGTAGCTGTATATCCTAAGATAACTTATACATGTTATACTAGAGTAACTCTAAAATTAACTAGACGCCCACTTGCAACATGTCCAGCTGCCATATGTCAAAAGGGCTTACTCCTTACCAAGCAAAGATAAGTCAAAATACAACTAAATATGGATGTAACATGCATGTTGCACCACAGAAAAGTGGTCTCGATTTTCTCTACGGCTTGTAATAAAAAGGCTACAATATAAGCTATTTATAGTAACAACAAAGGGAAGTAATTCTTAAAAAAAGGGGAGCCCATGGTGGTGAACATTATTTTCAAAGCTTCCTCAATATATATCATATGTGAACGACACATACACTCAGTATTTACAATATATTCATTGTAAACGAGACTTACAAGTAAATATTTAAAATGACGAAACAGTTTTGAAATCAATTTTACTTTAATATCTAATGAATAAAACTTGATATGTCACAGAGAAATATGGGCTATTTAACCAGCTAAAACGTGTACTACAATAGTACACATTTGCCAGAAGTTTGTTATCTTATGCGCAAATTCATGTACATGTATATTTGAGCGTCGTATAACTGCTCTGTTACAAGTAACAATATAAGAAACTATGCGACAGTAATACGTTTGCTTGCATATATATTAAAAGTTAGGTATTAGGACCACCTTTCGGACCAGCCAAAATTAGTCTTATTAATTAATTGGTCTTATTAGCGATTCCTTTTTGCTATGAAATTGAGCATTTGGTTCTGAAATAGCTGGTCTTAGATAACATCTAGTGCGGTCTTAATAGTGGGTGGTCTTCATGACGTAACGTCACTGTATTATTAGAGGTGCGTACTTTTATGCTTAAAATACATCAAAAAATCATACATGTACTTTATCTGACTATTACTTATTACAAGATACCTTAATAACATCACTACATATATTGAACACAAAAACAACTACAAAACCAAAACACTCGCAAGATACTACTAAATGATCAGGTAAAATCTTTGTTTAGTTAAAAATATATCCTTCTACACATCAATATTGCTTAAGCCGTGTAGCATACTGTTACTTGAAATTATGGTAAATGTGTCCCTGAACAAACGTTTAACATGCAGACATCTAACATATCAACATTAAAGAATATAACATGACAAAACAGATAATAGTTATTGTAAATGTTTGATGTCTACAGCAGCGTAGCCGAGACGGTTTTATTTTTCCTTTCCATGAAGAAACAACAGTTAGATACGTACAGACACACTTGACTAAACAATGCATGACTACTGCAAATAGACGGTTTTCCTCCGCGGTCCGCTCAAACATAGTCCCTATAAAAATAAAGTGTCATTTTCGTCCGTGTTTAAAAGCCACTTTAATGGACGATTTTTTATTGATCCATTGCAGGTAATTCTAATCCATATTACAGGTCTGAACTTAGTCTGGTGTTACCTGCCCCTACTCATACGGTACGGGTCAGGCAAAGCTCAATAATGGCGGCGCCCACACTATCAATTTTTTACATTGAGTTAATAGGGGGTTTTATCATAGGAGTTGATCATTGCAGTATGTGATTTGTCAATACAAACCCATTGTAAATTGCTAATAATATTTGATTGACCAGCAAAATATAACAAGAAATAAACAACAGGAAAAATAACCGTGTTTTCGGACATGGTAGATATTCATTGGCATTTCGGATATATAGTCTGTATACTATTATGTTCGCAGCTGTTCTATATATCGGAATTGAAGATGTGTGTATTATTTAAGCACACACTTTTAAGATCATTCACCGTGGCTCAGTGGGCAAGTCACTGGCGCTGTAATTTTATGTGAGATGTTCGAATCCCATCGGCGACACTTCTTTTCTCTTTTTGTTTTTATTTTCGTTCTCTTATCTAAATTTAAACATGTTTAGGCTTGAACATGGCAAAAAAAAGAAATACAAAAAGAAAAAAAAATTAAACATATCCGAAATGTCTTCTTGAAGTAACTTGTCCGAAATAGAGTACACTTACTAGTCAAACTTTTTCAACGTTTACAACGTTCACAGATTGAGCATTCAAAACACCTTTCGTCTTTTAAAACTATGTCAATAACTTTTTTCAAATTAACATATTAGTTTTGAATGATCAATACTTTTATCATTTCACTATATAAACAGTATACTTTTGAGCATCCACTGGGCGCCGCCATTGTTGAGCTTTGCCTGACGTATTGTAGCATGCCAGTACGACAGGGAACCAGACTAGTCTGAACTAACAGCTAAAAGTGTAAGACATTGCACGATGAACTTGAAAAAAATGAATTAATTTTGCACATCGTATTTGACAGATAGCTGATTTTACTGTTAACTTATATATCGTTTTCATAGCGTAGACATATGCTAAATTAAATAAATAGGTTGCTGGAAGTGCTTGCGCAAACTGATCATGCGACCATCTTTGTTTGTTTGTTTGTAATTGTGCTTATTAGGTCCACCATCCTCGTTCGAGGTATAATCGGTACGACCCGTCATGCGACCATCAAAGTAGACTCCTACTTATATCGGACATTAACTGTAGTGTGCAGTTGCGTAGTCACAGGTGCGTGGAGGATTTAAAAGCTTAAAAACTAATTTGCCTAAACGGTTTTGTTTTTGTTCTTCATTAATATATATAGACAAATGTGCCCTAGTAGGAGCTTTTGGAATGCTATAAATAGTAGAAACAATGAACACGTAATACGCACTTTGAAATCCCATCTAAATAGAGCTTCGTTTTGTTTTGGATCCAATCTAAATCTGATTGACTGGCGTGATTGTCGTCTGAACGTCACTTCCTTTCGGTCTTCCTCGGATCATAAGGTGGCAGTCTGCAGTTTTCTTGTCTTTTCGAACAACACTCGACTCCGTAACTTTCAAAACAACAACACAAACACTGTAATCACACACCTGAAACAAATACATTTGCATTTTTAGCATGATAATGTGTGACTTGAAAAATAAATGCTAGTAATTTCAGTCGAACATCAAAAGCTTCATCCACCAGCTAAGCATTTTGTGTTTTCAAATATTGCGAAATTTGACAAGAAAAATAACATATTTGCTACAACTAAAATTGTCTGCAAACACCAGAACAAATATGTTTGAACTGTCCATGACTCTTGAAACACTGTGAATCAAGAAAACAAGTTCAATGATATATGGTATTAATGCCTTTTTTTAAATATTCTAAATCTCCTGAGGACCCTGTAAAATATCACTCGCACTCCCAGTTAATTTCAGACAGACATTCTTTTGTACTTGGAATACTGTAAGGTCAATCACATTACCACATTTATTACCTTAGTTCATGTCTGCAAAGGAATCGGCATAGACATCCCGACTCAACAACTGATTTACCTACCTTTTGTCTATAATTTATTTATTTACAAGCGTTACAAAGTACTGTTTTCACAGTTGTAAGTATTCTATTTGTTTTAAGGGCAGTCATGCTATTACGTTAAATGTAAATTCGGTTTTCTCCGTTATACATTGAGAGTTTTACCACAATTAACAATTAAAACATTTCCCCATGTAAGGTTTTAAGAATTGACATTACTCAGAACGACATTTTATCCTGAATGACCACTGTTTGTAACCGTGCTTTGTAGCATGTATCAACAGACACACAGTCACTTAATACAAAATAAGATCCACTTCTTTCGTCATCTAAATGTCTCTTCTTTCGAGTAAATGCCTACATAAAGAAAATAAAATGTTTAAAGTTTATATAAATATTTAACTTCACCATTTCACCATTGCTATGTGGTTTTTAGAACGCGCTACTATGTCAAAATAAAACATTTATCGTTTGTTTTTCTATGTGTTTATACTTCAAAGCTCATCTGTCTCACAAATAGCGACCAATTCATACATTTTTTCAGAAAATATAAAATAGCATGATGTAATTATTCGTGTGATTTTACATTGTTTATAATATTATCTTCATCTTAGTAATAATAGATGATATACATTTTATATTTAGAGATTTATCAGCAGTACAGTAACTTCAACATTTATCACAAGATAGCGGTAAAGGTATGTTCACACTATTTTAACTTAAAATAAAGAATTAAATTACTTCAAAATTGCTATTATTAAATTTTGAAATTATGTTCTTTTAGTTTAGACAGTAACAAATAAACATAGGACAATGGTGACGAACTTTTTAAATTTTTGCCATGTCTTTTTTCTCATGTTTAAGGGAGGTGTGACACATTTAACTCGTTTTGAGCCTGATGTTTTTGTGTTATTGTCGGTCGTTTTCCTTTGCGCAACATAATTGAAATATGCTTGTACATTGTAATTGATTTCCTTAAAGCATGTATGTTTATCTAAGATTTAATCAATTCCTGTTTCTTAATAATTAATTGCATAATATACAGTGTTCAATGGTATGAGGAACTGAGTCGGATTTTGTCAAATATTTTTCTAAACTTTATTACCATTCGTGTATGATTAGGAGATGAATCTTCTTTCATTGCTAATATGAGAAAATATTCCGTTATTATATAAGCACTTTAGTTACAAAAGTAGTTATTTGAGTATTATTATACTACCAGCTATCTACAGAACAAATATATAATTGATAACAGACTTGGTATCTAAATCATGTCCTTTCATGACGTTTGTTTTCATAAATGCCTTTTCTTCTTTTCAGTGTTTATAACTGTAGTACAGATAAAAGTATGACACAGTTTATGACAATGATGCCAGATCATAAAAGTTCAAAAAATGGTAAACGTAGAAGTCAGGTGGACAAACATAGATCGTTGTAAATAGCACAAGCAGGTTGTCTCAACACTGGGGCAACTTAGTGTAAAGAAATAACCCAATTCATCGGACGACAATGCCATGTTAGATGCATGTAAAGTTGAAAACAAAGAAAATAATATAAATAAAGGTCAGTCAACTATTGTAAATGCTTTAAAACGAAATCAAGATATGGATAATGAAAGCAAGATAACCGGTAACGCTAAGCCCGACACTACAGGAAGAATACATGCATCTGAGCAACAACTACCGGTACCTTCCGTCGACTCAACAACACTTTCTACTTTTGAACCGTTGTTAAAAATAATTGACAAAATAGCCGAAGGACAACGAGTGCCGCCACAAATAACGATGCAATACGAAATGCTTCGATTTTGTACACTTCGCTCATATCCGAAGGAAAACAAACCATTTATAACAAGAATTGCACAAGCAGGTTTTTATTATGCTAACAGTGGAGACGAAGTCGTGTGCTACTGCTGTGCACGAAGAAAAAGCAACTGGGACGAAAATGATGTGCCCCTGGAAGTTCATCGCCAAATTAACCCGAACTGTAGATTTCTTATGAGAAATGCCGAAGTCAATGTACCAATTAAATTGTCTGCCGATATGGCATCACACTTGCGACCTAAAAGTAATTCCAATATCGTCGGCTCTAATGAATCATCAGCGAAAGGAGTTCCCAAAACTAGCAACTTGGCGACAAGCAATGAACGCAAAGTAAATACATCTCAGCCTTCAGGAAATAATACTGTCAATAGAGCACATGAACTCTTTGTCCATACTACAATCACGGCTAACAAAAGACAATCTAGTCAGGATAAAGGATATCTAAAACCCGCTATAGTACCTAATACCGAAATTAGAGCACCTCCAAAACACTTAATAAATGTTAGCAGAGATTTGATAAAACATGTAAACACATCAATAGCCAGCAATGCGCAAGGTGGGTTCTAAAATGTTACGTAGGAGAATCTTTTTCGTTGCGTGCAAAAAGTAGCGGATACAAAATGTACATGCTACCGATAATTATCATAGACATTTTTGCTTCACGTTACAAGAGTGATAGTACTTTTAAGAATATGAAAAGATTGACATGAATGTATTATTAACGTTCTGTAATGAAATAAAAACAGTTTACCTTTGTTTGATATATGTTAATATTTGTTCTGATATTAATACAAAAGTAGTTCACTCTATCATTAGTAGACCTGTGTAGTAAGATGATTCCTGATATTCGTAATTGGAATAACTTTAATATTGCAGATAATAGACTACGTTCATCTACGAAACAACCAATGACACAACATAAATCTTTGCCGAAGTATCCTAAATACTCTAGCATTACAGTAAGAATCACAAGTTTCAATGATTGCACTGATTTAGTCGTAGCACCTAAAAGTCTTGCTGAAGCTGGTCTCTTTTATGCCGGATTTGGTGATTGTGTGAGGTGCTTCCAGTGTGCTGTGGGTAGGTAAAATAAACAAATAGTTGAGTTTTGTAGTTATCAGACTGAGTAAAACAATCTTACATACGAATTATATAAATGAGAAAATGAGAATTATTTTCATTTTGAAATAACCACAACAACAAAACAAACGATGTATCGTTTTACAAAAGGCGTAAAGGAGCAAAATTCAATGTAATTCGAAAAGAGCAAGACCAGTTGGCCATATTAGTTCCCCCTTAATGTAATGCGAACCACACATCAGTATATCTGTTTTATATATATATGTCTTATATGTCTTGATATCTTAGACAGTACAATCTGAATCAATTAATCTATTAAAGGTTTTTGCCAGAATGAGTGTCAAATGTTAATAGTCCTAACATGTTATTTCGTGTATAACTAAGAAAACCTTTAGAAAGTATATAGTAACATTGTTTTATAAAAGATCCCATATTTATGTTGTGCAATTTCAGGTCTTCGGCATTGGTCTAAAGAGGATGATCCTTGGATAGAGCATTCAAGATGGTCAAAGAATTGTTCCTTTGTTAGAGAAAATAAAGGCCAAGAATTCGTTAACCTGGTTCAAATGGCAGTACAATATTCGCAAACGGTACTTTAAGTTATTTATAAGTAGAAATGATATATCCATAAACAGTTTTACTACGTTTTCAAAATTCGTGAAGAGCTCAATTTTACATTCAAATATTTTATGTTATGAAACTGAAAGCCATTTTTTACAATTCATTGAAAGTTGAATGACATAAACTCATGCAAGGATACATTACCTATCCATATTTAGTACTGTCAAAGAGTTTGTAATGCAATGTTGAAGGTTTTTTTTTTTTTTTATATAAATTTTTTTTTTTTTTTTTTTTTTTTTTTTTTTTTTTTTTTTTTTTTTTTTTGGGGGGGGGTGTTTTTTTTTTTTTGTTTTTTTTTTTTTTTTTTTTTGTTTTTTTTTTTTTTTTTTAATTTTTTCATTTTTTTTTCTTTTTTTTCTAGTTTTTTATCGCTCAGTTGAATAATCTGATACACAGTCATTCACTAAAATTAATATTTATTTAAATTGAATACGACTGTTTTGCATCACATCCGAAATTAAATCTTTGTTTTGCTTTCAGAGTTGGTTAAAGCTTTGTCACTTTGTGTAGATAAATTGTGATTGACCTGAACAAATAATTTCGAACAAGCAAGATGGATCAAGAACCCACTTCAGTTGCAGGAGTGCAATACGTGTTGAATTATTTTTGCATACTCTCGCGGTATTTCTTCTTGTACTTAGTTAACATTTATGACACTGTGTTTGCCCAAACGTTTTGATAATCTTGTTAATCCCGTTCTTATTACAGCATGGTAAAACTGACAGTCAAGGAGCCACTGGCGGTTCTACAGGTATCCTCTTTTTTCTTTCCGCACATATATATTGATACTAAATCCTTTTGACATATGTTTATGAACTTCGTACAAGTACAATATCGTCACGGCAAACCAAGATGTAGACTTAATCAATTTTTTTGAAATATGATACCAAATTGGTAAACTGAAATTCGGCAATAGATAGTTGTTGAAAAAAAATTAATTATTGCAGCTGCTGCGCGAGGAACTGATAACACGGAGAGTCTACTGCACACAGACGCAGCCAAAGTTTGTTAGAAATGGGTTACCATCCAAATATCATAAAAAGAGCAATAGACCAGGTTTTGGAAATAAACGGTAGACATAAGATATTTATTTATTGGCTAATTGTGTTTGCCTATGTCAAATATATCTTATCTCATATACAGTATAATTTGAGAGTTGGCTACTTTTGTAATATATATCACAATATATTACATTTACAATAATTAAAACAATTTCAATACATTTCAAGTACAAAGTCTAAGCTACAGCATAAGTAAAGTTTGCAACATCTCAAATATCAGTGTGTTATCATTGCATCGACTTTTGTAATTACACCAACATAGATATGAAATATTAATCTGAGAGCAGAACGTACAAAAAATAAGAAACGTTATGTCACTTTAACTGTACACACGTGAGTTTAATTTATATAACAGGAAAGCGTATAGAAATATAGATTGTTGCCGACAGTGTGTCAATATTTCAATGAAATTTTAAATACATTGTAAAATTGTATTTTGGCGAGAAACATGTATATATGTTTATGCCAATAAATTCTTTGACTTTGACTTTGTAATATTATAAGTAAGTTTTGTATTCAATATTGACGTGGTGTGTTATGTGAATAAGCGAAGTAATTTCCTAATTAATGTCATCCATGTAGGCTAGTGAGAATGAAATACCTCATACATGTACCTTACTGCATTAAAGAATTAGTGATACCTTACAAATAATGTTTGTATGCTACAGGTCAAACTAAGCTAACGGCAGCAAATATATTGGAAACGATATTTGAATTAGAAGAAGCTGATGATGCAAACAAAAACGAAAGCAAAAGTCTACCGCAAGACCAGGTCCAGCTTTTGACACAAACAATAGCCAATACAATAAAGGATGAACATACCAATGTTGGATTGAAACAAATATCGGGCCGCAATGATACCATAGGGACTGCCGAAACAAGTTCATCGCATGAGTTCAAAGACAACCCTAAAGAAACAGCTGTTAATATATCAAAAAGCAGTGACAGCTCTGCCTCTATATCTAACATTGGGACACCACAGTCAATTACCTCAAGTATGTGTATCTTCATATTGCGTTAAAATTAAAGAACTTAATAGCGTAACTATTTTTCTGGTTTTACGTTTACCTCTAATTTGTTATGAATGTTACGATCATCACAAGGAACATAGAATTAATGCTGTAAAGCAGTGGTTTCTCCTTTTGACCTTCAAGCACAATAACCATTAATTTTTGCAGCAATGGTCAAGTAAAAAAAGATAAATGGAATATTTTGTTATTTAAGATGTGTAAAAGTATGCGTTCCTTGGAGAATCTTACCATGCTTCGTACGAAAATATGAACCTTTGCCGTAACAGAATAAGACTGGACTTTGTATTGAAAAAACTACTTACAGAACAGTATGCTTAAAATGTCTTATAATATATTGAGAATGCGTTGAAGATGTATCTTATTTTTTTCATGTTAAATATTTGAAATCAGTAAATATTTCGTTAACGGTCCATTTGATCTATGAAAATATTGCTATTTACAGCTTTTCAGTATTTTGCTATTCTCCAGGTAGGTCTCAGATTATGGAAAAGAAGAGGATTAAAGAAGAAAACGAAAAGTTGAAGCAACAGTCAATTTGCACAAAATGTAAGAAGAACGATGTTTGCATTGTTTTTCTTCCTTGTGGACATTTAGTTACATGTGAAGAGTGTGCACCAACAATCAGACACTGTATTGTTGTGAACTGTGGGAAATATGTCAAAGGGACTGTCAGAACATACTTATCCCGACAAGATGCTAGATATTGTTCAAATCTTTAACGATTCATGAAAAGAATGTGTGGTTATTTTCACCGGCTATTTCCATCGATTCGGAATGGTGACTAACATTCGGTTGCAGAAAAGGTCAAACAAGTTTAAACGTTTTAAAACAAACAGTTTTTGACCCTGATTTGTATTGTGAATTATTCTTTATTGTTAAAATCTCACGAATAATGGCGAGCAAATGTCATCCGTATTCCAACATACTAAGTTGGAATTCCTTTTATGTGCAATATTCAAAATCATTAAGGTAAACAAGTATCAAATAAAATTCGACGGTTTATATGTATATGTAATTTTAAATAAATTCTAAAAATCAATTAAGGAAGTTTATTGCGATATTAATTAAAGTTGCTAACTCTGCTGTGATATTTCACAAATATTTATTTACGAGTATTATGTTTAACAGATGCATCATATATATCTAGAATTAATTGTATATATCCATACTATTATCAACACATTAGTTGATATTGCTTGTTTGTGGAAGAAAGGTGTCTGTTCTTAAAACATACATCTCAATTCAGGCATTAAATAAGCAGTTTTTAGCTTTGTTAATTGCGAGTCAACAATAATTATGATATTTTGTACAGTTTATATGTACTTAAATGTTAATGTGAAGCTTATCCGAATCCATGTTGCTATGTGACAAACCTGTACAGTTATTTCCATGACTTTTACTGCCGTGGACATATAATATACCTGTAAACATGTGTTATTGTTGTCTTCTAACTTTCTAGAATGCCTGTGTGAATTTATTAATGTTTTTAGGACTTTGACATTGAATACGTTAACTATATAAACGTAAAATTGTGATCAGTTTCCATTATATTATAAGTTTTATGTTCCCACCCTTTTATGGCATATTTTAGGCTTGGATCAGCGGTGGTTATCTAACTTTTAATAATATGTATTTGAAATATTTGTAGTGCAAATAGAGTATGAAGTCTCATATTATAATTATATGTTCAATTATGTTATTCTTTCACATTTCAATTAATCTGGGTCTTTCAAGTATTTCTTGGCGCTGTTTACAGGTTGCATCCAATGGGAGTTGTTGCAATATATATTCTATGTGACTGTGTGTATAAATATCAATAAGTGGAAATCAGTTCTGAATTATGTTTTTCATTTTTGTTATTTTATATTGTTTTTACTATGTCTTGATATTGGATTCACAATGTTTGATATATGATTTTATAGGCAATCAATTTATATGTCTTAAATAATGAAATTAGTAAAATATTAGTATTAATCTACTTAAAAAGAAATACTGAAACTTGACATGTTTTAATGTGTATGTAGGTTTAATGTACTAACTGAAGACTTGTTAAAACTGTAAGTAGGCTTATAGTTGTAATGATTTTGTGATTCGTTAAATATTTCATGTCAATCGTGATCTGATCTTTACAAGATTTACAACTCATTTTATATAACTTTTCCGTCCTTTAGTCGGTAAATGACTCGATACAGTCAGTGTATATATCATGTAATAAAATGCAAACTCGCGTGTCAATATGTTACCTCTTATATTTTTAATTACTAGTAGAAAATCTATTTGGGATAATGCACATGTTTACTGCATAATGATTTCTTTCTATATGTTGATATAAATAATTAATGTGTAAAGTACAGTTTGTTTAATCATGTTTTTCTTTCAAATTTCAATAGTATGCGACAATATTTCCCTAAAACTCATTAATCTTCGTCACTATCTTCGGCTCGTCTGTGTTTCCGGTATAATTCAGTTGAGTATCGTATCAAACAAATATTTTTCACTTTCTGAAGTTCACATCGCATTGACAGTGGCGTAGTGGTACATGTAATACTATTTTACACGTTTTACAAACAAAATCAGGCACTTATTACCATTTTCTAATCAGACAGGCCGCTGGTTTTTTATGTGGAGCCCTTTTCACGACCTTAGTATAAACAAGGTCTTTCAAATACTATTTGAAAGACCTTGGTATAAATAATATCAGCCAGACTGAGGTTTTTTCCAAAAAGAATACCGAAGTTTTCCCCCAAATTGTAAAAACCAAGATGCGTGATCTAACGGCCTTTTTAATCTGAAGATAATGCAATCTGACTAAATGAAGGAAAATTCAATTTCTTCTTCCTGAGTAACCGGATTTCCAATACAGCTATTTATAACCCAGCCAATCAGAGAACTCGTGGTTCATCTTTCAGTTTGCGTTAATCTAAATAAATCGCACTTCAAAATAAATTCAACGTTTCGTTCTTGAGATGATTAATAGATCACGTGGCCATGAGACAATAGAAACAAGTGGGCCTCGATAGCTACGTGGTTAGGGCGTTCACCTCCGGAACGGGAGGTCCCGGGTTTGAATCCCAGCCGGAGCACGAGGTGTGTCCTTGGACACTGAAACCACATGTGCCTCAGTCTACCCAGCTGTAAATAGGTAAATGGGTAGCAGCGATGAAAAACTCGCTGCCTCTCTCTCGCGAATGTGATGACATCTGGAATGAGTGTTCGAGAGCGTTTAATAAGCCAGGAAGCTTTCTTCGTAATCGTGCTCAAATAAATTCGTATAAACTAAACAATGAATGCGCGATACGCCCTTTTGGATCCCATTTAGTATAGCTTTTATATCGGGATCCCATCTAAATATAGTGTTTGTTTCGGGAATATATAATTATTTACTTTCGCTTTCAACAAGTCGTCAGAACGTGACCATCTGATGATTTTAATCAGATTGAAGAAAATGTGCATTTATACGAAACAAAGCAAGGTCCGGTTATAAACTAGGCCGTCTTCTACTGTTCCTAAATAAAAAAAACCCTCAAAATTATGAACTATATATTAGTATGCATATATTAGTAGGCCTATCTCTCACAGTTTTTTACAAAACTATTGCGGCGTCCTTGGAGCCTTGCATCAAAATTAATTTGTTTCTTATAATGGATTGTTATTGCGAGACGCAGCAGGAACGGTCTATAGAGCATTCCTGGACATACTGTATAAATATTATTTGATAACAGTAAAGTTTCGATACTACAGGTCAGTCAGTAGATGTGGTGTCGTGTCAGGTTTTGCTTGTTCAACCAGAATTGGTTTCCTCGAGTTCTTTTGGGGCCATGCCTCAATATCAACCATCACCAATTTCCAAAATATTTACATGGGATTATTGTTTGTTGGCCCGCTGTGATACTTTGTATCACAGTTTTTCTTGTCTTTCTTTACAGGAGAGACAAGTAAAGAACAGGCAAAGGAGGGGATAACGAAAGAGAATGATAAGTTAACGCAGCAAGCAGTTTGCAAAGAGTGTAGAAAGAATGACGCGTGCGTTGTGTTCCTGCGTCCGTAACGTAATAAACCGTATACGCGGGTTAAGACAGGGTTGGCCTTCCATAGAAGCGACGGTTACCGTATGGAACACGTTTTATCTGTATGAATTTAAAAGCTATGCCGACAGCTCCTGAATGTTGAAAACTCAGACGTCCGAGGCAAATTTTAACACTTTAAGACAACCTTGAAAATGACCTTGGAAACAATTTTACCAGGTTTGAAAATTTTCATTTCACCAACGTTTACGTACAGACCCCTGTGGGATTTTGTTTTGAGCACGTGTAAATAGATCTATTTTTTTCATAGACACAAAGCAGGTCTACACGTCGTACTCAAACCCAGGTATATTGACATCTTATGAGAACGCTTAAAATCGACCTCTCGTTAGCAAAAAAAAAAAAAATGTCCATGCGCAGGTTAGCAGACAGGGTGACCTCTGCGCGTGACTTCTGTAGGTTGTAGTGTGTAACAAAATATGCCGGCTGTGCAAAGGATATCATATCTTTTATATCGCCTTTTACACGAACGTTCTTGTACATAAAACTGAGGGTTGTCTCATTTGCAGTGATTTCATACAGTTATCAAATAAATGTCTCTCTGTATTTTAGTTTGATTTTTTAACAAAACGTGTTAAGCCAATATCATGTTGTTTTTTGTAGTACGAGTTTATATCATAATTTTTAATTTATTATTATTTTGCCCGTTTCATTCGTAATTCAGTCTGTTTACATACGGGTAATTTTCCTAGCCATCGTAGTACTAGTGCCCTGTTCTCCGTAAAAAACTGTCGACTTTCTCACATGAAGAGTCATGTTCGGTAGCGGGCCTCTGGGCCCGTGACTAAAAGTTAACTGTGTTACCGGGCATAGCGGAGAATTGTAGTCTTAAGTAACGGTAAACCAAAGTAAGTTTGACTGGTTTTGGCGGGCATTACTTTGTGTATAAATACCGAAGGTGTGAGCGATATATCATTTACGAGGCTTGCTATCTCGGGGTTGTGGGTTCGATTCCCGGGGCTGATCAACTAAAATTACTAACAGTCTTTCAGATGAGACTTAAAAACCGAGGTCCCATGTATGGGTGCTATACACCTGGCATGTATAAGAACCAGGGGTGTCTCTGGAATAGGGGCGTCCTCTGTATATTGTACTATCCTCCGAAAACCTGAGTATAGATCTATCGTAAGAAATCGCTATGAAAGATGGTAAATAGTATCATAATACCCAACACTATGTTTGTAAGAATAAAGCTGTTGCATGTTGTGTAATATCTGTTTGACTTGTGTTCCTGTAGCAACCTACTGTGTCTCAATAAAATCAGCTCCTATTGCAAAACTGTTGTCGTTGTTGTTTTGCTTTGTAATTAGGTTAAGACCATCAATACATGTTACATTGATATCTAGTCGGCAAATACGGAGGTAGTAGAGCAATGCGTTGAGAGAAGTGATCGGCCAAACAAGTAAAAACGAAATATGACTCATTGTTAAGGTGCTTTTCCTTGATGACTAGATTATGTTGAAATTGAATAAAACGAAAATCGTGCATTATTGAAATTTATTGCATCTCATTGTGAATGGGTGATGAGTTTATGTTTGTATCTGTATATTATGAATAAAACCTTCCTGAAATAAAGATTCTAACGTGAGTTTCAGCCTGATTGTATTACTACGTATCCGAACTCTGGACTTTATTTTATTATCATTTCATTGTTCTTTCATTACGGAAAATACGAAATCCTAAATCCTGATTTTATGTTTAACAGCATAAAATCAAAAGTTGTAGAATACAAACGGAATTGAATCTCTATGTCCAGTCGTGCAACATTATAGTGTATATGCAAAAAACACAGTGTTACTGCGCCCACTCAAGCACACGTTAACAGTTCAACCCAAGTAAGCATGTCCGATTTTTATTGAACGTGGGTCAAATGTCAATCTTACTGAGACGACGTGCAGATCATACGTTCTTACAGTCAGCGTAAGGCGGCGCAGCCTTACGCTTATTGTCACAGATTAAGGCCAAAGGTTCGACCCTTGCTCTTTACTTCGGCTCTGTATTACCTGAACACCTAGAAGGATTTTCAGCAAGTTAGAGTCAATGTTTATCTCATCGGAAGGAGGAAATAGAAATGATCTCTTTACATCAGTCCATTAGTAAATCATCAAGTCCGTCCGTTACAGTTTTTTTCTTGCATATCGGATCGGCATTTCGGGTGATTTTGCCCATGCCGGAAAAACCGGTATGTTACCCCTCCTATGCCAGATGACTCTCGTAAATGACTTATGACGTGACGTTATAAACATTGTGACGTCACTTTCCTAAACACAACGCCGGAAAATCGTTTGTTTTTCATGATAATAATTATTCATCATTTGGATAAGTTTGCATTTAGAAATCTACTTTCAAGTGCAAGACGGTATGCAAGAAAAAGTTTCCATCATGAAACTTGGTTCAGATGGAAATATCCGTCACCTCGGGTAACTGTTTAACTGGAACTCGGCAGAGCCTCGTTTCCGCCAAAACAGTTACCCTCGGTGACGGATATTTCGATCTGAACCTCGTGCTCATGACAGAAACTATTAGTCTGCCATCTTTAATTTCATAGTATTTTAGTTATCATATGTTGCCTGACGACATGCAAAACCAAGGTCATAACTGCGCAGCTTGAAGTCAATGTCAGCACGGAAGGTCAACATTTTGCCCCTTGCAGTTTGTGCCAGCTCATCGGATGCAGACCATTCCAGTACTCCCCACGCTTTGTGACGGGGGATAATTTATAAAAGGTAAATATTGGTAAAAACGTTAATAAAGTTGGCAGGCATAACACATTAAAGTGTCAGTCACACCGGACTAACAGACGTGCAACAGATATTTTTTTCTTCAATCTGTTGGCGTACGTTCGCATACGTTTCTCGTCTGTTATACGCTCTTTGCGGTCCTTGTCCGGTGATATCAGTTTGTGTCTGTTATATCCGTTGGCAAGTATTGAGCATGTTCAAAACTTTCCAACAGATAAAACGGATAAAAGTTATACGGTAGTCACCTGTTTTATTCGGAACTTGTGCGTTCCTTATACGTTTTGTACGGAACGAGTACGTTATGTGTCCTGTATTTGTCCGGTTTATATCTGTTGATGTCCGGTGACCCGATGTCGCCACCGGACTACTAACGGACTTGAAACAGATGCACCGTATGTACTCCGTATGTACCCGCTGTGGCAGTCACGTGACTGGTGAAAATACGGTCTTGTCCGTTTCTCGTACGGTACATATGCGTTTTCTCCGGTACATGTCCGTTAGTTGTAAGGTTATATCAGTTCCTCATACGTTCATCGTAAGGTGATGTCCGTTAATTATACGGTGATGTCTGTTAACAGTCTGTTTATCGTCCGGTACATGTCCGTTATTCGTCCGGTCATTGTACGTTTCATGCGCTCGTTGCATCGATCGCGAGGCCGAAGAGAAGCGGCAGGGATAAATTTACCAACGGACACCAACGGATAAGACTGATTTTGCAATTTGCACGTCTGTTAGTCCGGTGTGACTGAACCATAAAACAGCTAGCAGAAAACCAATTCTCATTTCCATATATTTCAATCAAGGAAACCAAGTACATTATTTCCGTAACTGCATGAAAAGTTACCTTATTCGGAGTTCAGCTACACATGTACATATTTGAATATAACCAGAAACAGAATAGATCTTGCTCATATTGTTGTAGAAACGTTCATATTCTGCTTGGAGCAATTTGATATAACTTAAAAAATGTAATTTATACCTTACCAGGAAGGATCTTCATCAAATCTTAAAATGTAGAAGCTAAACATACATGAGCTAAAACGCAACAATTATATGTACTAAAATTGTAGTAATAAAACATATTGTAGTTCATTTTCACCTTCATGTACAGGTATGTTGGATAGGAGATGGATCAGTTTGCTCTTTTTTTTTGCACAAAGGGAGAGTTTGATAATTATGTGTATTTCTTACAGATGTAGCTGGTATAAGGGAAACTACCGCAACGGAAAGTTTTTACTGATACTGTCTCAAATTGCTTCACTTGCTATTGCTGGTTGACGACAGTTCAATGTATTTGTTATTGGACAGAAATGGTGAATCATTAATTTTATGACCGCGAAATAAAACTTTTTTGTACAAAAATAGATATGGCTAATAATCATTTGAGACCATGTTTCTTTGCTTGTACAGGGCAGATATGCCCCTTCAAAGTATAATTTATGTTTCGTTTCGATTCTCAGTGTTTAACGCCTATTTCAACAGGCAGGCGTTTTACATAACCATCGTTTCTTGTCTATGTTCCGGACCTCAGCGTGACACGTAGTCGGTAGAAGGGCCTGCCTCTCAATCGTGAATGTGCATTCAAGCTTTTTTACGTACATGTAGTATCCTAGTCAAACAAATTTGACGCGATCCTGAGATATATTTCGAGTATTTTCTGTATAAGGACTAGATTTATATTTCCACTCTCATCAAATTTCTACTCTTATCAAACACGTCACAAATGATAAGGATCAGAAAGTCAAATTATTTTTTGTGTATAAGTGAAAATACAGCAACGGGAAGTTTATATTGATACTGGCTTTTCAACTTCACGTTATTAATACTGATCAGAATAAAGTAATCTCATATCGAAACGAATACCAAAGTTATTCTAGATAGAAACTGTCGAATCATCAAAATTTAGAAAGATTTTTACTATCAAAATGGATATCTCTATTTATCAATTTATATCATGTTTCGGTATTTTAACGGGGGCGTTTGGAATATTCGCTAGCGCTCCCTCTTTTGGGTTTCTATATTGTATAAATTTCTCTATTTAGCCTCTATTTTCCCGCTTTAGGAATCCCAATAATTCCCTGTTACATGCTGCATCCATTTTGAAATCACAGTAAACCCACGGACACTGTGGTTTGTTTGTTTGTATATTACGTGCTTATTAGGTCCACCACCCTCGGGCGAGGTATATATGCGGTACGACCCGGGGACACTGTGGTGTTATCCTACATGCAATTTCTATTTATAGGACATCTGACACGCGTTAGGAGCACAGGCACTTGTTTCAATCGGAAAATACATAAACACATTAAAAAAATTCACCCACCCCTCTATATTATACCGAGGGGTTGGTATATATGCGGTACGACCCGGGGACACTGTGGTGTTATCCTACATGCAATTTCTATTTATAGGACATCTGACACGCGTTAGGAGCACAGGCACTTGTTTCAATCGGAAAATACATAAACACATTAAAAAAATTCACCCACCCCTCTATTATACCGAGGGGTTGGTGTATTTTTTCAATGTTTTTTATGTATTTTCCGATTGAAACAAGTGCCTGTGGTGATTACATGTATATTCAATTCTTTACCCATGTAAAAAAGGCATTTAAGGTTTTATTGCTGAATATATCCGATCCGCGAAGTTGCAACCAAAAATATTCAAATGTGAATAACGTTATTTTTAAATAGGGTGAAACAAATGAAAAATTGATAATCCGCAAGATTTGTTTGTTCTTCTTTCTTTTTTCCTGATTTTTCATAAGACGTTTTCTTAACCATTATGCAATAATGGTAATACTTTAATCGACAATAACTTTGAACGTCATACTTTTTACAATTCTTAAAATTTCGTATTTTTTCTATATTCCAGTATATCTTATTAATTATATTTGTTTTCTAAAGTTAAAGGTTGGATATCTCGATCATTAAGGTTGGCTATTTAATTCTGCGGCAGTCTATTTGGCGACCGAACTTACTTAGTACTGCAGTTGGTCATCTTTTGATTACAAAAGTTTCTAATGCTGGGTTACCAAAAAATGGCTCACCTTTATCGTAGTTTAATCATGTTAATCTACACGTCGTAACTGGTATAAAGTGTGCTGGTTTCCCAGGTGTGAGGTGGGAAAATCCAATTTCTATTAATAGCACAATAACTAAGTTTAAACCTGTTTACCTCTTTCATTTTGTATTGACATGCTTCGCGTCAGGTATTGTTGACGTCCTGATACTTTTATTCATATGGGACAGGATTATAAAACGTTACATTACGAAGATATAAGATACTATATACACGTATAAGTATATTACTCTGCGATTTCAAATTAACATATATCCATATTGGAGGAATATAGATCTACTGCGTGATAGAAGGTATATAACTTTATAATATTCCTTGAAATATTTTGTACGTTTGACTGATATTTTTATGTTTGCACAATAGGAATTCACTCTGTAATGGCTATGGTATTTACCCTCACACCTAAACAATAAACAGATCTCATATGACTCATTCAGTTAACGTTAACGAAGGCGGAAATTAAGTTTAATGATCTTGGTAGTCGTATTATTTTTATCGTCGCATAAAAACCTTAAGAAAATTCTCGAACATTTGCACTGCGTGTTATAAAATTGCCGGAACCTTTGCACAGATTTGCTTAATTTTGTTTTCTTAATACATGTAAGTTAATTAGCATGCATAAGCCGCCTTTCTAGTCATTGTTTCGATGTATTATAGTAATTGTTTTGTTTGATTCATAACGAATGAAATAAGTACCGAACGTTCTTCTGCTCTATATATTTATGTTGTAAATTTCATTTATTTTGGTGCCTTACTCAGAGTCTTATAAAAATGTTTCTGATTTTAATAAATAGTATCTACAAAATTAGCTAAGTTCAAAGAAGCAAAAACTGTACACCTACAGAGAAATTCATAGTATAGCATATCTAACTAAATTAGCAAGTGCAACGACGCTGGTCTTCCCAAAGAAAACCAGCATTTTTCTTTAAGCTTCACCAGAAATGAGTGTTCAACCACACTAGACCATGATTGAGTGTTTTCTACTGTAAAGGAGGCAGACTACAGTTTTCTTGGCTTTTCACACAACACTCGACTCCGCAACTTTCAAAACCACAACCCAAACACTGTAATCACATAAGTACATTTTTATCATGATGATCATGTCTGACGCAATACAAAATGCCAGTAATTACAGTCCGAAACCAAAACCGTCATCCACCAGCTCAGCATTCTGTGTTTTCAAATATCGCGAAATCTGACGACAAAATAACACATTTTGCTAATGTTTACACTACCACTGAAAATTCTTCTACACTGATGGAACCAACTGCTACACTGTTTCCGACTCTTGAAACACTGTAAATCAAGAAAACAAGCTCCATGCTACAAAGATTCCATACCATTTTTTCAAAATTTCAAATCTCCAAGGGTCCCTGTCAAAATGAAACTTGCATTCCCGGCTAATTCTAGACAGACATGCTTTCGTACTTGGCAGCCATTACGTCACTACTGCAAGGTCAATGTCACTGGTTTCACTTTCATCAAATCACTAAATCTCAATACTTGACAATGAAAATGCATATATAGCATGTATTAATATTATCAACCAAGACCATGCACTTGGATCTGCATTTTACCTGTAATTTGTAGGCCAGTTCGTCACTAACAGCCTGAAACCGTATACTGCCTCCAAAAGTATGTTAGTCATGCAAAAGTTGCGCTGTTACGCTGTTACAGTAGTACTGTATACACATATTTAGGTTTCACACATACTTATTGTCATTTGTTTATATGAAAGCATACAACTGGTAGATCTATATTCGTTTTCCTTTTTTATTTCAGACAATCAGTTCATACGTAGATTCATTCGTTTTAGTAGATCTTATAGGTATCAACAATGCCAGACTCGATGAATTTCACAGATGGTTTGGAGATTGATGGCGGCTCAGTGTCCACTGGTGCACGGCCTCTATCTCACTTCAACTTCAGCGAATTGGCTGGAATAACTGGTATTAACAAAGATGGTTGCAAGACTAAATCACTACACTCCTCTCAACATAAATATTCTTATACAAATGAAAGAACAGGCAGTCTGCCAACAAACGTGTCTGACAAAACCAGGCATAGTAGCGATGTAAAAATGTGTACTTATAGAAATGGTGAAAGACAGGAAAACGCAGTTTTTGAAATTCTGACTTCTCAACGATCCGCACAAGCTGAAGCTTCTGCGACAAGTTATGCTACAGACATCAATTCTGAACGAAATATCATACATGATGACAGAAAAAAACATGAAACAGACAGAAACCTTTGTGAGGAGCCACCTGAGCTAACGCCGACACAACGTGCAGTCAGTTGTACTGAACAACAAACAGACGGTCGAAATTTAAATGAAGAAAGCATATCGGAAAGTCAACTGCCGGTTCCTGCAGTCGATGAAGCTACTGTTTTGAAATTTGACCCACTGATGAAAATAATTGACAAAATAGCGGAAGGACAAAGAGTGCCGCCACAAATAACAATGCAATACGAAATGCTTCGATTTTGTACACTTCGCTCATATCCCAAGGTTAACAAACCATTTATAACAAGAATTGCACAAGCAGGTTTTTATTATGCCAACAGTGGAGATGAACTTGTATGTTATTGTTGTGCGCGACGAAAAAGCAACTGGAGCGAGACTGACATACCGCTGGAAGTCCACCGGCAAATGAACCCGAACTGTAGATTTCTCGTTGAAAATGCAGAAGTCAATGTACCAATAAAACCGATTTTTTGCAATGAAAGTAGGCCCAGTGCTACAAACACAACCAGCTCAGTTATTGTCAAGAGCAGTATAAACGTAAATCACACTTCGTCAAATAAATCAAGAACAGAACCATCCGCACAAGTTGGTGACTGTCGAACACTTGTCGTTGAATCGAACGTGGCATCAAATGTAAGTGATTCACATCACATGTCTACACAACACAAAAGGGAGACAATTAATGTTGAATCAGGTGTAACTATTGGATCAAATTCATACGCCCAGGAAGCTTCTGGGGAAACAGCAACTGGAACTTCTCCTAGTAAGTATAGTTTACATAGTAAATTTTCCAGTTTTAAAGCGACTATGACCTACTTCCGACTTGTTGAAGTCCGATGGCGTAAAATATTAAGCATAATTATACTGAAATATGTTTTGAAACTTTTTACATGTTTATACTATATACACGTTGATACTTTTTACACGTGACATTTTACACGATTATAATCACATGACATTTTATTTTGCTTATCTGCACTTATCATGCGTAGTTCTACGAATTTATTAGACTATGAATGTATATTCTAAACAAAGGCTGGCTCACGTATGAGAACAGATATATGACGTAAGAAACAAGACGTAAGAAATAAATGTCAAACAATTCTCCAGTATACATTAAGTGAGAAAACGCCGCTGAAAATTTGAATAATTAGAAAGTTTATTTAAAGTGCTTTTAACAATGGTTTTTACAGATGAACTCCTCAATTCAACTGCAGACAGAGGAAGCACGCAGCAGACGATTAGACCAAAGTATCCAAAGTACGCAAATACAACATCGCGACTCGCAAGTTTCAGTGATTGCAGAAATATTAACAAACCACCAGAAATCCTAGCAGAATCAGGGCTCTTTTACGCTGGATTCGGGGACTGTGTAAGATGTTTCCAGTGCGGTGTGGGTACGTCACTTACTTCTTCAATAGTAATTAATAGTAAATTGCCATTTAAATTAGTACAAAATATGAACCTCCGTTGTCGTTGACTTGAAACCTCTCATAAATCGAAGATCATGGGTTCGAACCCTGCCACTGGCAATGTCTCTTTATGTGAGAAAGTTGGCAGCTTCTTACAGAGAATATGGACCTAGTACTGGTAATTCCAAGGAACGGTAGTTAGGTAAAATGTTTACAACTTAAACAATAACAACAACAACAGAAGGTGAACTTTTATATCAGGCGTCGTGCCTTACATAATCTGTTATGCAGATTTCAAACTATACGTGATTGTTCCTTAGATGAATTCCTGTCAAGTTTAATTTGTGCAATGGCACCGGAGGGGTGTCTTTATAAAAACTGTTTTTATGATTCAGTGTATTCCATATATTGTAGGTCTTCGACATTGGTCACAAGATGACGATCCGTGGATTGAGCATTCTAGGTGGTCAACGGATTGCTCCTTTATTAAACGAATGAGAGGTCAAGAGTTTGTAAACCTAGTGCAAATGGCTGTTCAGTATTCACAAACTGTAAGTTTTCTTTTCTATTTGAAGATGTTCTAAAAGTATTTAAATAGTTAAGGATATCTAAAATCGTTTGAAAACATGCATGCCCAGAGACAATACTGTAATACATTTATCGGCATGAACCATTTCACGCCTAACGAAATACAAAGGCCCATGTATGGTCACCCGGTTTTCTAAACCAATAACATTTTACTATAGTTTTCTGCTGTGCTTTGGTTACGTGGCAGTTCATTTGAAAAAGAAAAACATCATTTCAATATGCCGGGAATAACGCAGTAAATTCCAGTTTATTTCGTAAAATGTATCCTGATATTTCCTTTAAAGATCCTAAATATAGCATTTGCTTTATTATTGCAGCATGGTGCAAACGCAAACCCGAGTTCAGCTGGCGAAAATACAGGTATTTATAGTTACTATAAGTCTTTTATTTTTGTACTTGTTCACTTTCACAGCTCGTCGATATGAAAGGGCAGTTGACCTATATTGATTTAAAAGTTGATTGTGGACAATTGTCAAGGTCAAAACGCCTCTTAATATTTATACGATTGCAGCGATTTAGTGAGAGAATAAGATGTAAATTTTGTCAAGAAGATGCTCCCTTAAGGGTCAAAGTTCACAAAATCTCTACTGTTTTTGACTATAATTCACTTCTGTGACACATTTCATTTGAGATGGATTATGTAACTACACATTTGAATGATATATGAAACATAGATGATATAAATATAACCCCAAATTTTCATTTTATTTAATGACAGGTGCTACACTAGACGAAGACGATACAGAAGACCTGATACACACTGATGCTGCCCAGAGTGTGTTGGAAATGGGTTACCATCCGAATATAATACGAACGGCGATACGGAAAGTTTTGGAATCAAATAGTAAGTTGTTTTTGCATTATTTCTTTTTGTAGCATAAAGTATTACGATATGATGTTAAGTTATTTGTGGTTCATTTAACATAAAAGGGATACGCATTATGCAAAAGAGGGATAATACATATGTATGATACACTCATACAAAGACAGACTCATTAGAAAGCATTTGTTACTTTTATAATTTAATATTGTTTTATAAGTTAGGTTAATAAAATGTTTAACTTTGATATCTTTCTCTTCAGATTTGCATGTCACGTTTCCGGCTCTCTGCAAAGCCTTTTATAAGTATTACAGTACACATGAAAACGATACACTTTTACCATACACGTACTTTCAAATTTTTGTTGTCTTTTTTAAAAGCTTTGGTGATTTTGAAACTAGGAAAAGATGAAACCAATAGAGTGTGATTAGTTTTCATGTATGTTACAGATCGATGTCAACTAACGGGTGTCAAGCTGATGGAAATTATACTTGAAATTGAAGACACTGATAACCCTAGTCAGGAACCGCCGGCATTTAAAAGTCACAATGACACTGAGTCTGCAAAACCAAGCACAAGCATTGCCATCAAATCAAAAGAAACAAGCAGGCCCGTTGAATGTGGTAGTGAAAAGGAACGAAATAAGTTGGGACAAGGTAGGACATTTTCGAGAGCAGTCCGTATGTTCTGCCTGGTATACAGTATATTTACAGTTTGACTGTGTCAAGTTTATTAATAATGGGTTTGTTACTGTTCGTACCATTTATTTTGCTCTTGGAAAAAGTCGATTTTGTTGCATTTCGAATCGTTCTGTTTTCATCGTGTATAAATCAGTATACATGTATTATCTAGTACATGTTTATTCTTTGAAAGGTTTGATTTATTTAGAAATGCAGTATAAATATGCTGACGGGGATGGGGAGGGGCGTTATCATATACATATGTAAGAGTCGTGTTTGGATTCTATATAGGTTTTGGTAAAATATCCTCAGCACACATATGAACGTGTACATTGTCCAAGTAAGACTTGTTTTCTTATGCATAGTACACTGTACTTTGCTTTTTTTTTACAACTTATTACTCAAACATTTTCTATTTTCAGATAGGAGGCTGTTTGTAGAAAGGAAGAAATTGAAAGAAGAAAATGAGAAACTAAAACAACAATCTATTTGTTCAAAATGTAAAAAGAATGAAGTGTGTATTGTTTTTCTCCCTTGTGGACATTTAATTACATGTGAAGAATGTGCACCATCAGTGAAGTATTGTTCTGTTCAAGGTTGTGGTAAGTACATCAAAGGGACAGTAAGAACTTATATGGCCTAAAGAGGACAAATATTGCTTCCTCTTGTAAAGTAACATGAGTCCATAGAACAGGACAGTTAGCAATATCTAAAAGATTTAGCAGTGACTTTTTGTCTGCATTTTAAGAGCATTTGTATGGGTTTTCTTTCTGCTCCAGTGGTCGTATTTCAGTAGTATTTAGGCTATGTTTTAAATATTCTAACTTAAGGCATAAACTTTTAATCATAAGTATTCTCTCAAAAGTCAATGATTATGTGTAACTACATCATCACTATAAATGACATCTGTTGAAGAGTTAGTGATAGCTAGCATGCTACAATGCCACTCACTTTTTAGCTCGACTTTTCGAAGAAAAGGGGAGCTATCCTACTCACCCCGGCGTCGGCGTCGGGCGTCGGCGTCGGCGTTGGTGTCACACATTGGTTCAGTTTTTCGTACCACCCCACTTTATTTCAAAAGTATTGAAGGTATGGCTTTGAAACTTACCATACTTGTTTACCATCATAAACCCCATCTACAGACAAGAGTACATAACTCTGTCAAGGTTTTTGACAGAATTATGCCCCTTTTTTGACTTAAAAAGTGTACTGAGCTTGGTTAAGTTTTTCGTACCACCTCACTTTATTTCAAAACCATTGGAGGTATTGCTTTGAAACTAACCATACTTGTTTACCATCATGACCTACATCAACAGACAAGAGTACATAACTCCGTCAAGGTTTTTGACAGAATTATGTCCCTTTTTTACTTAGAAAATACATTGAATATGTGTAAAATCCACTTATTGCATTAACCCTTTGAAATATTGCTTTGAAACTTTGAATGCTTGTTTACATGATTACCCCCATCTGTAGGCAAGAGAAGGTAACTCTGTCAGGGATTTGTTTTAAAAATTAAGGCCCTTTATCAACTTAGAATCTTGGTTAAGTTTTTGTACCAGTCCACTTTTTGACTAAACTGTTTGAGATATTAATTTGAAAGTTGGAATACTTGTAAACCATCATGATCCCAAAACATGGGCAGGAGAAGGTAATTCTGTCAAGGATTTTATTTGAATTATGGCCCTTTTTGACTTAGAAACTCAGTTAAAATTTTCATTCTTGTCCACTTGTTGACTTAAACATTTGAGATATTACTTTGAAAGTTGGGAGCACTTATGTACCATTATGATATCTATCTGTAAGCAAGAGAAGATAACTCTGTGAAAATGTTTCTTGATTTGTACTTAGAAATTCTTAGTTAAAAACAAAAGTAATATCAAACAGGGAATGCCACGTACCAAAAACGCAGCCTCCCCAAAACGAGCCCCACAGCACCCAGAAGTGCACACCACCAACACACACACACACACACACACACACACACACACACACACACAATCGTGTGTGCCCTTAACTGTCAGAGTTTTGTTTTATAGGCAAGCACTAAAAAAGTCGAGCGCGCTGTCCTACTGACAGCTCTTGTTTAATGATCTTCTTTAGAAAATTGTTACTTTTAAAGAAATTTGTAATATTTTTCTAAAGCTGCTTCTGAAATATGACACCAGATGAATATACACTCCTTACATTTTCAGGGGATTTCTTTTGAATAGAGTGTAGTTTGAAATTATAGGTCCGGGTATGAACACTTTCAAATGTTTTTTGTACATAGGTCAAGTTAAAGGTTGTTTCAATATTTTAATCAGAAAAGTATAAGACATAAGCAGTGAGAGATGATTGCTGGCGTAGACAGATTCAAAACTACGTTTTAGATGATTTTGATCGGGTTAATCAATTCAAAATACTGTTGATTTTTATATTGTTTTCCAATTCCCAAATTTTTCAAGACATATTGATTTCCATTCTGTTAATAATTCCTTTGATTTACAATTTTATGGCACCATTGAAACATGTGCATTTTATGATTATTTCCATGCTTTTGTCGTCGTTGTCACGTATCATATACATCATGTCATGTTTTTATGGGTTTTGTTTTGTCGTATTTTATATTTATTAGGTTGTGTCGTGAGTCTTAATGTTGATTTCGTTTTTCATATACATCAAGTTGTGTTGTGAACGTTGATGCACAACACCAAATATATTGACGTATTTTTATTTTGACATTGGAATGTGATTTTGTAACAGTTTTGTAAGTGTTGTGTATATACATTGTGTTACTTGTTTTCAAACCATTTATATCATAATATGTAATATAAAGTAAACAAGTATTTGATATTTTTTAGATGCATTCAATATTCATCTTCTGGCCGAAAATACAATTTTGTACATGTATTATTGGTTCCAATGACCGACTAGTAATGCACACGTAAAGTTTTGTGTGTTCTAACTAGAATGTTTTGCTCATTTAGTTTTTAAAAAGTACAAAAGGACTTTACTAGTAGACTCAACTTAAATTTTTACCTTTGACAACATTTTGAGACTTCGGAGTATTATCTTGTATTTTAGAGCACAGCAAGCTTTATTGACTGTATCTTGGTTGTTGGCAGCGTTCGTGTTAAATAAGTTCTACTTTTTATAAAATATTTGTGCAACTGTTTTGATTTTGACAGGGATATAGAACATGTGATAAAATGTAACTTGTAAACAGTTTTGCAAATACATCTTTCCTTTTGAACTACCTCTATGTTTATATCATTATATAGCATTATTTGCATCATTATTGATTACATTTAGTATATTGATATTTGCTTGTCACTTGTGTTCAAATGTTTACATGCATGTAAGTCTTGAACTGGTGGTTTATTTACTCATTTTCGAAACAGTTATTCGAGTGGGAATTCAATTTTTTTTTTTTTTTTTTTTTTTTTTTTTTTTTTTTTTTTTTTTTTTTTTTTTTTTTTTTTTTTTTTTTTTTTTTTTTTTTTATTTTTTGTTTTTTCCGGTTTTTTTTTATTATTTGAGGTTCAATTTGTTATTTAAATGTCATTTAATGGCAAATGTTTGTTTTTAGTCCATTGCTAAGGATCAGCTATTGTGATTGCTTGGTGTCCGTCGTCTGTCCATACGTAATCTTGTGTGAGCAATATAGGCTTCATTTTTCACCTGATCTTCATGAAGTTTCAACGGAATGAGCAGCTTTACTAAATCGAGGTCGAGTCAGAATATGAGTCATCTCTGGTCAAAATCTAGGTCACCAGGTCAAATCTTACGAAAACCCTATGTACACAAAGGTCTCTTTATGAAATCTGGAAAGCACGAGTAGTTTGATAAAATATAGGTCTAGTTCTATTATCAGTTACACAGGGTCAATTATTAGGTCACTAGGTCAGGTCATATACAATAAAGGCTGCATTAATCTTTTGATATTCGTGAAACTTTGTCAGAATCGAGTAGGTCGAGTTCGAATATGGGTCATCTCAGGCCAATCATAGAAAATCCTCGTGGATGCATTAAAGGCTGCATTTTTCATTTGATTTTTCATATGATCCTCGAAAATCTTGATAACATTCGGATCGAGAGTTCAGATTTAATTTTTTTTTTGTTAAAAAAAAAAGGGGGAAATTTAAAAAAAATTTTTTTTTTTAATTATTGGGTTTTTTTTTTTTTTTTTTTTTTGTAATTTTTTTCAGAATGTTTGTTTTTTTGAAACTAGGTCATTTTTTGGTTTATATCGACTCATAAACTAGGTCGCCGTGGCAAATAAAAGGAAAACATTGTTAAAACTCTAGGTGTCATATTTGACCCCATCTCATCATGAAAATTGGTCTGAATGATTGTCTCGATGATTGTTACCGGGTCACATGGGATAAAAAACTAGGCCACAATGTCAACTCAAAGGAAAACCATGTAGATGAAGCCTAATTTGATACCTAATTTGCACGAAATCCGGTCAGAATGTTTATCTTTATGTATTGAATCTGGGTCACCATGGATCAAGAACTAAATCACCATTGCAAAGAATAGAACAAGCTTTAGAACACTAAAGAGGCCATAATTTGCTTTCAATCATCATGAAATGTATCAGATTATTTGTCTTAATGAACAATGTCACTCAGGTGAGCGCTATAAGGCTAGCAGGGCTTTCTGGTTTTATTATTCTAAGTCAAACGAATATCCAGGGAAATGCAGCATTTACATTGTCTTTTACTCGTTTTGTCGTGCTTTAATTGTTGACGCAGCGTTGTGCTGACCTCTGACAAGATTAAATTCAATTCTCAATGCAACCAAGGTCTCTAGTCAAGTAGCAATGGTACACATATAAATTTGAGTTGAAATCCCATTTAATTAATACATGTATATGGAAATAGAGCATTGATATATGTGCATGTTTGGTGTTACCAATCAGTGAGAATAATTATATCTAACTGATTTGAAATCAATATTTATATTTTGTTTCTTGTATTAATAAATTTTAAAATCGAACAAAATCAGACTGTTATGTTTTTATTCGTGTTCAGCTCTTATATGTATTCTGCTTTTACAGTTTTCGAAATAGAGTTCAATTTCTACATAATTTCAATGCACGCTGATTTACGCAACTGGTTGCTGTCTGAATAATACAATGTCTCTTTGGTGGCATATTAAAACCAAAATATCATTTCACAATTGTCTACAAACATAACATCCATTGTCTACAAACATAACATCCATTGTCTACAAACATAACATCCATTAAAATGTGTAATTTACAAAATTTAATGTTGACGAAGTGACACGGGGCGTAGTTAGACTTATGTCTTAGTTACGTATAGACTGAGCTGAGGGCCGCTAGGGCCTTCGGTGGGTACAGGACAAATCCCTAGTAAGGGCAAAGGGTCTAGGGTGCCGAAGGTCCCCGGAAGCTCCAGGGTTTTAGCAATTTCTGAACAATTCAGATGCGTTTCCAAAGAACCTAAGTTTGTTTCTATTTTAGATGAAACAAATGTTGTTTTGAAATTACATAACTGTCAAAAAAGTTGTTTAATGTGAAAGCTTTTTTGAATTTGGAAATATTTGGCCTTTATACAAACTCTCTAGTGGGACCATTCTTTCTTGTATGAAATTTTCATAATTATGAACTGTACATACATGTTGTGTCCCAGAGGGTTGGGGTCAGAAAGCTGTAAAAGAAAGTTGCATCAAGGAGTAAATATCACTTTATGGGAAAAAGCCGGACTGTATGACATGGATCAAATTATTTGTCATTTTATTTGTAATGGCATTTGAAAAGGCAAATACGGGCAAATACATGTATGCATATGTGAAGAATGTGACTGTCTGCTAGAATGAATCTACACACGAAACAAAATTGTTTTTTTTCCTGGGCAATATGTCAATTACACGATGGGCGTTGATATGCCGTTCCCGGGAAATATTTAATAAACCAAGACCAGACAGCCGTTCCCTGGTTATGGTTGAACAAAGTAGCTGTCTAACCGTGTCATTCTTAAAAATATTTCGGCTTTACTGCAGACACTGGCATAACAAGAAGTACTTCCATACATCTTCGTCACCTCTCGTCGCCTGGAATGTACAGACCTTTCTTAAATAAGTACTTCTGAGAACTACTTTTTGAAAGACAAAGTCGGTGAATATAGAACACAGGTCATGCTGTCGAGTGTTATACATGTACAGTATATGTCATAGTTTGTACATGTGTTCTATCACCTCTCGTCGCCTAGAATGTACAGACCTTTCTTAAATAAGTAATTCTGAGAACTACTTTTTCAAGAAAAAAGTCGATGAATACAGAACACAGGTCATGGTGTAGTGTGTTATACATGTACAGTATGTCATAGTTTGCACGTATGGTTTATCACTAATATTCGAATAAAGGTAGTTTAAATCAAGTAATTCTACGTTTATTGATAACTGCATTATTTTGAGTAAAGGTCTTCTTAAGTAACACGCTCAGCTTAAAGTATGACGCAAGAGGGCCAAGATGGCCCTTTATCGCTCAACTGGCTACCACCTGCTATAATACAATGCCAACAATGGTGTTGCAAACAGGGTTAAAATTGACCTCGGGTCCTGATTTGAACAATCTACGTAGTGGTCCACTACACAATGCTTCATTTCAAATACCAGGCCTTGTGACACGCAGATTTTTTTAAGTTTTCCCTATAATTAAGCCTATGAGAACCAAGTGACCCCACACCTGCCTCAGAGAAATTGATTACTCAAGAATGGATATGTTTAAAATCCAACCAAATTTTTACTTACTTCTATAGCAATTCAACGATTACAAATGAGTTCCATTATGGTGCATTATGAAATATTGCAAAGTCATTATCAAATATAGCTTACCAAGTCTGCAAAATCTAATATTAAATAGAAAAAGTTGCAAAACAAACTAAAATAGCTCTCAAATCACAGATATCCCACATACTGTGCATGATGTCTGTTTTAATATCTAAGAAAAGATATTATAGATAAGTATTTTAGATTGTGGAAAACCATTTTGATCTTTATAGCATTATATAAGCATTCTGTAATGGCAATATATAGTTTTACATTACACAGAATGCCAGGCAAAATGTGGCTGAAATATGACAAGAAAAACTGTGATACAAAGAATCACAACGGGCCCACAAACAAAACTGACATGTAAATATTTTGGAAATGAAAGGCCCCCGAGACTTATTATTTTCATTAACTATATCCTTTTAATGATTCATATTCAAATTTTAAAAGAAATTTACCGTGTTATTTAAAAGATATGTGGAATTTCATACCCCTACCCCCATCGTAAATAACTAACTGAACGGTATACATAAAAGTATAACTTGTCAATATTCAGTAACCATAATATAACAATTTAACATAATTTTGGTAATAAAGTATTGAGTATACACTGTACAGTAGAAATACAGTAACAACACATTCACTTATGAGCCTGCCCAAATGATAGTGATGTATATGATTACAAAGTTTTAAGTTTTTAAAAAGAATTAAAAGGGGGTCTAAATTAAAGGCAAATTTTATTAACGGGGAATCCATTCAACTGTGATAAATTTTGTCTTTATACTATTCTTAATATAATGGCAAAGAATGATGAGCTTTTACAGTCTATATTTTCAAATAACCAGATCTGAAATCAGACATTACCGTATTTTTTATACCTCCAGTGGTCTTAATTTCTCATTGCCATTATCCTTATTAGTTTGACATGAATGAAGATTTTTATGATAATTTGAAGTAAAACATTTTAAAATGGTTCAAAAGCTGAAAAAGATAAGCAAAACAAAAGAAAAAAGTTTTTAGAAAATTGGGTGTGAATGGGATTTGAACTCCATTCGTGAAAGCACAGCGTAGACAACTTATCCACTACACTACGGAGACCAACTAAATTGGTTAAGAAAGAAAAAAGCTCATGTAATATTGTATATAAATTAAAAAGTATACATACGCATGTGCTTCGTAACGTTAATGTCAAAAGCTCCCCCCGCTTTCCCTCAAGTCAGGATATCCTAGTCCTGTAAGATTCTCTAATTCATTATACGGATCCATCCCGGATATATATGGAACTGGAGGATAAATTTCAACTTTGACATCAAAATCCATGCGTCAAACTTTTTATCAGTTATAGACCCCTTTAAAAGCTACAGGCTGGTCATAGGAAAACATTAAATGCTAACAAAATCCAAAACAAACTGTAGAAACGCAGAAGCTACGTTTGAAACATTTCTGCAGATTAGTCATTCTAATCTATTATGCGAGTTTGTGGCTCGACCTGCTTCTAAAATAATTGACATAGATTTTGTGCAAGACATATCGTAAATCGGACCTCTGCCAATATTGTTTATCTTTTTATATTTTGTTTTCAAAAAATAAACCGGGATACCCACCACTGGGACCTCAATAGTAGATTGTTCAAATCACTGGGCCATAATCAAAATAAAGGCATTGTGTATGGCCAGCTTGTGGAATGTACTTGAAATAGATATTTGGCAAGGAACGTCGTCTTGTGGACCCATACTAAAATTATGAAATAACATCCGTTCCAGCGGTGTTAGTCGTTTAATAAACAATGATTTGGAGTACTGATACGCAGTAATTAGCCACGACGGCCGAAGGCCTGAGTGGTTAATAACTGCGAATCAGTACGACAATTCATTGTTTATTAGACGATAACAACGCTGAAAAGTATGTTATTTCGATTCTAACATAACCAGATATTACAAAAGATGAATAAATGCAAAGCTTTATTTTCTACGCGAACGCATATTTAACGTCATGCAGCGGAATATGACGTCATGTTTACAGCATATCGGTTCCCGCGTTGTTTAAGGTTTAATTATAACATAATTTTTCTACTCTTTGTATATAGAGACAAAATCGTGAGTCATGTTAGAATTGTCTTTTTTTAATAAAAGGGCTACCCACCATTGGGGGTTCAAATGATGACCCTGTTTCAAATTTGACCCCGAAGTTGACCCCCACCAAGAGGTGATCAGTTTTTACATAGGCTTATATAAGATCTTTAAAAATCTTCTTTTTTCAAACACCGAGAGCTTACGTCTTTGGCAGATAGCATTGCCCACTTTATTTTACATTGAGATACATTGTGTATATAGGAAAATTAAATATTGCAAAAAATAATATCTTTTTTAAATCAGAGGCCATAACTCTCTTAGTATTCATCCGAATCAAACTCAGTCGATGGTCATACACATTCTGCGTAAATATAATTGAGATTACTAAAAATATGAAGATGCTAGAGCGTAAGCAAACCAGTAGTTGACGCACGCTGTACGGCAGACGACGACGGACACCTGGGGCTCACAATAACTTTACTTGAGTACTTAATGCTTGGGTAAGTTAAAAATAAATACTTTTCAGATGCATTGTTTTGGAAAGTGACGTCACAATATTTATCACGTTAAGTCTCAAATAATTAATGAGAGCTGTCTGGCATAGGGGATTTCAGACTGATCTTCCAGCATTGCTAAAAGCATTTTTAAACTTGTTGTTGTATGTTGTTGTATCAGTTAAACGCTTAGTAACCTATGGCTTTTGAGGTAGAAAAAATGGCAAAATAATTTATTTTGTAACTAAAAGTTCAAGTTGTAGGAAAGTCGTTACTTAATATCATATTAAAAGTTGAAGAGTGTATGTATTGTTAAAACTGAGAAATAAACGTCCAAATATGGCCAAATATCCTTAATTTTCACATGGCCTTTATTTCCCACCATAGCGTTTTTTAATAGACAGCACGTGCTGAAGTCACAAAACATGGCGGACTTGTTGGATGCGAAGATTTTCGCCCGGACATTTGAAACTTGAATTTTGAGCTGAATTTGATACAAGAAGGTGGAACATTGGTTACTACACACATATTTCGTAAGCATACTATACGTGTTTAAGTTTTATATAGAATTGCGTTAAATACGAAACTTGTTTTTGAAAGGGGAAAAAGATGTGGATACAATCGTAGGTCGAAAATTCTTTTTCAAGTAACAAGAGTAGCAGAGTAGCATGAAACCCTGATGGATTATAGCTTTGAAAGTTTGAAAGTGTGTGGTTGTTGCTGGGAAGGTTCTGTATCTTAATATTCCTTAATTAAAGGAAAATTAGGAGGTTATATACTGGAAATTTACCTTGTTCGTCCGTGAGTGCACAATATTTATATCTTGTGAGCGCTATTTTTCAATAACCGCTTGCTACATTTCATCGAAACTTTATGGGATGCTCAACTAGTAACAAATGGAGAAGTGTATATCGTCAAATATTTTGTTCAGATTCAAGATGGCTAATGACTAGGTCGTTCCAACCGTATTTTGGCCATTTTTATAGGCGGACAGTTTACCTGAACATCGTTTCTGGGAAGAACCAGTTCTAGATCCCTATCTGCCAACTTTCTCACATAAACAGACATGGTCGGTAGCAAGGCTCGAACCCATAACCCTCATTATATGAGACGTTACAGTGATTTCAAGTCAGCTACTCTAACCACCCAACCACGTAGGTGTTCAATCATCGAAAATACCGATCTGATATGAAAGAAAGTAGTCGAACGGACATTTGAGAATCTTTCTTTCATAAAGCTGCTCTTTATTTCTCCTATCTAAAATGATATACAAAAACATAAAATGAAAACGTTACCAACAACATACGTAAAAATATATATACATAGCAATTTGAGGTGTTTGACGTCGACGACATTATATTCAAACGCGTTTGTAACGCGAACTTGGTAAGTCTCATATCAAAATACAGAAATACTTTACCAAAATCTAAGATGAACAGGGGGTCGTTCAATACCAGCGGGGGGGGGGGGGGGGGGGGGGGGGGGGGGGGGGGGGGCCCCCCCCCCCAAGTGTCCTTTGGCAAACACACTGATGCCACAAGTGCCTCAGTTTACCCAGCGTAAATAGGTAGCGTGACGAATTTGGGGTTTTTTTTTTAGAGGGGGGATGACATCAGGAATGAGTGTTCAAAAGCGATTCGATCAGCTACGAGTTTTCTTCGTAATCGAACTAAAATAAATTCGTATAAACTAAACTAAATAGATTACAAATGAGTTACGTATTAGAAGGAATTTGGTACGATGTTTGATATGGATAACTAGAATCTAGTCCAATCTTAATAAAGCTATGGACGTGTTCGAGAGCTGTCATTAGTTCTAAAAAGAGATGTGACGACTGGAAACGCGTTCCAAGCGAGGGGGGGGGGGGCCCGCGCCAAGCAAAGAAAAGAGTTCTTTTTTTTTTTTGTGGGGTTTGGGGGTTTTTTTCCCGCCTGGACTTATATTAGGCCAAAATCTAGCCGTTAGGCGAGGGTAATCCTTAACTATACCTCATATATACTCAAGCAAATAGAATTTTATACCCTTCCCTTTCTTAAATATTGAAAGTTCCGTTCATGTTTTATTCATTTAACGGCTGAACGTAAGCAGACCTTCAAATCCCCTTATGATACCTCAATGTCACTGCGTGACGTCACAAATCAGCACGGACATCGAAACTTTTTGTGTTAAATGGTGTCGTCGTGAGAATGCTGATCCAAATGCATTAACGTCTTGGAAACAAAGTATTTTTAAACATTGTCGATTCTCGAAAAATTTTACCAAACAAATGAACACCTACTTCCATTCAAACCCAAGTTTACTTTAAGACATCTGAAAAAGGAAATCCAAGAATTTCATTCTAAGATGTCTTAGTTCCAGCAGACAAAGGCGGCCAACAATATTATCATCATTTGACGCCTACATTATATTAATGTTTTACAAAACGAACTAAATAGCACTAAAGCTTAATATTGGGTCCTTCCGTTGAACAAAATGTGGTCTCTGATCCCAGCTGTAAATGGGTTTCTATTTAAAGTTCGTATAGATGATCAACATATTAAACTTCCTACTATTACGTTTAAATTACATAAACAACCATATAAAGCTCGTTTCATCGCTAATTCAAGCCGTACCACTACAAATATTACAAAACTATTAACATCGAAATGCTAAAGCCCACGTGAAAAGATATTTGATAAAGTATTCGAAAACTCTGGTAAACATTTATTTTGGTCGATCAAAAATTCTGGCGAAATCCTGGATAAGTTTAAAGTTAATAATTACAAAAGTAACTTCAGTCAGTACATACGATTTTTCTACGTCTGTATTCGACCACTTTACCACAATAATTTGATAAATGACAAGCTAAAGCCCTAATTAAAAACTTGCCAGGGAGAATGTTACATTTCTCGCCTGCAATTTCGATAAAGCTTTTTTACTAGCGTATTTTAAACATTATACATGTGGACCTGTGACGAAGTTTGTAAACACCCTTTTCTTTTTATTGAACAACATTTATATAAGGTTTGGGAATGCAGTTTTCAGACAAGTAATCGTATTCCATTGGGAACAAATTGTGCACCCCTTGTCGCAGATTTGTTTTTATATTGTTATGAAAGAGACTTTATGTTGAGTCTTTCTCCAGATACGCAGGCAGACATTATCACTGCTTTTAATAATACATCACGCTATCTGGATGATATTTTAATATGGATAACCCTTTTTTGGTCATTGGTGGACACTATTTATCCCCGGGAACTCCAGTTAATTAAAACTAACAATTTGGACTGGTGCTTCATTTTTAGATTTACATCTCTCTATTTTAACAATATTATACATACCAAAATATGACAAGAGGGATATTTAATTTTAGTATTGTAAATTTCCCCATTTGGATGGGGATGTACCCATGCTACCTTATGGGGTATACATTTCTCAGTTAATCGGTTTGCCAGAGCGTGTAGTCATGTTGAGGATTTCAATGAACGTAATCAATATATTACAAATAACTTCTTCAACAGGGCACCGTTATTACAAATTGCGTAAATATTTTGCTAAATTTTACTATCGTAATTCTGATTTGGTTTTGAAATTCAATAGTAATCTAAAGACCTTCTGCGAGAAGGTATTTCAAAACCCGATTTTTATGGGGATGTGGTTTACAAACTTCGTAAGATTTTGGGTCATGGCAATTTTCCAACTTATTTGCTAAAATTATAAAACGTTTTGTTAAAAGAGGTTACGACCCAACTGTTTTGAGACACACCGCATGTTTGGTGTTCAACCCGTTTACAGTTGGACGCTATGCTTCCCTCTTTGATTGTGTCTGACGGAAGAGGGGGAGGACTCTGTGATGGGCAGTTTTAAATCCCACTGGGACGAAACGTTTTGATTTCTGTCCTCTGGCCGTTTCGTCGGGCCCTTAAGGGTGTTTCTCTTGGTGTCGCCTTCTGCAAAGGCATTGAGTCTACTAGGTTTTTTGGTTCTCAAGGTTGGTTTTTATATATTGATACAGCATTTTTGGTTTACCGTGCCTTTTGTTTCCATTCTGTTTTAGGTTCACCTAGCAGGGATTACTTTCATTTACACTGTCCTGACTTTGGAACAGGTGGGGGTAAGGGGTGAGGTTGGGTGCGCACCATAAACCGGTTTAAGCTCCCCATGGTTTTTGCCACTGACCGTTCCAAGGCGGTGCCCCACGTGTTCCTTTTTTGTTCGTTTTGTCCTCGTTTGTTTGCTTTGTATGCTAGCGTGTGTTGGTAGTGTATGTATGTGTGTGTACATGATTGTGTGTGCGCGTGCGTGCGTGCGTGTGCTGCGGCGGCTGCTGTGTGTGTTTTTTTGTTGTGTTGGTGGTGTGCACTTCTGGGTGCTATGGGGCTCGTTTTGGGGAGGCTGCGTTTTTGGTATGTGGCATTCCCTGTTTGATATTATTTTTGTTTTTAAACCTTGACATATTGTACGCGGCGAACAAGCTGACGTCATATTTATTATAACCTATTGCATATATAGCCTGATTTTCGCTGTTTCAAAACGGTTTGCATTTGGGCCTTGAAGTAAACGTTTACGGAAATATATAAGCAATGGGTTTTAATAAATATGCATTATTCTAGATGAAGTAATTGAGGCTGAAACCGGGACGATGTGTAAACTGTGTTGTTTACCTTCTTATTGATACATAGTCATTAGGCTATTTTAACTTGCATTCACTGTTTTGGTCACTGCTATGCTACAATCACCTGTGATTGGGGGCCAGACTGAAGATAGATTCATGATTAAAACCTATACTGAAAAATGTTCGGGCTAAGATGGAATTCGATACTTTTGATATGTTTCTTTAGTTGTTTTGGCTTGCTTGATACTATTTTTGAATACAACATAGCTAAACGTTTCTATTTAATTCTATTTAATATAATGTCCTATCTACTTTTGAATTATACACGAGTCCAGTGACAGGGTGTCTTTTTGACTGTCGTCTCTGGACTCATCATATTCCCAAGTCCTTTCTGGAACATGAGATATGCCGCACATTTCATCGCCTCATGCAGGACAAAGTCATTGATGGAATCACTTTCGCAACGCCATATGCATTGGTGAAACATATGATGTGTGCAATCATCTAAAATAGCTAGATGTATTTTAACATCCGATAAGGACACCTGCTTTGAGTAACTATGTGCTATGCGTATTAACATTCTATTTTAGGACAAGAGTAACTTCGATGTTCAACTGAAATCTTTAATTTTTCAATTTCAAGGCCAATATTGATATGAAGATATCTCTGAAATTCAACGATGAATTTTGCGTGGAGTATTAACCAATTCTTTCCATATCTAGCAAGAAAACCCACACAGAAACTAGAGATCACATTCTAGAGTACGGAATTCCTATATAGTCAGGAACATCCTTAAACAATGCCTGGAATTTATTACGATTTCTTCAACAGATTTAGCATGACCAGGAATAGTGGAGTACCTTGGAACGGTTGAAATTTATTTCAATAGCTATGCCTGAAAGATTTTCCAGTAGGAACAGTATTATAGTTGTTAAGTTAAACAGATTCACACAAGAAAATGAAGATACAAATGTAGCATGTATTAGAAGACAATCCCCTTGATTTGTGTCCATGTGTTACAATGTAAGCTATGAAGGCCATGTTGACTAATCAACCGAAACCATAAATAAATACAGATATAAGAAAGCTTAGTAACAGAAAGCTTTTGATCAAGTTCGGCGGAATTCCAACCAGTAGTTTATAGGGAAAAGGTTTCACAATTGCGGGGTGTAGCTGGTAAACATTTCACCTTTAAAGATCATGTAGGAACTGAATATGAAAAAACATCAAATGAACAATATACCCTTTACATAGGGTGTTACCAAGACCTTACAAGAGCGTGAGTTTTTGCGGTACATATTCACCCAGCATAAATATGCCATGCAAAATGTTGGCGTTTTATAGGATGTTTAGAATAAACGGTGTCTTAATTGGCGCATATCACATCAGTCGCAAAAATAAAACTTGAAATTGTATAAAAAGCTTACCGCTAAAATAAAAAATTTAACTAGCTACACTATTAAATCAGTACTACTAGTTTCAGACAACAATAATTCTTAAGTTTCCATATGGAATAATTATGTTAGAAAAACACTACATCCCCTTAAGGGCCTCATTTCTGTAAAATTCCAGTCTCTAAATTTTCCGTTGTTAGAGAATACAAAATTGATTATTTGTGTCAAACAAAATAAAATTCTGACAAGCCCTTTCAGAAACAAGAGCTGTCCCTCACAAGTGACGAATGCCCCCGAAAGAGGTGTCTCACAGTCTTTGTCCTCTCCATGTGCTCAATAATTGTGGTATGAAATTTTAAATTCCATGCGACACATCGGCTTGGTGTGCTTGACATTTGTGCCAAGTTATAATAATTTATAATCCTTCAATGCATGACAAAGTTACAGTCCGGACACGAATATGTGCATAAATAGAGGATTCCAGTGTGACCTTGACCTTTGAGGTAGGGATGTGGGTCTTGCACGCGACACGTCGTCTTGATGTGCTTGACATTTGTGCCAAGTTATTTTAAAATCCTTCAATGCATGACAAAGTTACAGTCCGGATACGAATGTCTGCATATATAGAGGATTTTATTACCTTCAAACTGTAAGTGTGACCTTGGAGGTAGGGACGTAGGTCTTGCACGCGACATGTCCTCTTGCTGTGATAGACATTTGTGCCAAGTTATTTTAAAATCCTTCAATGCATGACAAAGTTACAGTCCGGACACGAATGTGTGCATAGAGGATTCCAGCGTGACCTTGACCTTTGAGGTAGGGACGTGGGTCTTGCACGCGACACGTCGTCCTGATGTGCTTGACATTTGTGCCAAGTTATTTTAAAATCCTTCAATGCATGACAAAGTTACAGTCCGGACACGAATGTGTGCATATATATAGGATTTCATTACCTTCAAACTGTAAGTGTGACCTTGACCTTTGAGGTAGGGGCGTGGGTCTAACACGCGACACGTCGTCTTCGTGTGCTAGACATTTGTGCCAAGTTATTTTAAAATCCTTCAATACATGACAGAGTTACAGTCCGGACACTAATTTGCACAGACGGACGGACGGACGGTGCGATTTAATATGCCACCCTTCGGGAGCATAAAAAAGAAGCATTTTTAAAATGTCACCACCCCATTGGGGTCTAATCACTGAGCAGTAATTCTTTATTCTGTATCTAACAGTCATGCAGAACTCTTGTAGAGTTCTTGTAAGTATAATTTAATCAGGACTGTAAGTTTCAGAAAACAAAAAAAAAACAAAAAAAGTTTCTATATAGAATATTTTTAGAAAGTGCTATACCCCCTTGAGGGCTTCATTTCAAAACGAAATCCAAGGGCAGGGTGTCGATATTAGAAAAAGTGATCATTAAATTATTTGAGCCAATGGCAATTACATTTTGATAACCGGTTGCAGAAAATATAATTTTAATGTTTTCATATTGAATATAGAAGGAAAATAAAATTAAAGAACAATTACTCTAGAGATACTAAGCCAATCTTGACGACCGTTGCGCGTACACCGCGGCATTATGTTATCGTATACTAACAACGCCAAAACAATATCCCTCCGCTTCTGGCGGAGGATAAAAATAACGACGATTTTATTCTGATTAGCTGACCAAACATTCTAGAATCATTTACTTATAAAAACAGAACAGTTATATGTTGCATATCAAATTTAATTTCTACAACAAAATAAGCAAATCATATCAAGACGATACAGGAAGAAAGGACTCTCAAATGTGATGTATGAATCCCACAAGGGCTGCAATAAGAGAAGTTGGAAATCAAACGTTTATGACCGAGTAATATATCAATTTTTTATTAACTTATCAGAAGAACTACTAAAATAACTTTTTATATGTATACACGTACTTTTAATGTCGCGTAGCTCGTGTTCCCTTGGATGCATAAGCACACATTGTTGATCGAAGTGAGATTGTACATGTATAAGTGTGCACAGTCTGATCTTGATTTACATTAGTTACAAAGCATTTCGTTGAGAAAAGCTAAATAATTTGGTTTCAAACAAACATTCAAACAATAATTCCATTCATTCATTGCACATTGTTTGTTTTCTATGGCTACAGTAGGTGTACAAAAATATGTAACTAAATTGTATTAATATTTTTGCAGGTCAAATTTCACCTAAATGTTCTATCACAGTAGCAAAGAAAATATATTATAATCATACATTTTCGTCGACACGTATGAATAATTAGCCAACAGTTTAACCTAAGAAAGTGATCATCATGATTAGCATCTGTCTCTTCGAAAAAAAATCACATTGTTGCCCTCGCATACCTTCTTGGCAAGTGTTTGATGGACATTGAAGTAACTGAAAATTTAGTTATGATATATTCTTAAAAGCCGAGAGATTACATTTAAAGCAGAAATTGTGTTTGTGTATTCTTTTCATTCTTTTAACTGATTCTTCATATTCTAGCCGATCACTAAATTCCAAAGTGAAATTATGAAATTAGTTCAGCTTATATAACTGTAATTTTCTTTTTCCCATGCAGCTATTAGTGAGAGCAAGAATTGAGAGTCCCTGACAGATGCTGACTATCCTTGGATATATCATATCTAACTTTTGTGACGTCAAAACTTGACCAGCCGATGTGATTTGCACGAGCGAATTAGTGTCCTTACTGCAGACGAATATGCAATCTGATGGACCTACTGCAACACCTCGTGGCTCTTTGATTTTGTCATCCTGGACAACGACCCTGGTGTTCGTAGCGACATCGTATATATAAACGGCATGCTCTTCTTTATCGGTAAGAACCACTTTGCCACTGTTCTTTATATATGTACATGCGCTAGTGCCGACAGCGTATCTTTTATTAGGGAAGTTGATGTTGAAATTTTTCTCCTCACCTGACAAAGATACAATACGTACATGTCTTGCATTATCAATAGTCCCAACAACAAAATTATTATCATCCTTCATACATATAGAAGTGTACTTTGTCTTTACTTGATATGACCTAGGTCGAGTTATTTCATTAGATTTACTGACACGTAGAACGTGCATCGTGTACAGGCCACTTGTTACCGTGAGTTCTTCCTCAGATACAGCAACAACACTCGCTGGCAAAAACGGTAAAAGAAACCATCCAACTTTCTCTAGCTTCTCATTAAAAATCAAACATTTTTTGTTCCTATTATCCATGGCAACCAGTCTACCATCCGGCAGGAAATCAAGTCCAGAATAAAATGGTTCAAAGGCATCATCCCCAGTCTGCTTCAAATCAATGGATGTAATCTTCTCAAGCTTCATGATACATGTAGGTCCTTCATGTGCAGCACTTTTCGAAATGTCCGGGATATTGCATGTAAGCGTTAATTGTCCTGGAATGTAATCAGCAGTCAGACTCGGTGGAAGTTTTAATGCTTCATCAAAATCGAATGAAACAGTCACAGTCTCCAAGTCCTGGCATGATTTCTCAACATCCATGTCTAATTTATTGACCTTATCCTTTAGGTTATGTTCCACTATAAACCATTGTGATAGTGTACCATTCTGATATACGTTATCAATTGTTTCCAGGGACTTCGTTACTTCAGCAATATGTCCTTTGCTACTTGATTGCTTCGTTGTCAGTTTCGCTTCTGTTTTCGTCTGGAATGATTTTACATCCTTTGTGGCAGAGGATTTCAAATTCTCAAACATTTCGTTCACTTCTTCCTGCATGAATGCTATTTTCTTGGGTAATTCTTCAATTTTGTGACGCAATTGGTCCTGCAATGATTGCGTTTGTTTAATGGCACTTTCTGCCTCCGATTTAACTTCCTCCAGTTTCGTCTTTAACGTTGAACTGGTTGAACAGAATTGTTCTGTCATCGTTTGTATCTCTACGACACTTTGGCAGTTCCGATGATTAACAATTGCGCAAGTGCTACAACACAGGCGATTCTCATCTTCACAAAAGAATTTAAACAATTCTTGGTGCTGGTCACATTGGTCTAGTCCCTTCATATGAAACGAAGCTGGATTTGATTTCAATTCTCTTACATGCAATAACCTATGGTTCTTCATGAACACATACACATCGTGTATATTCGAGCATTTTGTGCACTGAAGTTCATCACAGGATGAACAAAACACATCTGCTTCCGTTATAGTATCATTTCTTGAGCATGGTTGACATAGAAAAACATCCGATTGTTCAGAAACTGCATCGCTTGTACTATTTTCTTCCTTATTTTTACACTCCTCCGCCATTTGTACAAATTACAAATATGTGGCTTGATACACTGTGTATGGATTTTAGAGTACTTGAAACTATCTGATATAATTGAAATGAGATTCAAGAGTTATTTTCCCCAAATGTAATCTATGTCGGCCTCAAGATTAGATTAAACACGACTATTTCGACCTCAAGATTAGATTAAACACGACCGAAACGTGAACTTACTGACACATCTTACACAAGTACAGTAAACATTACAGGGCACAAGTAACTGTGAATACACATCCGTTAACTCCAATAATTTATTATGATTTGTTTAGCATCGAGTTATTACCAGTGCATGTACTTAAATATTGTATGATGAAGATCTCTGCCTTGATTTTCCAGGCTTTTAACGTCAAAACACCTTTTCATGAAACTTAATCTGAAAGCTCTACCACTTGTGAATCAGTTGTAATTCCAAACATTCTGTTTCGGTCAAATCTCAGTTGAGAACTAACACAAAAGGACGTTAGAAAAGGTTGTCATACTGGCTTTGCAGAATTACGTTCCCTCTGTGCATCAATTGTAGACTCAAATGCAATTTCTCTAGGTAGTTGCTTTCTACTTGCCATGAGCGCATCCGAACCCGCAGTCGTCCCCACCTTCTGATTCCCTGAGCATTGATAGTGCAGGTTATTTTTCAATCAGATTTAATTGATTTAAAAAGTAAATATTTGAAAAAGCTAGAATATTCAGAAATCAGACATATCTGTTCACGTTTACGATGTGTCATCAGGGTTTCTCCATATTCTTCTCACGGGGGCGCAGTTTCAGCCGTCGTAGCGGTTCCATAAATGTTTCAATAGATTACAATGTATACGCCGCTTCTAAAACGTTGGTTGTTGGAAATTTTATGCACTATATAAGTGCTGAAAATATCCCTTCAGTTTTGCGAATGAAGCTGAACATTACCACAATAACGCAAGAACAAGTGAATATGAATTGATAATAACCCTCCTTCCAGAGTATTCACCACCAATAGCACGTCTTCTGACAAATATTTATTTTTCTACTGGACGCGGTGAGCTTTTATGTTTTGGTGTGGGGATGAAAATAATTACACATACATAAATTAGAATACAATTTATACTTCTCAAAATCAGTGAGGGGGTACGACTCAGCTTTGACAAAAACGAATGAACGGAATGTTGTTTTCAAAGATATAGGTATCAGAGCGTCAGAAGGCACACATGTATACGACAAATTTACCGAGTAGCCTTTGATGTCCAAGTTCGTGCGGCCACTTTGAATTATGTGCATATCTTGTTCTTACAGATGCACTTAAGTTAATGAATCAAACAGATGACGCAAGTCAATATTTCACACAATTTCTTGCACATTCTCCATGACGTGCATGTAAAATATGCGAGTCAGAATGGAACTGCAGTACTCAATCACGGTTTACAGCATTTTGAAAACTGTGACTACTGAACTGAATTCGGTGGTAGTCAGAAACTTCAAAATTATCAATGACTAACATTTTGATCACTTTGCCACACAACTCACCAATGACTTATCCATAGCGGCAATGAATGAATATGAAGTCTTTCATCAGCAACCGTTGTTTTAATGTAAATATTCAGAAGCACCTCTAAAACTCAAAACCATCAGCCCCTCATCTGTATTTGTTCCAGTAAACTGCTGACATTGATTACCCAGTATACTTTGCTAAATCTTATGACCTTTTTGTTACGCCGATAAAATCTTTCGTTGAATAAAATGAATTTTTAATGATTACGTATATTCATTTTATACACTGATCTCTTTCAGGATCTTAAAGATCAAGTGTGCCTGTTGGTTCAACACAACCTATTGGTGTCCGTCAGTTTCATTTACATAGTAATCGTGCACCAAACACTTTAATCCTTACAAAGTGCAATGCTGTATTTATAACAGGACTAGTCCATATTGCCATTCTGACAACACATGTTCATGGTATGTTCAATAACAAATTACCGGCTAAATAGTGAACAGTGCAAATTGTCACCTGACATTACAGCTGCACAAATGTAATTACTTGTTGCCAAAAGTCAGAAATATGCACCGGAATAAAAGAATAATTAAGTTGGTGACTTAAATGTCAAGAAGTAAACACTGATATTTATTCCTGAGAGCAAAGTCTCACTCAGATTAAAGGCATTGTAGCTAAACAGTTTAGATTAAACGATTTTGAAAATATGTGTCACTGTCACACGTTTTTCCTATAGTTGTGGCTGATTAATCTTATGATTAGGGTACTACAAAGAAACAGTCCGTCGAATTAAAAATTTAAGGTCCGAGTGTTCAAACTCCTTCTGCGGAGGAAAATAAAATAGCCTCTTAAATGTTTATATTAATCATAAAATAGATACAGATCTGCAGAACTTAAAGAATAAGTAATGTAAAATAATCAGTTTTAAACAAACCCAAAAGGTACTGAAGTCACAAGAAGATTTTCAAAAGTCAATGTATTTTTATATTATGGAATATAGTATACACTTTATATAGCAACGTCAACCAAAGACAACTCAATCGTAGAAAACGTGTTTAATTTCAAGCAAATAGTGATTCCGACTTTTAACATCATACAAGGGAGAGACTCTTACTGCATCTTTCCAACCCAGCACAGTTTTCCTCAAAACGCCTTAATTAACGTAGTAGCTGTGGACGACTAATATTGCTACCGAGAAACTGAACAAACTTTGACTGCTATATTTATATGAATTTGTGTATATTTTCCTTTTTAATTTATTAACTTGATGGCCAAATAGTACTTTTGTCTTTCCTGTTATTTGGCTGATCACATTCATCAAGAACTAATTCACAAGCTATTTATTCGCTCTCAATCCATCTAATAGCTGTATGTTTGTTCTTTACGCGAATAAGCAACTGATTATCTTCTAATAGGTGTGTATTCGTTCTCAAAGCGAATAAACAGCTGATGGCCATCTATCAGATGTTTTGAAAGCGAATAAACAGCGAATGTCCAACTACTAGCTGTGTATTCGTTCTCAATGCAAATAAACAGCTGATGACCCTACCAGCTGTGTATTGACTTTAAGGGCGAATTAACAGCTAATGCCCAAGTACTAGCTATGCATTCTTCTCAATGCGAATAAACACCCGATGACCATCAGCAGTTGTGTGTTCGTTATCAATTTGAGTAAACAGTTGAGAACCATGAATAAACAGATGAGGACCATCTAAAAGCTGTGTGTTTATTTTCAATGCAAACGAAAAGTTTATGACCATCTGTAAGCTGTAGCTGTACATTACATTAAAAATGTAAATCTTAATGCCATGTAATAGCTTTTTGTTCTTTATGCGAATAAACAACTGATGGCCATTTACTATAATAGCTGTTCTCACAACGTATGTGCAGTGTTACCATTAAATAGCCGTAGTTTGAAATAGCCGGAGTTTCAAATAAGTAGCTGAATGAACATAATCCATTAAACAGACAACTCGGGGATTTTATTAATCCCACAATTATCAACAAAATTTTAAGTTCACATAAAGGTTTTTACCCTGAATTAGCCCTGAATTCATTAGTATAACAGTTACAACTGATATATATATATATAATATATATATATATATATATATATATATATATATATATATATATATTTAGTATGTCTAAACTATGTTTTCTTTTTGTTATGTATGTTACAAGATCACATCAAAGAACGAACGCCTCGCTGCAATGAAAGGCTCTTCCGTCTTGTTTCAGAACGTTTGGTAGTCTCCCTTTTAATAGGAACAGGAATAAGAATACATTGTGTTCTCAGAAACATTTGACATGCATGCACATCATATTGCTCAACTAGTTTAGCTATACAAAAACGTCATTTGTATCATACAAATTTAATGGTGAAAGATAATGAAGCTGTATTTTACGTCTTTTAAATCTTTGTGCTGTAGATAAGTTTTAAGTCTCCTCCGACAGTCGTTTTTAAGATATAGTCAGTCCTCCTATTCAGATACGAATTTCACGGGAATCCTAATTGTCTAAATATCAATTGAAACTTCGCCATTTCTTTTTTCAGGTATGAACCATGGGAATATACACCTCATCGTACTAATTTTAATGACAACAAGATCTGTCCATCATAAGTGACGAATGCCCCCGAAAGAGGTGTCTCAGAGTCTGTGTCCTCTCCATGTGCTCAACAATTGTGCCGTGTAATTTTAAAATCCTTCAATGCATGACAGAGTTACCATGCACACAGGATTCAACTGTCTTTAAACTATAGGTGTGACCTTGACCTTTGAGGTAGGGTCATGGGTGTTGTATGCGACACGTCGTCATGATGTGCTGAACATTTGTGCCAAGTTATTTGAAATTCAATCAATAATGACAAAGTTACAGACCGGACACGCAAAAATGTAAGGAGACGGACACACGGACGGACGGACGGACAGACGGTTAGACTGACAGATGGACGGTGCGATTTTAATATGCCCACTTTTAGGGGACATAACAAGCAGAAAGGTGTAAAAGGACAGATCGAGGTCTCGTAGTAAGAATTTTTAGTAACAGACCTTGACCCTTGTGACCCGCAATGCAATCCAAAGTTTACTCTCCATGCAAGCTACCTACATACCAAGTTTCATTGCAATTGGTCACTCCTTACGCGAGTTATTGAGTGGAAACCATTTTTCTATTTTTTGTTACAGTTACCTCGACCTTGACCCTAGGTGGTTGTAACATGCGCTCTGCACATCATCTCAACATTCGTGGTGAGTTATTCTAAAATCCTTCAAGGGGTTCACGAGATATGGAGCGGATGCAAAATATAGTCATATGACCTTTGATATCTAATTGTGACCTTGAACAAAGGTGGTTGTAACATGCGCTCTGCATATTGTCTCAATATTGTGAACATTTGTGGCGAGTTATTCTAAAATCCTTGGAGGGATTCAAGAGATATGGAGCGGACACGATATTCGGACAGACAGACAGACGGACAGACAGACAGACAGACAGACAGACAGACAGACAGCTCGACCAAAAACTATATGTCTCTCCCTCATTATATCGGGGGGAGACATAATATTGCCGAACGTATTATAATTGATGCCCCAAACATATATTAAGGTATGTGCAATCAATCCCTATAAATACGTATGGTAAAGTGGAAATTGTGACCATTATTTGCTGATTTCCTGGTACATTGTATCATTCTAAGGGACAGATAACTGAAACTCCTGGCAGATTTTTCACCTTTTTAGAAATGTCCCTTACTGATATTTGCTTTCACATGGTAATTGTGTAGTAGAGGTATAATACGACAGCTATACTTTCTTGCAACTGAGATAGCTGTCATTGCGACGTGGAAGAGTGTCCGCTAAACGTTCCGAAGATCCCGAGTTCATATTCTGCTCGGGTCGAGGACATCTTTATATTTGGCGACAAACGTTTGAGAAGTGATAGTACCCTGAAAACGGCATACAGACATCTAATTCGAGGATGAGTGACCGCCTTACGCACTGATAGACCAGAATTCGAATCCTTCTCTTGCCTGTTTGTATTCGAAACTTCTCATGATGCCTCTTCACTATCATAGCCGTACTGTAGAACAATGGTCTTTCTATGTCGGTGTTTACAAAATACCTTAATCTTAACAGAGGATAAAGCCCGAACGTTTTGCCTGTGATAAAGTCATTTATTAAAACTTGACCAGTGACGGAGATTTGTGACACAGACTAGGATAGGATGAAAGCTGGACAGCCGCATCGCGTATAAACTAGGTTTAGAAATGAACCAAGTTGTGGAACACGCTATCGACAATAAATAAACCCGTCCATGCTAGTAATAAGTGGACCTATCAATGAGAACCGAAACCAACCACTAATGAAACCGTCTATGAGAAACGAAAGACATATGACTATAGCAGATGATATTGTATTTAAAACTTTTGTTTCAGAACGCACATCGTGGTTTAATAAAAGTCATAATTTGTATATGCATATCTGATCTTTTTGCACTAAACTTTATAACAAAAAACTTCCAGTAGACTTCATTCACAACTTGTCGTGAGGTAGTCTTCCTTTAATGCGGGAACTGCAGCCTAAGTGATTGGCCCCTTAACACATTTTCCTGTTTGATCACACAAAGACTATTGATGTTTTAGACACCATGCCGTTATTTTTAAACCCTGCTACATGGGACGAAGGAAGGAAGAGTTCAGACCTGTGGCGATGCCCTTAAAGGTTACTCATGTAAAAACTTGGTACACTGAATTCAGATAAATTATTGACTACATTGGTAAGCATTTGTCCTCAGTTGTTTAAGTTCTGTTTCATTTCAATTTTACTTTCAGGCACTGCGTTGATAATGTTTTGATTTACCTCTGCTGAGATTTATGTTATTTACATTACTTTCTCTTAGGCTCAGTCCGGCGGAGAGTGTGGTTCACATGGTGCAAACTGGCTTAAATCCTCCATATTTCGAGTAACTAACAGTCTCAAGGCGGTATCGTCGGATTCAACATAATTAGTATCTGTGTTTGATGTGTTATGTGTACACTACAGTATGTCGTGTTTTCTTGGCAAAAGCATTGCCTGTATAAAGTTAATTAAAAGCTGCACTGGTACATGTGTACCTTGTCTGCTGTCTCTGTAAGATTCATTCTGCTACGTGTAAGTCATGCTACTGGTCATGGGTCTATGTAAAACAAACAACACCCATAGCGGAAAAGGGTTGACCTCCGGGCATATGTTTGTACGGACTCGTTAGAGTACAGCTGCACAATGCAACAAAGCAATTACTTAAGCTCTTAACGGTTTCTGACACCTATATTTGAACGTTTTTATATACATTTCTACGCAAAACAATATTTAAAAAGATAAAGCTCTCAATTTGTACATTATAAATATACAAAGATATGGGGCAGATAATATAAATGATGCGGACGTTTGCGGTATATTATTATATAACATTTAATTTCACAAATATAAATCAAACTGTATGTTTGTTGGCTGCTTCGACTCTATGTAGTGTGACATGTTATGATATGTATATTTCATATTTTAGCCGATCACTAAATTAATCGTCAACATATGACTGAGGATACAGCAACAACATTATATGGATAGTACGACAACTTATATGATCCTAATGTATCCAGCTTCTCATTGAAAAATTAAACAGTTCATATTTTTATTATCCACGCCAGCAAGTCCACCATCTACCAAGAAATCCAGTCCAGAGTGAAATGGTTCAATGATATCATTGTCAGTCTTCTTCACATCAATGGATGCGAATTGATAGGGCATTCCTGTACAATACTTTTAGAGGTGTCCGGAATATTGCAGGTAAGTGTCAACTGTCCTGGAATGTAATCAGTAGTCGGGCTCGGTGTAAGTTTTAATGTTTCGTCAAATTTAAATGAGACGACCACGGTCTCCAGGTTCTGGTATATTTTCTCAACGTCGGTTTCTAATTCGTTGACCTGATCTTTTAACTTATGTCCTACTATAAACTGCTCTGCTTGTGTTCCTTTCTGATAAACATTCTCAATCATTTCCAGGGATTTTGTTGCTTCAGCAATATGTTTTTCGCTAGATGATTGTTTCGTTGACAATTTTGCTTCAGTTTTTGACTGGAATGTTTTCGCATCCCTAGTTACAGATGACTTCAAGTTTTCAAACATTTCGTTAACTTTATCCTGTATGTGTGATATGTTCTTTGGTAATTCTTCAATTTCATGACTCAGTTGCTCTGTCGATGACTGTATATGTTTCACGACCGTTTCTGCTTTTGATTTTACATCCTGAAGTTTTGTCCTTAAGATGGAATTGCTTGTACATGTACTCAGTTTTTCAGAAATCGTGTGTATCTCTACGACACTATTGCATTTCCGGTGATTAACGATGGCGCAAGTACTGCAACACAGTTTATCGTCGTCTTCACAAAAGAACCTCAACAGTTCTTGGTGCTGTTCACATTGGTCTAGTCCCTTCATATCAAACGAAACTGGTTTCGATTTCAGTTCCTTTGCATTCACCAACTTATGGTTTTTCATGAACGCATACAGGTTGTGCATTTTTGAGCATTTCGTGCACTGAAATTCATCACAGGATGAACAAAAATATTAATACAACCGCTGCCGTGTGATTATCATTTCTCGTACATGGTTGGCACAAATTTACTTCCGTTCGTCCAGAAACTGCATCGCTTGTATTGTTTTCTGTATTCAGTTTCTCCGCCATTTTTTATCAATTATTACTTTGCGGCTTGTAACACTGGGTAAATACTTTGAGCATTTCAATATAATATCTTATATGGTTAAGATGAGATAAATAGTACTAGTATCTGTCACTAGTACACCAGACAGATATATTCATCTTGCACTTCAGATAACAGGAAATCAAAGATAATAACACGTGTATCATTCGATATAATTTGTTAAGCCTTCAGCTTATACTTAGTATTCAAAATTGTTCAAAAACGACCTGTCTACCTTATGATACTTGCTTTAAAACTCCAGTCGAAGTATCTGCCAAGACTATCACTTGTGGAACAGAGGGAAGTATGATAACTTTCATATATAATATGTCTGTCGTCGATATGACATAAGGGCGTTAACAGTGGTTGTTACTTGGTTTTATGGAATATACGGTAGTTCCCCCTTATATCGTATTAACATGCTGGTACAACCTGAATTTGCATAATCATATATTATTTTTACTTGCAATTCATATTAGTATCTTCTATGGCCACTACTTGAAAATGTACACACCCTTGTCAAATTGCCCAGAATGCATCCAAACCAACTACGTCCGGCTTTGGAGTCCGAAGTTTTACCACTTCCACATAGCGCCCATCTGATTCATTAATAATTGACACTGCATGTGTTTGTTTTAGTTCGAAATTTCCTGTAGATAATGATTCACTTAAAATTTAAAATGTAGATTTTTGAAATAGTCTGTGTATTCACATCCGATTATTTACGGTTCTCCATACTAAAGCACAGTTTAACCCGTCGTATACTTCGTTGGAAATACTATGCACTCTTTAAGTGCAGAAATTATCCCTTCTTTTCTAGCAAACTGAAGTAAAATTGATATCAAATAAAAATATCTCCACCAAAAAAATTATACGGTGAATCGCATATTATATTTTTGCTATAATCGATGGCCTATTACCATTCTGGGAGGTGAACATATATTAAAATGCAAATAATAGTACTCGAAATCAGTTAGGAACTATGCACTTTTGTAAAATGTAATGTACGTGAAGTTGGCAGTATCAGTAGCTGGCAGTAGCAGTAGCAACTTCCCACTCATACTTTTGTGTGGTAATGTTTATTTAAATAACCTGGATTTTTTTATTTTATGCTGAACGGATGTTATTTTTAAGGTAGTTCACGGGTTTCCCCCAGAGATCGGGTCATTTTTTTAAAACGGCAACGCAGATTTAAGATATTTAGCATGACAATCCTGTGACTAATTGACTTTTGTAGAAAAAATACTGTGAAGTGATGTTTTCATGGAAACTGAGTTAAAAGCGCCACCTAGCGGCGAGGTGTATTTTCGTCAGTTTTCGTGTTTTTCTCTATATATCTCTGTCTATTTAGATTAGGAAACGATCTAACTTTCATAAATGCAATGTTGAATCATTTATCCATCTGAAAAAATAAAAATATGTAATATTGTTTGCCAAAAATATGAAAAATTGCGGAACGAACCCTGTAGGGGCGACAATTTTCAAAGCAAAAATAACTTAAAAGTTGACACATTTAGCGTTGATTGCGAAAAAATGGCCCAAGAGAAAAAAAATAATTAAATACTTTTATTTTTTCAGATGGATAAATGATTCAACATTGCATTTATGAAAGTTGGATCGTTTCGTTATCTATATAGACAGAGATATATACAAAAAATGTCATGCAAAATATCTTAAATCTGAGTTGCCTTTTTACAAAAATGACCCGATTTCTTGGGGAAACCCGCGATCTACCTTAAATAACATTGGTATCAGAACTGAGAAGGCAAAGGAACAGGGATCATATGTATCGTGTAACCTTTGATTTCAAATTGGGCTTTTGTGCAAAGCGGCATTTAGACTTAAGCAATTTCTAAGTTGATGAATCAAACAGAAGAACTGCAGGACTTTTGAACATTGTGACTTGTGAACTGTATTCAGTGGTAGCTAGACTTCAAAGAGTACATTGGACCATTTCAATTACATCTTTATATCCGGGCTATGTTATATTCATACAGCATCATCATACATAAATTATATTAAAAAAAGAAATATAAATAGGGCCATGAAAATGTATCTACAGAGTCGCTATATAAGGAGTTTAGTGTAGTACATCTTTTTGTATCGATCGGTCCTCAATCTGATTTTTCATTTTCCGTGTTTAATTTAATATGCTTAAGCTCACGGCGTTTCGCTTATTAGATATACATTTGAGGAAAAGAGAATTAATTGAATAAAACTATTTTAACTTTTTCGTAATATTAGCATGCGACGGCTGCTTCCTCGCCCTGCCAAGGATAGAAATTGTAAAATTAAATATCACAAGTATGTGACGTTTCCGACAGACTTTTGTGAACTATTCGCACTTATTATGAATGTATGTAGAGAATTCGCACAAATTGACGACAAATGAGAAAAATGTCAGATAAGTTTATACGAATTTATTTTAGTTCGATTACGATGAAAGTTCCGTACTTCTTGAATCGCTCTCGAATACTCCTTCCAGATGTCATCGCGCTTATAAGATTCAATATAGTTTTACAGAAATCGCTTTCTTAACAGTTCTTTTGGAATCTATATTACAAGCTGTATGTTTTAGCAGGGGAAAAAATGTCAATTTTCTCACATGAGGAGACAGTTCGGTTGCGGACATGATCCTGTAAACTAGTTAGAGGTGACTGATTGCAAATACTGAGCACTCCTAGTACGGACGTGGCGTCTTAATGAACAGTACTGATTTATCAATCTTTTGCAATACTTTTTTTATTTTCTAAACGTGCGAGTTTAATAGAGATGTTTTAACATTTGAAACATTCTTCTAAAATTATACACCACGAAGAAAGTTTTGAAAGAAAATCCATCAAATAACGCACGGCTTGTGCGAAATTATAGAGTCAAATTACAAAAGAAAGTGACGAAATTGAGCAGTTTATAGAAGAACTCCTTCATCCTCTACACGAAATTCTCGGGTTTCCTTTTAACATTTCCATTTATTTTGCTTCAGCGTGTCTTTGGAGCTTAATCAGTATACTATTGGTGGGGCTGCCAGGTTGTATTGAAAACTGCAATAATTTTGGAACGCTGCTGGAACGATGTCTCTATAATGAGAAATATTGTTGATGGATTGAATAAATTGTTTGTCCCAGAAAAAAAAATGGCTGAAAACAGTGGAGGTCTCACACAATCTAATTCCCTTGAATAAGTGTGAACATTTTTGGCGGTAGGTCTATACCTCATGTAGTAGCATCTGGCATCGTTTAAGGTTCCCTTTTATCATGTGAATGGCGATATTACATAAGTAAATTAAAGCCATTCCAAGCATGGATTGATATAAAGTCAGTGCCACTAATATGAGATCTACATATAACTAGATGAATGTATTAATTAGTGAATCAATTTATGTAATGAATCAATGAATGAGTAAATTAGATCAAGGTTGCATTGTTCGGCGTATCATTTATAGATACTTAGATACTGGTTGGTTCGCTGGATGTAGACGAATGGCTAGACACATGGAATAATAAACAGACCGACCACATACTTAAAAGCCGACCACAGACCTAAAAACCGACCATAGACCTAACTGCCGATCATAGATTTAAATGCCGACCATACATCTAAATGCCGATCATAGAAATAAATGCCGACCATAGGCTTAAACGCCGACCACACGCCTAAACGCCGAAGACACACATAAACGCCATTTACTGCACCGGCAACGCAAAGCTTTAATGTTATTGTGGTATGGTACCAGTGAAGCAACTTTTATTTGCTATTACAACAGTCTTTTACTTATGTTAGTATACAAGTGCAGTAACAAAGAGAGGCTTAGTATAATGGTCATGATAACTTTTAAATTCATTTAGAAAAAACACTTTCTACTTTTGTTCAACCTTTCAGTACACGTAGATCTACATGGAAATATGACAAATCACTAACGTCTTGAAGAATTTTCCTTGCCTTAGGCACAAATTTATGATTGTATGAGACAATGGTTTAAGAGACATGTTTCCTCCTATGTCCAGGAATTTCCGCCAATTTTGTGAAAACGTTTGAAGAACCTATACAAATTGTTGGTTATTTAGATTGAAGGGAGGAATATAAGAAATGTGATTAATCGGCATCGGTTCTTATGGTGATTGATGTCTATTGAATGGCACGCGCCAATTTTGTCGTCTGCTGAAATTGCCGCCTGTTTGCTCAATTTGGGTTCCAATTTAGTCGTTGGGTTGAATAAAACCGAAGAGCATTTCGTAGTTTGCTTAAGGATAATTGGCTGTGCAAGTTTCTAGCTTTCTAGAAATTGTAAAGAAAAATATTGATTAAAGAAATTGCGATCTTAGAACCTGACCCGAAAATTACTCTCGTAAATTCTTCTTTTGCTAATTAAGATTTTCTTTCTTTCTATAATTTTCGCTTGAAGGATGAACAACTTTAGTAAAAAATCCATACCGAAACGTTGCATGTTAGGAATGAAATCTGATCAAATTACCATAACTACTTTTGTAAAATAAAGAAACTCGATGCCGAATCGCGCGATTTGAATGAGAAATGTCAGTGTTCTAGTAAAAGGGTTCTTATTTTAGTGGATGGCAATGGTAAATTGATAAGCTGACTTTTCAATCGTGTGTATGAATCAGAATAGTATTATTAAATATTCTCCACCAAACTGCTTTTTCTCACCTATGGGATACATATTTCCGCGCATTTACCCATGTGAGATAAACTTATCTCACATCGCTTATCTCACATCGCTGCCGGACTATTTTTACGTTAATTGTGAGCAGACATAAAAATCGAAATTTGAAATAAACATAGGGTTGTTGGTATTCATTTTCTTAGTTAGATCATTTTCTATCCATCTATAGCAGTTTTTAAGTAAAATTCAAGAAAAAGTTGATTTTCATTTTTTCATCCCCATCCTGTATTTGCACTAATTTCTTCTTACTTGTGTGAAAATGCGATTTAAACGGTGAGAAAATAAATCTATCACGTCCATTGAGTTGTGGATAAGGAAATCCCACCCTCGGGTTGAGATACGTCCAAAAAATCGGCACAGCCTCGTTTTTGGACGTATCTCAACCCTCTTGTGGGATTTCCTTATCCACAACTCATGAACATGTTAGATTCACTTTGTCTGCTCTTTTTTAGATGACAATACTCTTGCGATACTGTAAAATGGTCAAGTAATTGCGAAAATAAAGTTAATTTTGAAAAGTTTACTTGGTAAAACTTCTCCTTGCAATTTGATAGAAACATTGCCCTCATCTTCGTCTTCCTCATCACTTTCTTCTTCTCGCCACTACCACTACAGCCGTCATCATCATCATCATCATCAAAATTTCTACCACCACAATCATCATCATCATCATCATCATCATCACCATCATCACCATCATCATCATTATCATCTTCTCCATCATCACTTCAACCATTACGAACGGCACGCTTATAGCATCATAACGAGCTTAATGACCGTACAGAGACATTTAGTGAAATACGCATGGCGAGAAATTCCACCAGTTTTTCTCATTTCTAAGAAGCGTGGCCTTGCCACACAACAAATGGACAAGCTTTCACACTGGTATAGATAGTATATAGTGAAGCTGGCGGCCTAGCGCCTTGGCGGCCTAGCGGCGTGAATTTGGCGGCCTAGCGGCCTGGCAGCCTAACGGCGTGAACTTAGCGGCCTAGCGGCCTGACGGCCTAGCGGCGTGAACTTGGCGGCCCAACGGCCTGGCGGCCTAGCGGCCTGACTTGATGGTCACTGCAAAGCAGAAACATTCAAAAAATTGTTTCATATTAAAAACACTAACAGACTTTCTTAATTGATTTCTTCATCAACATAAAACACCAGCAGCCCAACAGCCTGGCGACCTAGCGGCCAAACGATTAAAATATTTTTTTTAAACGAAAATATGGTATATTCACTTTATTCAATGTCGCTCATTCTGCGATAAAAATATCACAAAAATACAATTTCATTATAAGAAAATTGATTTTTTCTTCGAAATAACATCCCAGGGGCCTGGCGGCCTGGCGGCCAAACGACTAAACATCTTTTTTAAACGAAAATATGGTATATTAACTTTATTAAATGTCGCTCATTCTGCGATTGAAATATAAAAAAGTACGATTTCGTTGTAAGAAAATTCATTTCTTCATCAACATAAAACCCCAGCGGCTTAGCGGCCTGGCGGCCAAGCGACATAGCATCTTTGTTTGTTTTTTTCAAACGAAAATATGGTATGTTCACTTTATTCAATGTTGCTCATTCTGCGATAAAAGTATCACAAAAATACAATTTCGTTATAAGAAAATTCATTTCTTCATCAATATAAAACCCCAGCGGCACAGCGGCCTGGCGGCGTAGCGGCCAAACGACTAAACACCTTTTTTTCAAACGAAAATATGGTATATTCACTAAACTTGGTTTGTATCATCCTTATATGGAACTATCTCAAGTTTGTTCAAAGGAGTTTGCTTGATCATTTCTCTTGTGAGCGACAATTTCAAAATCCGCTCTGTTACGTAAACTGGGGGCTATATGGGAATACTTATCATTCATGAACATTGTATGTTCTAGCAGTATGTCATGAATTGTTAAAAAAAAGATGTTTAGTCGTTTTGCCGCTAGTCCGCTAGGCCGACAGGCCGCTAGGCCGCTGGGGTGTTATTTTGAAGAAGAAATCAATTTAGTTATAACGAAAATGTATTTTTGTGATATTTTATTCGAAGAATGAGCGACATTGAATAAAGTGAATTTACCATATTTTCGTAAGAAAGTAGAAGTTAAGCCGTTTGGCCGTTGACCGTTAGGCCGCTGCTACGCCGCTAGGCCGCCAGGCCGCCGGGTCGCTCGGGTTTTATGTTGGTGAAGAATTCAATTTTCTTCGTTTAAAAAAAAGTTTTTAGTCGTTTGGCCGCTAGGCCGCCAGGCCGTTGGGCTGCTGGTGTTTTATGTTGTTGAAGAAATCAATTAAGAAAGTCTGTTAGTGTTTTTAATATGAAACAATTTCTTGAATGTTTCTGCTTTGCAAAATGAACTTATTTCAGTGACAATCAAGTCAGGCCGCTAGGCCGCTGGGCCGCCAAGTTCACGCCACTAGGCCGCCAAGCCGCTAGGCTGTTAAGTTCACGCCGTTAGGCCGCCAGGCCGCTAGGCCGCCAAATTCACGCCGCAAGGCCGCCAGGCCGGTAGGCCGCCAGGCTCACGCCAGTAGGCCGTTGGGCCGCTAAGTTCACGCCGCTAGGTCGCTAAGTTCACGCCGTTAGGCCGCCAAATTCACGCCGCTAGGCCGCCAGCCTCACGCCGCTAGGCCGCTGGGCCGCTAACTTTTCGGACATCAATTATTTTGTTTTAACTGTGTTTAAAACTAAATTTCCAAGAATTATAACAAATTGCCTTAATTATGCCATATGTCCATGTTAATTCATCAATTAAGAACAAATTTGGACTAGTTTCGGCAATTTCAATAGTTTAAAGGAATAGCCAAATTCAAAACATTTTAATGAACTATAGTACCAGTATACTTATAAGGAAACAATTTTAATAGCAACATTTGTATTATGTTTAAGTTAGTTATTTTCTGATTTCTCTTGCCGAGATTCAATTAAGATTCTGATAAAACAAAAGGTCGACCGACTAACTAACTAGTAAGTATAATGCAAGTAATTTTCCTCATTTAACAACTCTAAACACCTATCTCCAAAAACTAAGACTTCAGAATTCTGCATGGTACAAATTACATTGATGCACCTTTCAGTGATCGATAATTACACATAAATTTAAAACCAAAACAGCACTCTTCATGTTGTCGGGCGGATGGTACTTGTAGAAGTTTTAAATAGCTGGTCCAAAGTAAAACGGCGCTACTACGGATGCCTTTAGAAATTGTGTTCTGGCTTTATTACTAGCCTGCTTAATATAGTGCTTACAATTGCCAGACGCTGACTTGCATTGCAATGTGGAGATTCTGATGCTTTGTATGAAAGTAAAAGTTGGCAAATAGACCAGACAATTAATACTTGCCTTTCATTTACAAAGGGGCCATGGAAACGTTAAGCAAACATATAAATAAAATATCTATATTTTATTCAAAAGAACACTGTCTTGACATGCACTTAGTCAGATTTTAAAGTTGATGAAACTTTTTGCTAATTCACGCACTTGAGGAAAGATGTTGTGACCCGTAAAGAGCTGCTTGGCGAGGTTGGCTAAATCAGACGCTTAACGAAATAAGATGCTGTCCGGATAGAGAGACCTCTGATAGGCTTTGCTAAAGCAGGCATTGAATGAAAGATGATGACATCCGGAAAAAATTGATGAAGCAGGCATTGAATGAAAGATGATGTCATCCGAACAAAGACCAAAGACGGACTTAATGAAGCAGGCATTGAATGAAAGTTCCTGTCAGCGGCATAAAGCTCATCGACGAGGTGCTCTTACGCAGGCACTTTCCTAAACACCATACTGCTCTTAGACGGGGTATGCAAAAGCAGGCTTTAATCTAAAGTTGCTATTACCCGGATAGAGCTCTTTGTTGGGTTTTTAAAGCAGACACTTAATGAAAAAAGCTGTTAAGAGGGTTTGCTAACTCATACACTTGAGGAAAGATGTTGTGACCCGTAAAGAGGGTCACTTAATGAACGATGATGTCATCCGGAAAGAGATCAAAGACGGGATTTGATGAAGCAGGCATTGAATGGAAACTCCATTCAACAGAATATGAGTTCGCTTAAACGGGCACTTACCTAAACAATGCTGTCATCTGGAGAGTTGTTTGTCGGGTTTGCTAAAGCAGACACTAAATGAAAGATAATGTCATCCGGATACCGCTCTTTAGTGTTTTTTTTTCAAGCAGGCACTTTATGAAAGATGTTGTCACTAGGTTAGTGCTCTTTGACGAGTCTGCTTAGGCAGAAACTGAATTGATAGAGGATATCAATCAGATAAAGAGCTTTAAAGGGATTTGCTTAAGCGGGCACTAAATGAAAGATGCTAACACAAGAACAGACCTATCTGACGGGATTTGCTAAAGCAGGTACTAAATGAAAGATAATGTCAATCGGACACAGCTCTTTGACAAGGTTTGCTAAAGCAAATATTTGATGAAAAAGTAACAGGTGTTACAAATGAGATCGCATATGTAACAGGTGTTACAAATGAGATCGCATATGTAACAGAAATCAAGCACATATGTAACAATTTTTGAGACGAATGTGATCGATGCCGATTTTTGATGTGACATCTGATCACATTTGTCACAGCTCATTTTCAATCGGTAAAATGAACAAAAAAAGTGCATTTTTACATCTGAATCACATTTGTAACATGTTTTAGCTCACTTATACGAAGTGACAAAGTAAGCTATTGTGGTCACCCTTTGTACGTCGTCCGTCATGTTAACATGTTTATATATAACTGCACGACCACACAAACTCCGCTATTTCACGGCAGGATTATAATAAAAGAAGGCCTATTGTCTCACAGACGGGCTCAGTGGGGTGAGGGTAATTAAAAAATAAGGTGTATTTTTTCTTTAAATTTCATAGACATTAGTTCGCAGCACAAGGTCGGGCCCTCTTAGACTTAAGGCTAACGACTCCGTCAGTGACAAGTTGTATATAATTTGTCCCAGGACATGGCAACTTTCTGTTTGTCACCTAACTTGAAACAGCTCTGAATGACGAAAGATAGCTACAAATGTATGTCGCCACCGGGTTTAAACCAGTGGCCTGAGCATGTTGGTCTTCATTTCAGCTAGTCGAGGTAACAGTAGAAGTAGATGAAGACCATATTATAGTGGTAATGGCAGTGGATGCAGAAATGATAATAAAAATTGAGCCACGTCACGGGAAAATTGGCATTCGGACATTTTCGTGAATTTCCGGAAAGTGTATATCTATGCTGACCTGTGCATTTATGCATCTGAATAAGGGTTAGAAAATTTCATGTTCAGGTAGAATAAGCCTGCGAACGGTGTGGGCCCTGATCAGACTGTGCGGATGCGCAGGCTGATCTGGGCCCACACTAGTCACAAAGCCTCGAAGATTCCCGAAAGCGCATTTTCTCATGATGCGGCTCAAATAATTTTATGACGTCATTGACGTCGACGACGACGACGACGCTAACTTGTGATGGTGCTTATTGTAGTCATTTAATGATGTTGCGATGAAAACCAACTGATTGAACATTTGCAGTATAAAACTCAACATGATACATATGTGCTTCTCATGTCAACCCCCATGTTGGACAAACACATTCGTAACACATTTTACCTGTTACGAATGCGATCGCACACGTACGAAATATGTAACAAATGCGATCTGTTACGAATGTGGTCCTACAGTGCTTACATGTGTAAGTCACCTTACAAACGAGACAGTTTTCATACATATTGCTATCCTTATAATTCATCTCTGTAACGTATATTTCAACTTCACTACAAGAAAAGTGTCTTGAAATGATTTTATGTTTCATGTGTCATTTTTGTGCCAGTATATTTTTGTCACTTTGCGTGCGCGAAAACTCACCTGGTATACGTGATAATAAATTCTACAGCTGTCAACAACGGTAGACTTTTACATTATATCACTGTATGATGATACTTGCAAAGTATACAAAACTTTATAAAACAAAAATATTTCTATAGTCACAGAATATGCAAAGAATATCAAATTTGCAAACTATAGCAATGACATAATTTTCACCAAAAAGATTTCCATCGACATGTATTGAATCTACCATCTCAGGCTTCTAGCACTAACGCTTTACCCCTGACCTACAAAGGAGCTTCCATCATAGTTACAATTGTAAGTAAACTGTCCGCCTTTAACATTATGAAATGAAAAATATGATATATAAAAATATACTTTCCACACCTTGTCTTCATATGTATTTCACTTAGATTTGGATCCGAATGAAGCCTGATCACGTGATTACAAGCTACATGTCTAATAAGAATCATTCCCCAGTCGAATGTAACAGTTAAGTCATAACATCTGGTGTCATGTCTTCAATCTTTCGCTGAAGTCCTCCGCAGAAAAAATGCGATTACTTCAACTGAAGAGTCAAACTATAGGGAACTGATTGCAATGCGTCAATGTGCACATGAGACATACTGTGTTGTCCCGTTTATCAAAAATCCTTAAGTGCACTGATGAAGTAGCTCTTAGAGAAAATAAAAGCTTATCCAAAGCTCAATCGTTGGGTCTATTTCATGACGTGACTATGTTACAACATGTAGCACGGGCTGCTTCTTTATTCAATGGTCCTTCTATATCGGGGTATAAGTTCAGGGAAATCCCTATTTACAAAAGGTTTACATGTCTGTTTACAGTGTCTGAAATGAGAAGTACAGCAATTAAATAATTAAATGCGAGACATGATAGTTGTGCTTCGATAGCTAATAATCTTGGAAAGGTTAATACGAAAACAAACAAAAAATCAAACAGGCGAGTGGTGCGTTACAAGTGTTGTTTAGAAAATATACCAAATGTAAACGTTAACCTTAACATTGACGTTTATGGATTTCTTTTAATAACAGTTCTAGAATTTATTCAATCTAAAGTTGTTTCTGTTAAATGTTTGCTGATGACTGATAGAATTCAAAATTGCGTTGGCAACTTATTCGTCAATTAAAATAACTTTTCCAAGAACTTGGCTTTAAATACAAAAATACTTTCATATAAGGCGAGTAAATACATTTGGTAATTTCCAACTAAGATGAAATTGAGATTTTAACCCAATTACAAGTCGACAAATAGTTTAAATAACCTGCAATGTTGTGTTTTATTTTTGGTTAATCCATCATACGTACAAATTGAGAATCGCTCACAGCTTCAAAACTTCAGATAAGTGTTCATCTTTGCAACAGATAACTCCCACGATAACATGCCCGACATTTTCTTTCTGAAATCACAAAAATACCGAACAAAAAGACAACAGCCCAAGAGACAGATATGACGCATTGCGCCAGTGCAATAAGAAAAAAGCAAACGATTCTACATGTCTTAACTTTCATGATTTTTTTATAATATAAAGAGTCGAGCTGTCAAAATACTTAAAGTCTACTTGTTTGTGGTCGTAAAAACAACAGTAAGTCAAGGATATTTTCTGCAAATTCTAGACCAAAAACTTGAAAAATATCGTCAGATTAAGTAACATACAGAAAAAATCAATATGACGTAATGAACGTTAAAAGAAATATTTTGACATGAACGTTGCTGTATTTTTTGTTTGTTCTTTAGTTGAGGTTGAACGTCATACGTTCATATCTGTACATTTTGCAACATGTAAATATGATATTGGTTTCAAGAATAAAAACGATGTTTTAGAATAAAAGAGCGCATGGAAATTTGCATGATAGTCTATCATAACATTTAGAAATAGTGTGGACTCTCAATTTTAGAAAAAGTGAGAGGGCGGAGGAGACAGTGGCAATGGCGGAGTAGTCGCAATACGTTACTTGTCTGAATAATGGCATCTGCCTTGTAGCTTGTAACATCATAAAATTTAGACATTTAAGATGGTAGAGACCAGTTACTTTTAGAATTTTATTCTTCACAAAACTAAACCTTGAAAATAATATTATTTTGCAATGCATTTTAAATGCAAATTAACTCAATATCTGAGACAGGTTATTAAAGTCAATAGAGTCATCACGCTGAGTTTGCTTGACTTGAGAACTTCTTGGTGATGTGTGTATTTTTCATTTCCATCGAAACGAAATTCAAAATATTCTATAGCCCCCAAAACATTATAATACATCATTAAATCACATCTATTTCTCATCCTACATGTAGACCTTTGTTAAAAGCTCTTTCTAATTTTTCAAAGCCTTTCTTATCTTAAAAAGCTTTTGCTTAGAACTTTATTCTGTAAAAATACCTTTGCACTTCTTAACAGATTTTCAGGAAATATTTTATCTTTAATATCTTAAAATTGTTATGAGTGCTTTGAGTATTTTGATAATAGTTCTTCATTCTAAACTTACTACAGCCACTTGATCTATTTCAATGTTGTGTGCATGAAGATGAACATCAATAGTATAATATCTCAAACTTGTTTTAAGAGCATTTATTCCTATTCTAGTTCAAAAAGAATTATTTTGTGACGTTTTATAAAACGTAACTAATTCTTTAAATGTTTGAGTGGATAAATTATAACTTTAGAACTCTGAGATTCTGACTTCTTTTATTAATAAAGGTATTATAGCAACGGTTACTAGATCAAACGGATTACCGATAAATACCGATGTAATAGAAACAGTTTGTTACAATCGAAAGGGACTATATTTTGTGAAAAACGTTTGAAAACAGAAATATTTTTATATCATAAACCAAATACAACTGTAAAAAGTTCGCAAAGACTGGCAGCTTACGGACCAACAAGAGCGCAGCAAACAAGACCTTATCGACTATGCCATCTTTACTCATGTATAACTCTACGGTGTGGCTCTCACAAACAATCCAGCAAAAGCTAGACAAAGTTCAAAACCAAATCTAAAGACTTCTCAATCAAGCACTGTATGCAACTCCAGTCTAGATTATTGTTGAAATCACTGTAATTCGCCCCTTAGTGAAATGAGAAAAACTAAAGAGCATCATATATTCCCAGAGATATTCTCAAATTACGTAAACCAAGCAGCGAAGAGTATCTCTCCAGTGCTTGCCACAATGTAAACGCTCCTGGAAACAAAAAGGAGAATAATTTAGTTGAAAAGGCAACCCGTCGTGCAAGAATGCCATCCATTAAAGGATGGATAATGATAACGACTTTGCAATGGGCAACACGAAAGCCTAACATGGATGTTGATATTTACTGAACAGATGAAAACAAGTCACTGTCGTGAAGCTAAATACGGGTTGCAACAGTTCAAAAGCCCATATCTACTTAAAGTGAAGCTGTCTCTATCAGCGAAGTGTATACGCGGTCTAACAAAAGAGAATACTGAACATATGCTGCAAAGATGCTTTAATCAACACAGAAGAAAGATGATTTCAGCCAGCTTCTGTCACGACCAGAAGTTATATTGAAGAATGGAAGAAATCAGTATCTCGGCCTTCGATGCTGTGACTGGAGTTACAGTGTAGACATTGACATCAAAAAAGAACTGACTGAACATATAAAATAACAGTGTAAATTGTAACAGTGCAGACTAGTGCAATGGCAGAGTAGCCGCAGTACGAATTAGAATATTCACATTACGGTCCATGGTGTATGCAACCTGTAACTCGTGTTACAAAATTAAAATTGTTATTTTCACTCGCGGCTGCGCCACTCGTGAAAATATCACTGTTGGTGCCAATTCGGTGAAATTATAACGTGATCTTACACCGAAACCAACAATTATCCTCTATATAATTACACCTCAATTGTCGAAAGAGTTTTGATGTAATAAATTTATGTGCAATTCAGATACATGGAGTCAGTGTATAGACGACAAAATACTGTATGGCCATCCTAAATAATTTTAAAATAATCTTCTCATTTCCTCAGGTACATATTGTCTAAAATGTTTTGTTTTGTTCCTTGAGATTTCACATGTCGCCATTCATACATCAGCTGTACAGTTATTTGTGTTTCTAGGAAAAATTATGACCATTTTATAAATTTAGTAGACTTACGTCTCGTAACAAAATGTAACGACTTTTACCAGTGTCTAGATTTCCCATGTCTGCAGGTCATTTCTTATGTATATATTATATTCAGCCTAGGGTACTGTTGAAAACGTAATTAATTTACGGAAATGTCATCCCGTGTTGCACAAATCTAATCGACCATGACCTTTTCAGATTCTTAAGCAATCTTATTTCCCCACATTTTCAATAAAATTAGACCATCTAGGTAGAGAATTTACTGGCTGTGGTGTGATATTTCTCTGCTTCAGACTGCATTACAAGCGCAATTGTTGCCTAACAGAACAGAAATGTGCCAATTTCAATTACAATCTACACAGTAGCTTAAGATTATACCTCAATACCGGGGTTTGATGTTCATAAGTGCTTTTTGTCAGACTCTTTGTAAATCAAATGATTGTTTTTTTTTCTTGGATGAGACTGAACCTACGAAACTTGATTATAATGTACTGCAAGTTGGGGAATACATAATCCTAATAAGCAAATTCATATTATTGCTTTACCCCTATATTTTCAGCGGATCTGGATTTAATCAAAATTGGTCAAACTTTTAACCTGTTTAGTTGTTGTTGCTGTCAATATTCAACCTGAAAATTAGTCCAGTTATCAATCTGGAGTCAAGTTTCATTAACTAACAAGAGATGTCCCTCATATGTGACGAATGCCCCCGAAAGAGGTGTCCTCTCCATGTGCTCAACAATTGTGCGATGTAATTCTAAAGTCATTCCATGCATGACAGAGTTACCATGTATAGAGTATTTCATTACCTTTAAACTGTAAGTGCGACCTTGACCTTTAAGGTAAATACGTGGATCCTGCACGCAACATGCTTAACATTTGTGCGAAGTTATTCTAAAACCCTTCGATGCATGACAAAGTTACAGGCCGGACACGAATGTATGTTTATATATATATGGATATACACTAAGTGTGACCTTGACCTTTGAGGTAGGGACAAGGGTCTTGCACATGACAAGCCGTCTTGTTGTGCTCAACATTTGTGCCAAGTTATTTTAAAATCAATCGATACATGACGAAGTTCCAGTCCGGACAAGAATGTGTGCATATACACAGGATATTACGTTCAAACTCTTAGTGTGACCTTGACCTTTGAGGTATGGACATGGGTCTTAAACGCGACTCGTCGTCTTGATATGCTGAACATTTGTGACAAATTAATTTAAAATCCTTCAATGCACGACAAAGTTACAGTCCGGACACGAAAGTTTGCATATATACAGGATTCCATTACTTTCAAACTCTAAGTATGACCTTGACCTTTGAGATAGGAACATGGGTTTTGCACGCGACACGTCGTATTGATGTGCTGAACATTTGTGCAATGTTATTTTAAAATCCTTCAATGCATGAAAAAGTTACAGCCCGGACACGAAAAAAATGTAAGGGCGGACACACGGACGGACAGACAGACGGTGCGATTTTAATATGCTACCCTTCGGGCCATAAAAAGTTAGGTGAAAAGAATACGTGAAGAAGTTAAGTAGGATAAAGTTTTTGTTATTTTGTCAGGCATTATGTGAAGCAGACGTCCAAATATGTCGTCATTCCGGGAGACAGATAGCAGAAACTATTTACCTCAGTACTAAGTATGTACATGACTATGTCTCCTACGCACATCCACTGCAGACTGTTGCACTGAAATAAGTGCTAAACGATCGGGAAAGCAGACATATCGTTACGTCTACAATACAACTCCAGTGGCGTTTCTAGTTTCCTCGGTGTAAATAAAAACAAACTGCACCACTGAATTTTAATCAACTTTATTAAGTCGACATATCACAAGTTTTGTTACAAAAATATCACATTGCTTCGTTTAAAAGCGCAATGCAGAATTTCCTAAACACCAGAAAACAACTTGGTACGCACGTCACACATAAAAAATGCTACTTGATCTTAACAAAAGAAAAAACTTAACGCAGAACTGCAACGCAAAAAAAAAATCATTCTTTCGAGAAAAAAAAGTTAAAATTTGCAGATTTTCAAAACTCAACATTAAGCCGTTAATAACAAACAATGAAGCCCTTTTCTTAAAGGAACGAACTCAATACAATATAATAAACTGGTATGCTTAAACAAAAAAAACATCAAGTGCAGATTGGCCAAAAAATACTCAACATTAAACAATATCTGTAACAAACATTTCTAAATTACCATATGCTTTAAATCTGAATTGTATGAATAGATAGCTATATGTATACTATTCATTCTCAGAATAAATTTTCAACTATAAACGGTTCTAACTTTTTTTCCCTTTGAATGATCGAATTCATAATTGCCCTGACAACTGATTTCATCAATTTAAATAACTATTTGAAGAGTAGAATAGTTAGGTTAATTCCAACTACAGATGAAATTGAGATTCTAACAAAATTGCACGACAACTTAAGAGTTTAAATTAACTGCAATGTTGAGTTTTTTTATTTCGTTTTTTTTCCTCCAAGCATCTAAAACATTTAGTATTTTTATAAATTTGTTTCAATACTTAATTTCCTTTGATATGTTTGAAGTTTTTCCAAACAAAACACAAAGGACGAACTGTTACCTGAATAAATACATTTTTGCTGCTTACATGCTTATTAGCAACATACTTTATGCAATTTTGTTTAAACATTCGATGCAGCAGGTAAACAAGACAACAGAGAACTGTTTAATAAAACTTTCAAAAAAATTAAATCTGCTCAAACAATAAAAAAGGTTCAAAATTCTCCAGTTGTAGTGCCTGCTATTTGTAACCGTAGCTCAGACAAAAACATGCAGATCCATCCAAAAAAATAGTTTTTTTTTCAATTTTTCATGGCGCAGAGAAAACTTTGTATAGAACGGTTTCGTCAAGTTTCGGATCTTTGAACATATACATGTGCGTGGCTATTTTTGATAATTTACAAGTAAATGACTGTCAACAGTTTTCAACTGACTTTGAAATATCTGAAATAATGTGAATTTTCATATACCTTGCCCATGTGTATGGTGCGTTTCAATTGGACTTAATCTTCACAAGAAAAAAACATTCAATGTTTATCAAACTAAAATCTAAAAAATATCAGAAACAAATTTGCTGCATCTTAACATTTTACAATATATTGACCAAGAAAAGCACATTTTAAATACATTGAATGAACAGAAGGTATAACTTTACAAGAGAATTATAAATCATAACGTATCTTAAAAACACAAATCCATGCTTCATACAGCTACATGTTAATTTCTAAATCCATTTAGCTTTCATTTTACAGAACATCCATACCCAAAAGTTAAAAAAGACATGTGTTTTCTAAGGTATATTCATAGCATCTTACAAGAAACACATTCCAAATTTGCCACATACAAAATGTACATTGCCACATACAAAATGTACATGTAAGAAGTTTGAAATGCAGTTAAAAATGATCATAATGATAACTTGAATTTAAAAGTAGTAATCCCTTGTTTCAGGTGCGAATAAAACAATCACATGAATGCTTTAAAATCAAATAAAGTTTAGTTAAAACATGCTCTTCGTATGTATTTGGCATTTTAAAGAATCGTCAAATAAACCAATGTTAAATCGTTTTAAGAAAGGATACATTTCCAATAGATTTGTGAATTAAATTGTAGAACTTTCAAAAAGATGGGGTTATTACATTTAAATTCAAGAATGTATATGTGCATGAAATGACTTTGGAACACATTGATTCTGACTACACAAGTATAGTATCAAACTGAAGCAAGCAAGAGCAAAACGTGTGCTGTTAACTGATACATTTGGACATTTGATCAAAACGAAAAACCAGAATTTGTTTCTAATTGACATTGACCTTTTCATATTCTTAAGGAAACCTTATTTTCAATAAAATAAGACCGTTTAGGAAGAGAAGTAACTGTGGTGTAATATTTCTCTGCTGCAACCCGCATTAGTAGCGCAACTATTGCCTCACAGGACAGAAAAGCACCTGATTCAATTACAATCCACGCACTAACTGAAACTCATACTCCAATACTGCAGGCTAAATGCAAAGTAATCAGTCTTTTTTGTTAGACTGTTTGTGGATTCAACAGATTTCTCTGATAGTCGGCTTGTACCTTTGGAGAACTTGGAACGAATTAAACGTGAAGGACAAAAACATTTCCACTAGGAAGAAAATTTATAGCTACATTTTGTCTTCAATTCTAATTCGCCCCTTAACAAATTCCTGTAAAAGATAGACCCAAATACCATGCCGATTTGTTTGAAGCGGCATTTAATATTTATCAGTACCTTAACATACTTTCTTCGTCTCGAATTGTTTCAAAAGTTACTGGGTCACTATCAAGCCAGTGGTCATTATTGACATGCACTGTATCTGATGTAACAACATTAAAAACTAAAGCGTTTGGCATCACAATTTAACAAAAATAGTAACCTTAAAATTAAATATACCTGTTCATCGGCTTATTATACACTATTTTAATGAAATATAGACACTATATTACAAAAACAATGATCGCAAAAGCATCCATACACCTAGTCTTGACTATTTACTAGCATATTATAACAAAGATGGTGGTACTTGGCAGGGCAACTATAAAAGAAGGCATATCAAACAAAGCAAGCTTTATAATAAGTTACACGTGTCTTACGCATGTAAGTTTGAATAAATACCATTGAAAAACATAAATTTACATCATCAGATGCTGGTTGTTCGAAAAACTACAACCGCCTATTAAGCTAACAGTTAATTCACATTTGATCGAAAGGAATGATCCTTGCAAGGCAACAATAGCCAACATATTTCAATTTTGCTTTGTAGAGCTTTAAGTTCTCCTACTCTTGAGTTCAAAACTCTTGTTTTAGAATGTCTTTCAAACTGCAGAGACACCACCTAAAAAGTTAATCGACTTGTTGGCTTAATTGTTGACTAAAGTTTCTATCAACTGGGTCCTTGCAAAAAAATATCAAGCAAGACAGATTGCCTTAGAAAAAGTATGTGTCTGACACTTGTGTTTGTAAAACTCAGCGTTTGTTTTGTTCTTTTAAGTAATAAAGGTAAACTGTATTTGCTATGAATATATTTCTGAAAATAGTTAATGTTCACAAATCATTTTGTTATCATGGTTAAATTATTTAATCCTTACCTTACTTCTAAGAGTTTTACATTTCGTCAATTTAAAACACAAGTATTGAAACCACACACTTAGCAAACATAGTTAACTAAATGACTTATAACACAGAATACTAAAGGTCAACGTTCTTCACTGTATGTTGTTATTAACAATCACTGTTTAATTCATGGCATTCAAAACTAAAAGCCTCACCAAAATTAGGGATTGTGAATTGTGTGTTCCAACAATGGCTGCACACGTCCAAGACGAGATAGAGTAATTTACTGGATCACGGCCAAAAAGGATCACTCGGTCCAAATTCAGTTGATCATACAAAGAACTGGAAGTACTTAAAAATGATGTGTTTGCACATAAATGTGATTCGAACGTATCATTCTGAAAGCTGCCATATAGTTTAAACAATATATAATGTATTATGCAATTTGAAATTTATGCATTTTTGAAGTTCTAAAGTTTGATATGCAGTTGGGCATTCGTGTTATTGGTCATCTCAATTTTACAGCCATCTACCTTAAGCAATCACTAGTGATTTATCCCAATTAGATACTTCTAATTCTAAATAGCAACCTACATCAACTGGCCATTTTAATGCATCCTTTAAGTGGTCGCTTAAGCTAGATTTGACTGTGTTTTGTCGAACAAGAGCGAGAAAATATAGGCCAATGCTAAAGTACTCTTTGGTACTGTGAAACTGATTTATGCCACATATCTTGCAGAATAAAACAATACAATATGACTTTCCAATCATTCGACATGGTATATGAGATAATAACAGTGTCGTACAGCACATTTCTATGTAATATTTGGCATTCAAGAACAGCTTAAACACAAATAATTAGCACATTGTAACGGTTAAATAACAACCAGTAACATTAGAGATATAATAAGAATCTATTTACCACTAAACATATGTAATATCTATATACATAAAAACATACGATAAAAATACAACAGTTTGTAAGCTCATTTCCAACTCTGGCGATAAAATTAACGGCAGAATTATTGATAACCATGACGGTTTACTGCTGAGTCAAACACTAATTGACACAGTAATAGTTACAGTCTAGTAAAGTTCCAGGATCGGGATTTAGACACCGGATGGCTCTATGTTAATTCAGAACTTCACCATCCAAGCGATTAATTCCATCCTGGAGCATCCTTTAAGACTTCAAGACACAGTCTGCTTTAAAATCAAGTAAATACGATTGAATAGAATGAACGTTTTGCTAACCAAAGGCTTTTACATGCATGAAAATGCATGTCAAGATTGAGCATGCCATCAATATAGCCAACACTCGAGTTTGACGCACTTCCCACTAAAACATGTATTGTCTATAAAGCTCTCATAATTTTAAGAGCACATCGCCTTGTTGTATAAAATTGCTCTCCCAAAACAATTTTTTTTTACAAAACAATGAAACCTGAAGGAAACCTTTTGCAAACTTCTTCATTGTACATGTAACAGTGAATAGAATGTCAAAATAAGTTTCAAATCTTTTAGATAAACTCAAATATTCGCTAAAACAATTTTTGCATTACTCCTAAGAAGTGGTTGTTGCATGATTACAAAACATGATATACACCATTTATTGATAATCTCACACACTTGGTATTGATTATGAAACCAGTATTGCAACACAATACATGTACGTTATTGTTGGCAATAGTAAAAAAAACATATCATTTAAAAATAACAAATATCTAATCAGTATGATTGCAACTAAGCAATAAGTAATAAAACATGTATCAGTATTCATCTACATTTCAGTATTCACTGATCACTTTTTATTCACGTATCTATATTAAGTAGCCAATACTCATCCATTTGTAGGTATTCAGTAATCTGTATTTGTTCGTATATCAATATTCATTCATATATCAGTATACAGTAATCAATAATTATCCACGTATTAGTAATCAGTAACCAGAATGTGTCCAAATATCTGTATTCATTCACGTATCAGTGTTCAGTAATCATAAACGTGTCATAACAAAATATACGTGAAAAATACGTAAACATCTGTAATTCGTAATTTAGTATGCATCATTAAAAATTATACCCCTGTATTCAAAATTCAACTCAATACGTTTCATGCACGTGGGTGTACAAAATCGGGAATGTTTTTTATAACAAAAGAGAGATACAACAAACAATATATATCTGGGACAAATCAGTACACAGTACATAATAAAGTCCTTAATATAAAATCTATTCAGTGTTTTCAGTTACAGAATGCTGACATTTTTTTTCAGTTTTGACGAACTATCAAATACAATGTACATGTAACAATAGTACTGGTATCTAAATCTAGTACTTTACAAATTCTCATCGTTTAATCATTTTTTTACAAACAATCACATAACTACATTTAACTGTATTTCTACGTACAATAACATGTATGAGATAAATGAGACTTTTCAAGCCCATAAATGACATAAGTGTAACATGTAGATGCTTGGAGTCTAAATCTATTAGTTCGCACAGTGATACCATTCCACACAAATCTCACTTCACACACAAAAAACTCATTTGCTCATATGTTCTTTTTTCCCCATGCAAATAATTATTATAAGTAGTTCCGAATTCGTACGTTCAAAACAAAAGATGCAAAACGGCAGATGCAACCTTCGTCCAGTTTGAACAAGCGTAACGTTTGTTTTTTTCGCTTTGGATCAAAGTCTTACATAGCTTAGTTTGTATTAAATATTATTTTTAACAAATGTATTATGCAATTATAATACCAGAAGATCCGATTCTACTCATATTAAAAGTCAGGGAGTCTAAAATGAACCCAATTTAGAATTGCTAAATTCAGAGTATTTTTGCTCTTAATCTTAAGTCAGAACAAATTGAATGCAAACGACTGAGTATTTATTTTGCGCCATACTGCTATAAATTTTCCAAAACTCTGGCTTGCAGTGGTACAATTTATCGAAAAATCGAATCTCACAATCTCTATGATCTGTTACGGATACGGTGATCCACAGGCATCGGATAGGCGGCGTTCTACAGTAAGAATTGTTTGCATGAGAATACACCAAAAACAAGCATAAAATATCATTTTTCAAGCTCATGTATCACATGAGATCTTGTGAAAGGGGATGACTGATACAAAATGACAATGTTCACTTTTTTTGAAAGGCTTATTTCGAGGATGATCATCTACTAAATTTCAATCAAGTTCTACTCCGATCTGTACCTAAAGGTGTTTTACCTGCAATCTTTCTGAATGTTTTCTAGGAGAGTTGATCTTTGAATGAAGAATTTTCAACTTTTAATGTTTTTTGTATATCACTTAAAATGTAACTCTGTTGTTCTTTTGTTCCAGAAATAGTTTGTAGTATGCTGCTTTTGAAGTTTTTAAAACTCCTGGAATCATTTCACTGGAATCAAGAAGGAGCACTAGCATTAGTTTACTTTAAACAGACCAAAATAGTTTAATTTTGGTTCCCTTACTATAAGGGTTAAGTTTGAAACCTTCACGAATAACTCGTCACCCTGGCGAAGATGGAACACAGCACCTAGATAGCTGGTGTACTCTCCAAAAGCCTTGTTCTGGCCCCAGCACTTAGTGATACTGTTCTGTATCATAGCTTCTTCCCCGCCGTGGGGATAAATAATGTTGTACCGATAGATATAATGAGACAAAGACTGGGAACCAGTATCCACTATATTCGGATTATCGAACACTTCCAAGAACGACAACTGGCTATAAACGTAGTACAACCCTTCTTCGAGAATCACAATCCGTCCGTGGCGATACTGAACTTTGCTAGTAAAGGCGAGGTCTTCCTGACTGATCCAGTGGGAAATTGGAAACTGCCGCCCAGGAACTGAAAACGGAAAGAAATCATATAAACTTTGAAAGGTGTCTTCTAACGGCAAATAAATACTGGGCCAATACGTTTCATTAAATCTGAAAAAAAAACATCCGGCATACAAGGCGCAATTGACACACTTGGCCTAAGCATGATTTTACCAGGTAAGTTACACTTCAGTCCGAAAACTGTGAAATAGCTTCGAGAATATGTTTTTTCTAGTGCAGCAATGTTGTTATTTTCTTTTCTAAGTTTTCTGCTGGTAGCATACTGATTATTTACAACACTCATATTTCGGCTTACAATGCATGATATTCATACCATAAATCTGTACACTTCGATAAAAATTACAATGTACATTGAACTGAAATAAGATACAATTACATTTTACGGTCTTACGTATAATTAGCTTTCAAGTCTCCCTTCGAACTGCACGTATATGATTCATTATTCATCCTTTCGGTCTGTTGTTAATTGAAAAAATATAATTTCTTCGTTTACATTAGAAATTGATTCCGGAAATGTTCCAAAATTAAAGTAGCTATTTCACATCTTATTGTCGGCCTGTTTAATGCGTTGACGACGTAGTGTGAACATCCAAATTGTCGCAACAAATTGCGTTTTATTAGAACTACAAGAAAAGAGGTCCAAAAAGAAACATTTTAGTATTCAATTAAACATATTAATGATTATCATAAACCGTTAATGAGACAAAACCTCGGCTTGCGCATGCCATCGGACTTCCACAGCACGCCAAGACGCTGCGAGGTGGCAATATCTCTCCCCGGTATAGTGCTAGGATTATTGCGCAATAAAAAGACAACAGATATTGTTTCCCCTTAATTTGGGTTGCAAGTAATTTTATGTCTCTTTTTTACAAGGTACCAAATGACCTGTAAGTCATTAGAGTCATTCAGTGTTATTTGGCAATATATTATTTTACAGCACGTTTTCAGCATATACAAGAATACGTATGAAAAGGTACAAAGGACCATAACTCTGGTATCTCAAAAGCAATTCGACTAACACATGTAAAAGCCCCTTTTCCTCATATAAAGTAAACATCTTAAAACACTTCTGACAACTTTTTATCAATTACTCCAAACAAGGTAACGTTTTAAATAAAAAATTATCATTCCGGACGGACGGACGGACAAAGCTTAAACTATACCTCAGTACCGGTGATACAAGTCAAAAAGTATCGGTGCTCTTTACAAGATTCATAGTTTCCCGTATCTTGTTAGATCCAGTTACATCAGACGACAGACATTAAAGACCCGCATCTGAATACACGACAAAAGTTTCAGAAACTTAATCTATCTTAACACTGGCCTTATTTACGATACTTTGTACCAGTATAATGAACAAAACATACATTGTATCTAGATTGAATTTAAAATGGCAGTTCCTTTATTACACTCAGATTTTTGTATGGGAGTGGCTGATTAAAGGACCAGTTCTATTCTCCGTTTGGCATTTACTGGGAAATTTAGTAATTTATCCCAGCTTTAATTGGTGTTTTTCATTAAACTTGCATGAAGACATGTAAGGGGCAATTACAGACAATAGGCAGTTTTCAGTGTAATTTCGTTTATTACGTTCCTCGAAGCTACTTTTCGAAACTTTTGAATCAGTGAGTGCGTTTGGGAGACATATAATTTCTTTAAGGAAATAGTACAAATGGTTTTCAAAATGACGTATAATCTTAACTACAGTGAACACCGTTTATAACGAACTATTTGGACCATCTGAATATGTTCCTTATATCCGGTGTGTGTTATATCCATATAATATATACTAATAAAATAAAGAAAGAAAAAAACTCAGACAGAGAAAATATGTTCCTTATATCCGGATTTTCGCTATATCCGGAGTCGTTATATACGGAATTTACTGAACTTTTAATTGATCTGAATGCAGTTGTTCGAAACTTTAATCGGCGATTAAACTAACAGTTAACTAACTTTAACATAAACATTAAAGCTAAACCTCCAAAGACGACTTAGTCGACTAGCTTATAAAACCTAGCTAAATATCTACAACTTCCGCTGTACGTTTGTAAGCGGTGAAAATTGTGAATATACATGTATAATGTAAATAAGTAAACGAATTGATATTGTCCAAATAACAAGTTTTAAATTGTTGTACCATATTATACAGTAAAACCGTTTCTCTTAGGAAAACGCCTATGTGGCCGGTAAGCTAATGCTGCTGTGTTGAAATAACTTAGAATCATGGGTCCGAGCGCTGATATATGCACGACTTTTCATGTATACGACAGTTGACAATGTTGTATGGATAATGAGAGTTTAGTACTGGTCCTTCTCACGAATGAAGATTACGTGAAAAACTGTTAGAACGGGCGTAAAATGTTCAATCCCTAACTATATCATAAGAAAACGAACCTGTTGGCTGTTGGGGTTTCCGAACTGATCCCATCAAATGTGCTGCCGGTTTCATCTGGCCAGGATCTGTGTCGGTACTGGAATCGATTTTGATGTTTCCTGGAAAGACAAAAATACACAAATGTAAAATAATTTGTGTGGTTTTAATTATGTGGGGAACTTTTTATAACGTAGTGAGGTCTGTTCAGACACCATGCCTAAGGTATTACAATAATCACAAGGTGGTCCCATTTCCTAAAATCGCAACAAAAACTGAAACCAGTGAGATAATGACTTTGTTATAAAGTACCATCACTTGAAAAAAGGACTAAATAACTCTGGCGCAAGCACAAATTGCAACCACGAAATGCAACAGTCAGACAGAGTTATATTCCCTTTAGCTTATTTGTATTCCGTGTGATTGTAATATAAATCCGAGGAGCAGCGCAAATCGTTTTTTCACTGCATTGCACGTGCATGCATGATTCCGTACCTTCACAGCTGTGTAATCAAAGTGTCACGATTTCCTAACAGAATTATTCACCGAAACAAATTGATATTGCATTAAGAAAATCCCATACCTAACGTTTGCTAAACAAATGTATTTTTACATTCCAAGAAATAAAATCACCTATAAAATTTAAGTTACGGATGACTAACAGTGCCATTAATCTAATTCCGAATGATTGAAGTAAAGTCTTTGCAATTTCGAAAAAAAAATATTTTGGGGTAATATGGTGTCTTGGCACTTTTTTCTGCTAGATACTTCATGCAAATGTAAAATAAAGACTTTGTTCTTTCATGCAAATGGACAATAAAGACTTTTTCTTTCATGAAAATGGGAAATAAAGACTTTTTTTTTACTTGTTATTTTCTCACGTGTTGATAACGCATTGGAGAACAGTAGGAGGTGTTCCCTTACTGGTTTGTGCCATTAAATATGATTTAACAATTTTTACACTTTCACATAAAAGTTTGATGAATTAGTTATTTTTACAGAATAAAATTTTTACATAATGAAATAGAAAAGTCCTTCTTTGAGTCTAGAAACACAGGAAGAGTACATGTTGCTAGCATGGAACCAGAGGCGCATGTACTTAATGGAGTTTCTCACTAGAAACCAGTTTAAATTATTTAACGGACATCAACATCATAATTATAATGACAGACTGGGGGAAAAGTGTGCCCAGTGTACTTCAATGGACAAAAAAAGAGTGGTCTCATTTTTTCAAGTATCAAACATGTATATAAAACAGCTGTAAGTAGTACATGTATGTACAGAGGAAATAACTGGCTCTTTTTGTTCCTTACATGATCTTGAATTTAAAAAGTAACGGCGGTAAACCGCCATGTATTTTGCTGGTCTAATTAGTTTATACTGTCTCCACTGTCTTCATTGTAAATTTATGATAAAACGGAATTATTGTCGGGAAAATGACATAAATAGTCTCGCTGTTCTAATAAGAAGGAAACTTTTCAATACAACCTTTAGACAGAATTTCAAAACTTGACTTGCATCCAAAAATAGATAATTCAAAATAAGTGACATTTTCAGACAGACGAAAGAAAGAAGGCCATTTCATGTAAAAGGACCTCCTTGTAGTACAAATGTAAATGACTTTCGTAGTTTAGTATTTTCATAAAAGTACAGGTAGTCAGGTACAGGTAGAATTTTTTTTTTTTTTTTCGTTTATTTCTGTCTGAAGCTTCTAAAAAATAACGGACATCTCAGTACATTGTAACATTTCATAAAACCATCAACCTTACCGTAGTCATTGGAACTGAACAAATGACTATACCATACCGTTTCAGATTTCCCAAGCAGTTTTACTTGCTACACTTCTTCTGAGAAAAAAAATCTACCTGGGGTTATCCCGACATCAATAAAATAAACAAACATTTGGAGGTTGTTCTCCCAGGATTATAAGTTAAAGGAAGAACTTGTTATTTTGTAGTATATTGATGACTTTGATGTTGGCTTGGCAAGAAATAACACTAATTATAAATAAACACTGCATAACCTTTGATACAAAATACGAGAAAGTGTTTATTTATGAAGATCTAATGAATCTAACCGTACACTGTGACTGTACTTTAATCACAAAACACATTACAATTACCTAGGTGAAGGAAAGGTTCCTTATAGGAGTGCCAGAATAATTGATGCCCCACTCATGTTTAGACGCCCTGAATTGTCCCAAAAAGGAATTAACTCATGTTTTTAAGAAAAGCCGTGTTATCCAAATGATGTTGTAATTTTCCGTAACCGTATCATTTCTTAATTTTTAAAGTCATTTCTTGAGTATAGCATAATTTGATCGCCATGTCGTTTAAGTAGTTTTTGTTGGAAATGATTTGTCCATACTTTAGAAAAAAAATCAAAATGTGGCATTGGATATGTTTATAGAAATATTTACTTACTTTTGACAGTTTGAGGACGTGGGAAATATTTTACTGGCGGAAAAAGCCACCATTTAACAGTGGAAAGTTTCAGCATTGTGCCAAGTTTAAGTTGCATCCTGCTAGGTTTTGCACGAACAACTTCCGCGATTAGAAGGATTTATGCTCCTCGTGCACGTGCACATGCGTCTTACGATGGAAACAAATTAAAAGATGTTCCTTTATCAAAATAATTTAGAATAATAAATGTTAAAACACGTGTTAATATGTACAGTCTGTTACGCCAGAAAGCTACTAAAATTTCGACGCCCTCCTGATTTCCTGAAAATTCATGGAAAGCATTTATTATTTCGTTAACTGGTTTTATAATCTGCCACGTGCCTACTTGTATTGGTTGTCGGATAGGAACGGTATCCGGACGATGCTCCGAATCGCTTTATCTTTCTAGTGCTTTAAAGTAATATATTTGCAGTTTATTCAAGTTCCGGGGGTTGAGTTGCAATTTGTATGTATGGAAACGTGGTGTCTAATGCATGCTCCAGTGCGAGTGCAAGTAGTTTATTTTTAATTTGCAAGAAAAGTCGGTCAGACATACTCCCGACCTATTGGCCACTGAGTACATATACGCATACTGACCTGGTCAGGTAGCATATTTGGAGATAAATCATTTTGGCTGGATGTCCTGAGGCAGAGACTGACCGACGATGAATTCGTTTGTTTTTGGTATTTTCTAAATGTACACACCATATTAATGATAAATTTCTGTAACAGCTACATGTAGAGCGTATAACAACGAAAAACACAGCATTGGTGGATATTGAAACATTATTCGTTTAATAAATTAAATAAATACGAAACATTCGGCATAGTCGTTTTCCGTTATCTTCCACATTTACGCATGTATACCTGTGCATGCCAGTATGCTCATAACATTTAAATTTATATTACACTCGTAAATCTCCATTTGTTTTTCAGTTTCTCTGTTTCTCAATTAATTTATTTATATCATCTCAAATGCCATTTCCCAGCATAAAGGAAAATTAGAATTTTATGCTCATCTGAAGGCCCTTGCCACCTGAGCGCTTATTGGCAGGTATATAAAACGTATTCAGTTCCTATAGCAATCTTTCTTAGGAAGACATTTAGAAGGTATCTATTAATTGTTTTTCTTATTATATTAATAATAAAAATAAGAAATACGATGTCATGCTTAGATTGAAATTCACTTTAGACACGTGTCATGAGATTTCGAAAATGTAAAAACCGTTCCAAACGTCATGTATTAACTAAATCGTGTGCTGTGAAAGTTAAAAAGGTATTAAACGTACTGATTGTTATAGATTTTAGTAGTTTCCAATTTAGAAACTTTATCTACATTTATACAGATGACAGGTGCGCTTGTTCATGGATTAATTGGATTCCGATTTCATTTTTGTGCATGGGCTGCGCTGTACAAAAAAAAAATAAGATTAACACATTTTTACCTGGATGTTTTATAAGGGACTCTGTTGATTTAAAATTTGATTCTTCGAATGCATGTAAGAGTGTTTTGCAGAACTATCGGATCCTAAAGGCTAACAACTATACTTTTCATCAGACGACCATGATTTTATTTGTCGTCTGCTGAGTAGAGAACTTATTTGCCAAAATGATCAGGTTTTCGCGAAAAAGAACATTATGAATAGCTTTCCCACATATTTTCCTGATACGACACCGACATAATCAAGAGTTTCCATTTTTACATACTATCAAACGTTTTCCCTTTTCAAAGAATGTTAAATTAAACTCATCATATTCAAAGTATATTAAAAGTAACGTTGACATTGAGACAAATCGACACTATGATGTTTTCATGCCGTCCGAAGTTTGACGGAGATTGTCGAGTGAAAACTGCTTTCACTGCTAGTTTTCACAAGACAAAGCTCACTTCTTATATAGTAAAAATGTGGAAAGAAATTATGACTTTTTACTGTAGTAAAACATCATTCTTACAACTTCTTTCCTTAGAAAAAAGGATTAACTAAAACAAGTTCATTGAGTCCACATAATAGTAAACCAACATGGGTTTCTCGTACTAGAGGTAAATGCTTGCAAAAGGTTAGATAAACAGACTTCAGATACTTTCAGCACGTTATGTATTTTCCAGTGACAGGCCGCTGAGATGTTCTGACAAATTGTTTGACAGTTCTGGTGCTACGAGGCATCGAGTTCGTTACAGGGTGTACTTTGTCCAAGATGCTTGTATGATTAGTTATCTTTTGTTGGCAGACATTTCCGCGTATTCCATCAAGGTGGTGGTCACTATATAAGCCACTGGTTGGAGGAAGTAATAACATGAATTAGTCACAGTGAGTAACGGTAACAGATTAAAAACAATACTGTGTAGGACCAAAACATGTGAAAATAGAAATGATCACACATGTGAAAATGGTCACAAAAGTGAATATAACGACCCTTTATATAAAACCATTTTTTCACATAATGGCAAAAATCTTGAGATATGTGGTAAAGCGTCTCATTTGAAGTAGGGTTAGGGTTTCACATTTGTCGAAAGATTTAACGTAATTATGAAGTAAAATTATTTCACATTTGAGTTAAGGTTAGGGTTTCGCTTCACCTTTTTTTGGCCATTTTCACACTTGGTGGTAAAATGATTTCACAGTTGGGTTTGTGACCATTTTCCTGCAATGGTTGGTGAAATATGACAACAAGCTGCCCCTATTGCCCAGACGGAACAAATCTTGGTATAAGTACACACACGATCAAGAGTGCAGCGTTTTCAGAGAAGAGACATTTATTATAGATATTCTTCATTTTATAAAACCTTTTCTCACTTGCTACTATATCTTTTCAGGAATTTAAATAGGTATATTTTTCTCTTCATTAGTACCATTCAAGTCTAGACTACAGACTACATTGTACCTGCAGGTTCTGTTAGAATGTTCAATGCTAGACTCGAATTTATCAAATTAAATTAAGTGAGAATCATTCACGTTCAGAAAAATATCTTGTTTGTTTTGCTTCCAGCATAATAATTCACGTATCAATTTTACGGACTTTAAACGCCCTCCTCAAATTACTGACAACTTCCACACTAACACAAGTACAAAAATAGAACCAAACTGCGCCTATCAGCAAACTGCATGCATGTAAGATACTCTCAACTCCAGTCTATTCGTATTGGAACAAAGAAACTACGTATAACATGAGCGGTTTGTTGCCTGTAATGATACATTTGTATATGCAAAATTCATAGCGTTGATAAAATCTCCTTTCTAAGCAGTAAATGTATCCATCTGTCCAAAATCACGTACAAAAACAAAGCAGTCATGCCGAGGTCATCAGCTATGTCCGCAGGTGTAATATACACGTTCCGGTCACCTTCCGTGGACCACCAATCAAAGAAATAAAAGTGACCATTTATCTAACATGTCCATCAATTAACTTTTCAGGTGTGAGTTGTATAAGGACATTGACTGTTTGTTCGTTAAGTACATCCTTCTGTTTAGAACATTGTTTTAGTGCAAGTACTTCACCCGGATCTGTAATCCTATATGGCATTTGTGTGCACATAACATTTTGCCGTTTACCGATACATAATTAGAAAACAGACAACTTATTGAGTTTTAACCGATATTTCACTGAACCAAACAAATATGATAATTCATATAATTATACTAGTACATGTACATGTATATTAAGTTTGCCATATAAAAAGGTTTCGTTTCCTACAACACCTGGTGACGTCATACATTAGACTGAAAGTGGAACAGCAGACGTTACATCAGTTCCAACGCACCGTTGTTTTCAGAAGTGAAATACATGTATGTGAAATTAGTAAACAATACTACAAATAAGACGGAAATGGCGTTCCATACGAGGGATATTAAATGATAGAGTCATATCTCTAGACAGAAAGAAAGGAAGAAAGTCCCTACTATCTAAAATGGTGTAGACAGTTCATTGACTTGCTTCAGATGAGGTAAAGATTCCAGAAAAAGAGCTAATTAATATCAATTTAGTGGTAACTCTAACTTCACTAACGATGACGTATATCGCAGGTGTCTGGGTGATCCAGCTCCTATTATTTCAGAGACCAATGTCATAAATAATAATTAGACATGATAACTTTTATTGGACGGGATAGATACGAAAGATTAGTAATAAATAATTCTATAAAAAAGTAATTCCATCGACTCTAAACTGAGTATGTCCTATAATAAAGCCGCGAACAACAAAGTCTTTTGACATTTTGATACTTCGAATTTTTTGACGACGCCTTTTTTTGCCTATGAGCATGATCAAATAAAATGCTTGTTAAAAGCACATGCGTTGACATGTTCTTGTGCAGAGGTAGTCAGAATTAGGGGATTCGCGTTTTTCGAGACACTGATACGATAGAACCACATAACGAAAACTTCTATAATTAAACAAAGACTGGAGAAGCATCCATTTCATTTTAAAAAGACTTAATCCGAGACGGAACATTACACGTTGCCGCTTGATGAAAAGTGACCAGTGGACACAGTGCTTTTAACACAGATAAAACTGTCTTAACATTCAGTAATAACTACAAAAAAGAGCTTAATGACACGAAAAGGAACAATTTGGTTAATTTTCATTTCTTAATAAAGTCATAGATCATTTTTCAATACTATATTTTCAAACAGAAGATCATTTTATACCAAGAACCAAGCGAAACACTTCCTAGCTTTTTAATAAGCTAACATTGTGGCAACTAAGCACGATTCTTGAAGTGAATATGTAACCAGCTAATAGACACGTTGGAAGTCATACCGACATAGAACAGGTGAGGAAAAAACATTTTGATAAATCACTAATTGATAGGGCTAGATGTAGATATAAACCACTGATGCTAATTTGTAACAACATGCAATAAATAATAGATAAAATCTGGCAACCGGAAGGTCGACGATAGTGTCAAATTTGAACACCAGTTTGGCAACGCTTATGTCAAGTTTGCGCGAAAATAACGCTAATTCTACAGAAAAAATAGACAGCATCTCGACGCAACAAAGAATATTTAGGATGCTTTGCATAAGTTCATTGTTTTTTTTAATCGTATAAAAAGTGATTGCTTCATTCCACTGCAGAATGAATATGTCTGGATGAAAGAAGTTAGAACATGAAGCATCAAAGTCAATGTTTTTATACGTGACGGTGACTGTTTTAAAGTTCGAATCTTTCGGAGTTTCTTTAGTGACGGCTCATACATGTAACATACTGACCAAAACTCGAAGTAAGTGACGAACTGAAATACATAAATCTAACAAATGAATTTTCTTTTTTGTGATACAAACAAAATACCGACTGCTGATGGGCCTGCCGCTGCTTTTCTACCGCTGGTGCAGTTGTCAATACTGCTACCGAGCCAATTATTGGCACTATTGTTACTGCTGCTGCTTCTACTGTTACTTCTACTATATTTAGAACAACCTCTTCATCTGCTTCCGCTGCTTCACCTGTTATCGTAAGAGTTTACTCTGCTGCCACTGTTACTATCGTCTGTATTGCTACTACTACAGCTTCTGCTATTGTTGCCATGGCTACTGCTGTTGTTTCCTCTTCTCTACTGCTATTGCTGCTGTCACTGATGTTGTTGCTACCTGCTTTGCTAGCACTGATTTAAATCACTGCTACTACTGATGAATATTTTGTATCTGGGGAGTTAACTCTATCGGGTATGACATTTACGTCCCTTGATTAGTTATACTTGGTACTATGTGTGAAAAATACGCCCTTCTGACCGAATATTTTTCCTCTCAAGTCATTGATCAGTGTTGATATTATATTAAAAACAATTATTATCTAATCTATTTTAGCTAATTAATGTTGATGTTATTACCATCATCATTATTATCATCATCATAATCACCACTATTACGATAATCTTATTATTATCATTATTTCATTTATAATAATGATTATTATCATTTGCAGAAAATCATTATCATCATTAAAATCGTCATTATCATCATCATTGATATTATCGTCACTATTTTCAGAACTGTCATTATCATCATCTGCATCCTCATCAATACCACCACCATCATCTTCAAGTAACTATAATCTAGTTTGAACTTCAGGGATGAACGGGTTTTGGCGGACTATGTGAAGTATTTATCCCTTTAATTCATTGTATAATGTCACGTAACCTCAATGTATCCTATAACCAAGAATAAACACTGCTGTTATATTAAAAATAAATAGTCAAGTCCGGAAGAAATACTTGACATTTTGTTTGTTAAACATGACATTTTGTGCTGCAACAACTCAAATACATGTATACAGACTATCTGTAGCGGTGCAGGAAAATGCGAACAATTATATTTAAGTCATTCAAAGTTGAGTGTAAAGTCAATAATTATAATGCACCATTTTTTCATAATTTTTCCTCATTCAAATGTAATACATTAAATTTATCATTTTAGTATACGTGATACGTTCAGAATTTTATTTCAAAGGACAGTGCTGATTAATTTACGTTTATTTGTTTGATATCATATAACTTTCTATTTCTTCATTGCATTCAACTTTTATCATAAATATTAAGAGAAAAATATTGTCTTTTATTTCTAGCTCGACTCAAAACACCGACTAGAATCAACTGTTAACTATCACAAATTGAGGGTTATGGGTTCGATCCCTGTTACCGACTATGTCTCTTTACGTGAGAAAGTTACGGAGATGATAGTGAGTACAGTATCGGTTCTTCTCAAGGACGGTAAGGTCTGTCCACCTGCCTAAAACGACCGAAATACCGTTAAAACGGGCTTTAAACTCATGCAACAACAACAACAACAATTCATGAAAAGAAAGTGCCTCTGTTCTTTATGGTTTTCGTGGATATTTTTCTTAATTCTTATTTTATATCTGGTATAAAAACTATCACATTTCTATTCTCTATTTGAGCTAATTATGTCATTGAACAATACTTTGTATATCACACGAAAGTAGCTACTTATATCTTAATTCAACTCTTTGTCTTAGTTGGAAAATATTTCCCTTGAAAATTACAGCGAACGCAATAAATACACTCTAGTGCCATTAATACAGTGGCCCATGGAATCCTTTTAACTTAAACCTAATTTATTCCTCCTTTTTGTATTCATTGTACCCCGGTAAGTCGACGGGATTTATATATCTCTTATGTAAATATTGTCAAATATAGGCAATTTCCAATTTATTTCATCTCGTAGATTTAAAGATCAACGCATTTTCAATAGCAGGACCCACTTCTGATAAAAACTGCCGTAAATAAATATTGAGAAATAATTAAATCGCCATTTGTTACTCCACTTTTCATTGTCCGGACGCATATTTGACCTCTTGGAGTGTCAGAACACCGTTGAATGAATATGCCTTTTTATGTACAACTATCTTTACAGACGTATAAACAGGTAATGTAATTTGCCTCGTACATGTTTGTATTTATTGTGTACATGTAGGAACTGGAATGTACATTTCCATATTCTGATAAATGAATTACATACATGTACATATATTGCGGTAATTGCTTGTAACTGCATACAATATATTAGCTACGATATATATGATCGGTTGCTTATAAACGGTAATTTGCAAATGATACATATTATAACCCCATAAACACTATGTTGATAGCTTTTACTAAAATTACCATATTAAGGGTGAATGCCATGAACGTTTCACTATAGATGTCATTCAAAACTTGACTCGTTAAGAACGGAACTGGTCCTAATATTATGTTTATTACATTCACATTATATTATTTGACACATCGTAACAAATATACTGTATTTTTCTTAGATTCAAACGAGATCTTGACGAAGATGGTTCGCAAGTGATACGGGCGCACATTTCTGAAATATGAGCAAGCCAGTGTAAAAACATCCGTGACAAATTTGTTTATTCCATGTGTTCATCAACATTTCAAAATGAGGTTTCACTTTCAAAAGCCATTTTCTGACGGTTCTTTTAAACAGGTGCAAATATAACAAAGAGTTATATTACAGAAAATCTGATACGAAATGATTAAAGCCATCCGAATTTTTGCGATTCTCAAAACTTTTCAATGCTTCACCTTAATTAATATGTATGAGATTATCGTATTTCAATTCACATAAAATCTAAGAATATGAGTGTTTTGATATAGGCAGAGTGGTAATTTTAATGATGAAATTTAATACAAGTGGTCATTTGATAGCATCTCGGCTACATTCTATACCCGAAAAATGTGACTTCATTACTTTAAAAGTTATTCATTATATACAATAAATGACGTACATCAAAAATGATAAAAAACCATAAAAAAGCAAAATCTGGAGAAAGTATACAACGCGATATTGTACGTTGATGACTAAAATGGGACGTCTACATTTTTGTATATGCAGATTCTGTCTTATTTTAAATAACATTTGTGCAATAGAAGTCATTTACATAGTAATTTGTAACACCAACTTCGAAATACCCAACAAATTACAATATGTTTGCACATTAATAAGTTAAAGTTAAAATTTAGCCATATACTTATGAATTTCACTCCTCTTCTGCTGCCGGAAGGAACAATGTAGCTCTGCTTTTGCATACATGTTTTCTGATCATGATCTGCACTATTCGTTATCCAGCTTGCACGTGCATTTTTTTAACTATGAACCCCTTTGATTTTTTTAATGATATCAAAAGTTAAGCTGGGTGAGAGGAAATACTCGTTAGTTTTGCTTGCTGTTACACCGGCGTCATGACATTCGTTAGTGTACATTTATAGTGAAATTTCGGTAAGTGCAAGCTTAGTTTAGTTTAGTTTAGTTTAGTTTATTGATACTAATTTATTTCAGCTCGATTGTGGAGAAAGCTTTGAGCTTATCGGGTCACTCTCGGATCCGCTTCCTGGAAAAACCAGTACTGATGTCATATGAGGAGGTACGGTCGTGACCTTGGTGGGGCTCGAACCGGACCCGCAACCTCCGGGATGAGCGGCAGACAAGCTGTAGTTTGAGATCGTTGCGAAGTATAATAATGCTATTACACGTTATTGTTATATAGCATGTGTGTCGCTTTTATGCGCTGGTCCTAATAAACTCAGAATAGCTTACCACAGCATGCACATGGCATACAAATTTAAGTTCCTTTTATTCATTTTCCAGGACAACGGATTTTTCAACCATAAGTCGTATTGCTTATAATATGAATATCGACTGCTACAAAAATTCAACATTAGACACACAAAAATCAGCTATTTCATTTAAAAAAGAAACTGTTGCATTTTTCTTTATATTCTTGTTAACAAATACTGGCTCGTTATTACATTATATATAGGGACAGTATTATGTATTATGTACAAAATGTACTTAATAATCATTTCTAACACAGGAAGTCTCAATTGTGTTTATCTTTATTTATGCAAATATTTCCTTAATCATATTCAAACTGACTATCAGTTTTCCTTACTTACGGAATAAAAAAGACTTAGATGATTTCGGGTAGATATTTATGTTATTGAAAACCGGAAACGAGGGTAAAAGTTACACCAACTTCCGGTGTGTTATTAGGTCTGACATTATTCTACCATTTTGAAATGTAATACGTGGGAATTAACAGCTGAATACATTAACTGGTTAGATATACCTGATAAATATTATACATTATAAAATAGTTTTAAAGTAATTATATTCAAATAACTTGCTAAATTATGTACTTGAACTAAAATGTCAAATACTTTGACTTTTAAAAAACAGGTTGTGAGAGAGTCAGCTTCAAATGATACAAAGTTGAAACCGCATAATTTCATAACGAATAATTTCACATAACATAGCGGCTGATTATAACAAAAAAAAATGTTGGAAATGATGGAAAAAAGTTTTGCATCAGGCCAGGCAAAACACTTTCGGAGCAGTATTTCAAGGCACCGGGTTCGAATCCTAATATCTATACAACTATTTCTTCGCCTTAATGAAATGTATCCAGTAGAGTCTTTGATTGTTTTTTCAAAAGTGAGAATTGAATAGATCCATTAATAAAATTACGCTAAATGTGTCTGAATTGTTCCTGCTCTGATGAGGTTTATACTAAATTACGAACGAATACATGCAGACCCACGTGGCTTTTATTACTGTGGGAGTACACCTTTCACATGTTAATGTATTGGTAAGTGATGTTTTCTGTATGTAACTAGCTCTTTGCAGCCACTCAACTTCAAACATTTACTATGAGATGACAAGAACGCATTTCGCCGAAATTACGCAAGCAGAAAACAATTTTCTATATCATTTTCCCATAAGAATAATGGCTGATATGAAAATAATTTGATAAACCGTATATTGCGATTTTTATCAATTTCGTGCACATACGTTAGTTTTCTCCCTTTCCAATAATAAAAGAGAAGTAATTTAATTTAATGATACTCTATCAGACCTTCGTTGAACCGATACTTTTGATGCTGGAAATCAGTTACAGATATTTTCAGAGTTTCAAGAGTAATTGCGTTATCACTGTAAAGGACGTCCAATATAAACTAAACTAATTGATAATAGAATCGGACCCGAAAACAATTCTCACATATAAAATACTACTAGCTTTTATCAAATCTCAGATATGGCGGTCTGGATTTAATAACCAACCATTTCTGAACAAATGGACCATCTGGAAAATAATGACACATGCACAGAATGAAATGATAAAAGTCATCAGAAGGCAGCTATGGCGTTCCATACATCTGCACTCTACAACTTTATTCCAAAACGACATTTATTACTTTTGTATTTTCTTTATAATGTCAACAATTAGGAACATTACTGAGTTATCTCCCATCAAATGCTCTCTAAAAGTAAATTTGGTCTCTCAATTTGGATAACTCGGCTTTTATCGCAATTTTCGCGGTAATTTGCAACTCAACAAGATATTGAGATGCTGCATGCTCTGTTAACATTTTTATGTCGTCTAAACTTAGAAGGTCATAAGAGACAAGCAATAACTTGCATATCTCTATACGGAACAACGATTAAGTCAAAGGGTTCCAGCTTACTAATATGTTACACATGGATTTTATCTAACAAGGGAGATAAAAAATATCTAATATCTACATGTAATAATGCCTCATTTCCGTTTTGTACAAAGCGCCATTACTACCCAAATGTTAGCCAATAGGAGATGGCACTACTCAGCCACCATAGCTAGCTAAAAGCGGCGACCAAACTACTTTCTTGGTCGTTTTAAGACTGCACACGCGACATCTCATAATTGTTCTTGTACTTTTGGAAATACCGATTACATTTTGCAAATTCAATACCGGAATCCGTAGCAAAGCACTGCGATGTCAGAGTTAAGTGAAAAGTGATGTCGTATTGCACATTATATTGACAACTTCTTATTGACTGGAACGTTGCAGAAAAAAAGAAAATAAACCATTCTGTCGGGACTGACAAAACCTTGAGTTGTTTTTAGAGGTAAAAGCACTTAAAGCCATTAGCGCTTTAGATATGTTGAGATATTCTGACAAAATGCTGGATGAAGGTTTCTTGCAGAATGTGTTTACGATGTAAATGACATTTTGTGGATGATCTTTGTTTTCGGTATCTTCAGATAAAATGACATTAATGTCTGTTCATGGTTTCTTATTGGTATTGTAAAAAGGGACTATTAAAGACCTTAGCAACCAAGCCTTTCTATTTCTGGCTGTATTTAGTTACACTTGCAATCTACAGAAATACTGTTGCAAGAACAACCATGACGACATCGTCCTAGTGGTAGATTTCATGTAGGAAGAATTCTATTAAACGACATATAACATGTTAGAAAGTGTCTTGTCAAGTGACACAGGGTATACAGAGAGTGCCGCCGTAACGAAGTAATGGTTCGATCCAATCCAGGGCCATGTGGTGCCAGTGGCAAGTTACATTTGTCACGTCTGCAGAGGTGTCATGGCATGCGACAGATTACATACAACGGTAGAGTATCCTGTTGAGCTGCAGATGTTATTTGAACGGTATCCTGTTCAGTGACAGATTTCATTTAGAAAACATCCTGTTGAGTGACAAATGACATTTAGATAGTGTCCTGTTATGTGACATATGCCAAATAAACACTGATGTGTCTACTCAGGTGACATCATAAACAATGCCATATACATAGTGCTCTGGAAAGTGAACGGTACTTTAAAGGAGGAATATACATGTTGATTCTAGGTTCCTGTTTTTTAAAAGCAAGTATCCTGGTATGTGACAGAAGCAATTCAGGAAAACCCTTTTTAAGGCAAATTCTGGCAGAGACCTCTTTTGCGGCAAAACCTTGTTTTTGTAATTAAATTTGAGTCATTGATGGTGAAAGACGACTTGTGGAGTCTTAAGTATTAATATGGTTGTAAGAGAACAGTTGTTGTTTGCAGGCCATCTTTCAAATTAGTACATATTCTTCGAACACTATAAATAAGTACTGTGTCCGAAACAAGTCTCCGTGTATTAAGTTTGCATTTCTCCCATAATTTTTTATTCGGATCTACGGATCTCAAAATTTTAAGTCAGCTGTGCCAAATCAGGCCAACAATTTTCAGTGTATATAATTCACAGTATTTTCGAGACATGTTATTTATTCCATTTATTGCCGCCTATGGTGCTACAGCAGATAATATTTTACTTTTAATCGTATTCATCTTTTCTGTCTGTCGTTTTTCTCAGAATCCCTATCAATAAGGAGCTTGAAACATTAACGAATCTGGTAACAAATTGGTTGACAAGCGTCTTCGTCACGTAGATAGTTTTCACGTGCCATTTCCTAATTGAGGCATAATTGAGCGGGAAATTGCCATCGATCTTTTTCCTATATAACAGATTTCCAAGGGAGAATTATAGTAGCCAATTCAAAGAATACACTCGCAATAAGCCGTACATTAGCGGCAAATACTCTCGTGAAACGTTAATTGCAGAATTACAAAGAAAATAATTCGGCAAAAATTGATTTTGTTTCATGGAGTGAGCAAGAGATATTACCGGAAAGAATCTAAATGGAACAAAAGTAGACATTCTCACGATACGAGAAGGTAAACCATCTAGATATTAGTCAATTTAATTGCCAAGAAAGTGCGCTTTTGTTATTTAAGACGATACTTAAATTAAAATTAAGATTGAAGATTATTATTGGATTTTAACAACAGATATTCAATTCCTTTCTGGCTTCGTGTTTCCCGGTTCCGAAATTAAATTATTTAAAATCAGTATATCCGGCAAACTGGTTCTTGCTGGGACGCGAGGTATTGGGCTTAATGGAACACAGACAGGCACTTAATTACAAACCAATGTAATTTCAAGAAAATGCCTTTATCAATAAACAATGTATTGATGCATATTTTTCACTATCAATTTTATCCCATTAATGAATCAGTTTATGTACGACAAGAATGATTTGTAAGCAATGCATACAAAAACACTCGTGAAAACTCATTCTACTTTTTTTTAAATGAAATCAAAATTCCTTTCGGTGTTCAAAGATGTCTGAGGTAAAACATGCACCCTGCAAGGTCTTATAAATATACTGAACTAAAAATGTGCAGAAAATGTGAAAATAAAAAGCTGGATGGGGCTGAGGGCTTATCAATATACTATGATGCTAACAACACACTGATTGTAACAACATTTCGTTATGGTAGCAATTTGTGCTGTGCAGCCGTACTGTTGACAAAACCGTACAAAGACATTCAAATAATCCTCGGATACGAACACATGCAGTAACAGAATTTACCGAGAAAGTTTGCCGAGAATATCCAAGCAATCAATCTAGTTCTTCAATTTAAACATTATTTTACGTCAGTTTGTCAGTGAAATGTCACAAGGGACTATTTTGTGATGTAGTTCTTCGGTTGATTCACTTCTCGTGTGATATTACGCGACTGCGCAGCAAATGCGCACAAATCATAATATGTATGCACTTCCGGTTGTTGATGATGTTAAAGTCAATTTAGGTGAAAGCTTGCAATATTATGATTGATTCATTTAAGGCTTGCTTTATCTCGTTAGAGAGGGAAACGCAATCATGTGAACAAAAGACAACTTGACTGATTTCAACCAACTGAGAGATACAGTGCTTTGAATTTTCTTCAATCAATAATTCCCAGTCCTAGCGTTTAATGTGGAATACGCTCTTGAATTCGCAATGATATGAATTGCTTTGATTTTTGATTAACGTACACGTCAGTACGATATTGATTACGCACCCCTGTGTACAACACGAGAAAATTGTGAATTGAAAAAAAAGTAAAATATTCTGTTAAAGCCTGAGGCCTTTGACTAGCAGTTGTAGATTACCGAAAGCTGTAAATGGCTTAAAATGTTCACCTAACATGTCCATGCTCGTCGGTCATAGCAGCATTCATTCGTTGTAAACAAATTACAAAGGACATCCATTAACGTTCTTGTGCAACTCTTCCGTTTTGAAAAAAAACACACAAAAGATACAGGAATCATCAAGTCGTTAAAACGCTTTTGAGAAAAGCTTTCATGCGGCACCGAGAAAAGAAGTGGAGCTATCGCACGCGATTTCTCAGACTGTATATAGGAATACTTGCGAGTTTATGAGCTGAATCAATAAAAGACCAGGCAAGATATATTCTGTCTAAAACTATGCTTCTTAATACATTTTCGTTCGGCAGTTACAAAGAAGGATACGAATCTGATCGTCATAACATGCATAATTTATCAAACTAAGTAGCAGCACGAATGGTGTTGTCAATTTGGAAGATGCCGTTCTTTATTGTTACAATTAATAACGAAAATCAAATGAAAAATAACTTTTAGTGTATGCAGTTGCATAACTGTTGCTATAATAACGATGGGCCTCATGGCTTGGAAACGTTTCAGATTGAAATTCATTGAATTCATTGAACAGCTAAATAAATGCTAATATGTTTCCAAATACATCTTACCACTACAGTATCATATCTCCTGTCAGTTTAAACCGGAATGTTATTTAAAATCCACTTCCTGTTACGCCGCCCTATGGCCTCTGGCCTCCTCCCCCACCCACCTTTCCCTTCCCTCCGTCACACCCACTATCCATTTCCATGATTACTGACACGTTCAGCTGTTTACGGTACAAGACACAATACATTAGTTTATATATAGACTTTATTCTTTTTTCAAATAAAATGATTCTCAAATTCTTAAATTTGTATATAGTTAATCTAACTTGTAGATATTGAATTTAAAATGCAAAAAGATTTAATATAAAATGCATTTATGAGTTTCCTGCGCAATAAATACTGATATATCACGAGAAAGAGTACAATAACATCATTTTTCTTGGAAAATAACGCTGATATGTCTATATAATTGGCTTCCAATCTTGGTGCCTTATCTCTTGTATACATGCAAGGCAAAATGTTTCAGTTAATTATTTCGTTTATGTATTTGTGCACGATATCTCGAGCTACGGGAATATTTTCATCCAGACGTAAATAAAAGATATACTGTACCATTATGAATATTCACATATAGCCGATTTTATCATACAGTTTATTTGTAATTTGGATTTTATAAACAAAGTTTACAAAAGAAATCAATTTGAGAATGGCAAAAAATACTGATCGAGATTGTCAAACTATTTAAAAGAAGCGTTCCTTCGAATGCTATTAACTACAGTAACAAATCCGATTTTGTTTTCTGTGTAAATTAATGAAGTTATCCTCGAGCTTTGATTACTAGTAGTCCACTAGCATCGTGTTAGTGTGCGTAAAAAAACCTGACCTAGGGTCGACACCCTCCTTTAGAGACGTTAATTTGACACATCAACTGTCATACAAACCTATTATTACAACAGGTTCTTCAGGGAAATCTGAAGCGCTCGTAGAAAATGACGCCATTTTCATGATATGTGTGAATGATTGGATAATGTTACAAATGTATGTCTTAACAGAATCATTTTCCTAAAGATGGGTTAATCGCAGTGGCATTTAAAAGCACCATCGGTTGCAACGTGATTGATCACAATATTTTTAAATTTTTCGCGCATGCGCTGTTGAGTCGTAGCCTGAAAAAGCAATACGGCAAAACTTAGACTGTATAAAGAGAGGCAAAATACATGTTCTCAGTTTTTGCTAAAATGGTGTATTGTCAGATATATAGTATAGTAGGGTGTAAGGCTACTTATTTTATAAGTAAACTGAATCATACAACAGAACGATGCATTCCCGAAGGAACTATTTTACCTATTTTTCATTATCGCTTTTTCTTCGCAGACGATATCGAACGCTGTTTGATTGTGTCATTCTCTATACTTAGTGTTAATTGCCGCAGCACGCGCTCTCGGTAATTAGCAGCTATTGTCTTATGTTACAAATTAACCAATGTGTGCGGTTATTAGTGCCCACTGGGGCGATAATCAGAGGTGCTTCACTAGCTGATTGTAATCATCGATCATTATCGGTATTTATAGAAATTGTCCGACACTGCTACTGTATCTTAATTAGTTAGCAAGCCGGATAAGCAATAAAATGTTTAAGAAGTTCCAAAAAACATAAAGATATTAAAAATTCCTACTTCAGTCCAAGGTGTAGTCCTAAAATCGCGATTTTCTAATTATCCAATTGTATTGGTATTCGTGTAACTCATTTTATGGAAAAATATAATTTCGGACGATTTTTTCGTTAAGATCGCTTATTCATAGATAGAATCTCATTTCTTGTATTTCTCCCTGAATATTAAAGAACTCACTGCGAAATAATATGTCGACTTCAGTATTACCCTTCATCACAGGTTTAAATTCACGTGTTTTGTGCAAAATTAACGATTTTCTGCAAACATCTTCCTTCCAAACTTAGATATATATTTGTATTAAACTTATTAGTGAAAATTTATTTGATAGCGTCAAGGAAAGAAAACGTCGACGTGTCGGAATTCTTAGATTCAAAATCCAACTTTTGAAGCGATTTTCAAAGTAATGTACCTGATAGCGGATACAATCGATTATCGTGATCAACCGTCCATGAGTGACAGTTCGGCTTACACCTGTCAGTTATAAGGGAAGACAAATGATCTTGAATGCATGTGCGTGCACTCTGTATGCACAGGTGGTTTGTTTCATGACTTGTGCGTTCGTGTTACTTCCTGCAACGTTAACCCGGCATACCTGAGAACAGTAGAGATACACTGGAAGTAACGCCATTTCCCAGTCTGATCTACTACACGACGGTATTTTGTGCACGTTCAATTCTATTTATTTTTTTTTAACTATAAAGCAGTGTCGTAAAATTTCAAGTTAAGGCCGAACAGTCTTATAATACGATCGTCTTCATTTAGATAGTTTAAAGTTCCGGCTAACCTTGGGATCTCTCTCCCGGCGAGCTTGCCAAGACCCCAGGTTGTGGTACCTCACAAAAGTAATGATAAGTGTGTATGTCTGACACCTACTTGCGCCTTGGTACGGGATTGTTGAGGTTGCCGTCAATATCCTGTGACGATATTCGAATCCACATTGCGGAAAAGCAGTCCTACAGTCTTAAAGTACACTACGGCGGCGCAACCCGAAGGGTGAGAGTTCGAACTCAGCTGGGGTTTCGAAAAAAATTTAAACAAAGGTTTTAAATTAGCTAGAAACTTACTTGCCATCAACCGTAAATACCTTTTTAACTGACAACTATCCGAATTATGACAATATCCAAACAATCACTATTTTTTCGGATTAATTCGGTTCTTTCCAAGCAAATTCTACAGATCTTTATTGTTTTAATTTTCTTTGCTCATCTCTCATCAGCGAGCACAGTTTATCCTCAGGGATAAGTTACAGAGACACGAAGCCAGTCCCCTGGTGCAATTATGACACGCCTTCAGACAGTCAATCTATAAATAAACCTCGTTTTTTATCATCCAGTAAGTAATGGATGCTTCTACCAGACAGACACATTACTGCAGACACACGAAAAACGACTTGAGGGCAAACGTAATGCAGAGTACATAAAACAGACTAAAATCTGCGTGTATACTGTGCCACGAACTTCAAGAAAAAAACTCAAATATTCGTCAGTAAATCTTTGCCTATAACTTCAGTTCAATTTTTCATTTCCGATATATATCTAAAGTAATGGTTAAAACTTCAAGTTTGATAAATTGTAGAGTTCTGTTATTTCCTTGAATACATTACACCACCTGTGTTTTGTAACATCTTGAAAATATACAAGACACCTAGTAGGATGGCAATAAATGTGCGAAAAAGCCAGGCGGTGCAGTTTTATCATCACTTTTGAAGTAAAACAGAAAGACAACAGCGGTTAGAGTAACCCGTGTAAAATCAACATGAATTCAGTGTTTATACTAAACCTGAAGTCAATAACATATGGCGGTCTTCAGCATCTGTTTCTGAGTTTGCTTTAGTCTTGAATACTGACATTCTTAGGTATTTTAAATCCTTACACCTCGTAGTTGCTAACTTGAAATCATCAACGTTGTCGCTGTGAGATTCATGGGTCCGTGTGGTAAGTTGGCAGGGGAGTTGTAATACTGGTTCTTGCTAGGAACGTTGGTTAGATTAAGAGCCATCCTATCGGTTATATGTAACTGAACTGTTGAATCCCCACCCCCATCCCCGCCCCATCACAACAGAATAAAGCTTTATAGCGGCTTTCATTTAAGATGTAAAATTTTGGCATAATTATCTAAAAAAATTTGACCAACACAACTATTACATTTTTATAAATCTATTATCTTTTATAAAAACAGGTAAAACTGTGATGCTTGATTTAACCACGGACCTATATACACATACAGGTCCGTGATATAACCAGTCACAACATTCGTCAATACAGGTGACTAAAGCTGTAATTTGGTAAAATCAGTTAAAATCGTTATTTTCAAACGTTTAGGGAAGCAAGAAGACATACAAATAACTTAAAAATAAAAACATCTAAGTAAAGATACAACTTTCTAGTTTACTTCAATAACTTAATAAATATTGTCAGTTAAGTATAAGTATGTAAATATCTTAAATGAAAACCTCATGTGAAGCTAAAAGAAACGCACATTTCCATTGAAGTCAATGCAATTTGATGCAAAAATAGTTACAAATAGTTTAAAATCAATAGGGGAAGCAAGAAGATATCAATTTATTTTAATAAAAAATATATTGGAATAAAGTGGAAAAGAATGCAGATTACTTCAATAACTTAATAAATATTGTCAGATTATGATTTTAATACTTTTGGTGAGTTAAAGATTTTACTCCTCTATATTTCAATGTGTATAAATTGACCGATAACGCTTAATCGATAAACCCGATAAGCTGCTTTCAAGGGAGACAATTTCGCCGATAAGCCGATAAATCTGAAGATATTTCTGGGGATGTCATCAACGACACACAAACACCAAACCACGAATCCTGTAGATTTAAAATTCCAGTGAAATATTCAAAGAGTAAGATATTAAATCCGAAAGCATTGCAATTTGTTATGAAGAGATTGGAAAGATGCAATGCTAACAACAGCATCACGATCAGGATAGATAGACAAACCTCAGACGATGGGAATTTCAAAATCAAACTTCTTTATCTAACCTCAAGTAGTTTGAAAAAACTTTTACTGCATTCAAAATACCCCTAACTCATAAACATAATTTGCTTTATCAAAACTACTATAGAAGTTTCAAGAGTTTGTCGGCCCAATAATTAAATGTTGATGAGTCTGTATATCTTTGATAAAATATTTGAAATAAAATGCTCATCAGGTGTATGCAAACCCAGCTGAATTAATAATTACCAAGAGTGCACTTCCGTTTTCTAAAGTCAGATCCTTGAAATGTATACAAATGTTTGTTGCATTATACACTTATTAAAAGTGGAGCGAGATATATTTTGTCTGATGTTTCAATTAGTCTTTAGGACAAATAAAAGCATTTCTGATTACCTCCCTTTTATATTTCCGTCCGTAATTTAGTTGTTTATTTTTACAGTATATCTAATCAATGATCAAATTTATGTTGGGTGATCAAAAATGGGATATTACACTCATCGAGAGTCCACTTGTCCTTGTGGCCTTGGTACAAGTCTCGTATGTACCACGACAACAACAGCAAACAAGGCTTTAGGTAGTTTTGGGAGAGGCGTCGCGTAGTATTGAATACTTCATCGGGATTTAACTTACAAATCATGTCCAGCATCTTCTCTGCAAAACTGTGTTTTCTTCAAATAAAGTGTCTTTAACAAAGTGTCACCATGTTCTTTTATACATAACATCACTACCTTTTCATTAAAAACTCTATAATCTTTGCCAATAAAAATGCTTCTCTACTTTTGCTTTGATTAAAACTGTCTCTGCATGATGGCTGGATTTTATATCGATACATGACATTATAGATCAATATAACCTAATCAATACAAATACAACAAGCTAATGTGCGGGTTAATGTACGTAATTATAGACACTTAGACCGGCAAATCCATTAAATGAAAGTAACTACAGATTATTCCTCGGATTTTATCGATAATCAACAACAGAATCCGAATGTCAGTTACGTTTGTGTAATTATCATAGAAATGTTTTGATCATGCCACAACCGTAAATCAAAAGTTCTAGAAGAAATAAGTCGAGTGCATTCCGTATACTGCAGTACAGATGTACATTTTTATGCTTGTTTAATCCAAATATTGCACTGACAGAGTATGAAGTCATTTATAAAAAGGGCTTCTTGCAATAAAACGGTGTTCGATATACTTTGATTTTTAATTAGTAGACACAAAAGATTCCGTAGTTTTCAATTTTAAAAGGATTCCGTGTCACAAATCATAGTTTCTATGTGGTTTACAATCAGCGGGGTTGACAGTTGCATTAATACCGCTGAAAGCGGGAAAACTATTCATTTATTCATCTTTATCTATTCGATCAGCTGATCAAATATTCATGCAGGTAAAACGTGCTCATCTCGCATCACTCACATCATTGTGTCTCCATTAATACTGGCTTCAGTGATCAGGGTTTTTTTTGTGACTAATTAAAAGGATTTTTGATGGACCCTTGATATAAATCGACCAATTTGCTATTGGGCAGTTTTTCATTAACTGTGATAAAATTCCTTTTGGGGCTCGCGGGCAGGTAATCTCTATTGTTATGTTTCTTCAAAATAGAAATACAGAAAAAGGAGCTATTTCTAAATGTATAGAATTCAAAGGTCAAGGGGTGACATGGTGTCCCTTGGTAAGCCGTCAAATTACTGTCATACTGGACCCGCATTAGGTGAAAAATCTGACATCCTCATTTTCCCTAATTGGGATATGTCCCTTAATTTCTTTCAGTTCAAACAGACCAAGAGCAAAGAAGTCTGTAGATGCAGATATGGGACGCAAAGACTGTCTTTCTATGTCAACTTGTGTTACTTTCCTTTATATGCCATACACACTTAACAGCGGTTAACTCAGTTAGGTAGCCACCCGTTTTAAGTAGTCAAGTGGAAGAATACATTTACTTTCATTCTTGAACGAAAACAGCACGGGGTCGTAAAAACGTCCGTTCTTGAAACAAACGGCGCCGGGCCGTAAAAACCAAGAATGCTTTCTATAATTCGGTATCACAATAAAAAGTTATGATAAATATGCAACAATACAAGACGCTATTACCCATCATGCCCGCAGAACGAGCCAAGCACCAGTCAGTTATTGTGGGAGAATCAACCAATGTTTACACCGGTAATTGTTTCTTTCTCTTTTACTATCTATTGGATTTGACAAGACACAAAGCAGAACAAAGTATATATTTGTCTTCTAGAACCTGATTTATCAATATTGTGAGATGGTAGAAAAAAGCTACAGAAAAAATGATGAGTTTATCGGTAGACTGACTTAGCTCATTCATCAACTCATAATAGGTTACCGCCTTTTTGCGTCAGGTCGTACAAAAAGACGAGCATTTTTTCCCAGATTGATGCAGTGTTTCATGTTTGATACAGAAAGCGAATTTGCAGTATTTTGATTTAATTAAATTCTGACAAAATGCTAAGGCAATTAAACAATTGTTTCGATTTCCTTTAGAAAGGCGTCAGATAGGGATGGAATGTAACGAAATTTATCACCTGGTCGATTTTATTCAAATTGCTTAGAAAGGAGTGCATTGAGCATGACTCATTTATTATCTACAGTCAAACCTCTCCTAATAGCTAGCCAATTAAAGAATCAAAAGTGGCAAATTCAGTCAAGCGGCTGCTTAGTACAGATGTAAGAGTTGTTAATTGCGATAATCACTTCTAACTGCTACGACAAGTGACTTTTATAGGCAGGTGACTTCTAATACATGTTAATGCATACGTTTCATTTAAGCATTTAAATCAATGTACGTAGAAAGTAGTGTGGCTATAGTCGCCTTTTATTATTACTACATGTATTATTATTACTATGAATATTATCATTATCAACAACAACAGCATCTTCACCATCATAATCATTATTATTATTATTATCATCATCACAATTATCATTATCATTACTACTACTATTGTCAACATCATCATCATCATCATCATCATCATCATCATTACTAGTGTCATTATTATTTGTAATATCATTAATGGAATAATACTGTCAGAAAATGATGGGTATATTCAGGAAAAAGGAAATTATATTCGTAAAGCTTGAGGTTTTTTTATACCGATCTATATTAGATTAGAATCGGGAACTGTTCACTGCAGAAAAAGAATCAAGCATAATTCAAAGTCATTATTACATCTGACAATTGTCAGCTTGACCATATCACAGCACGTTTAAAACATGTATGTCGTTTTAACATTGAATTTAAAATGGATAGTGACCATGTTTAGCACGTTACCGTCATGTCCATAAAACAAGGGTTCTATTCCTAATCCCGATTGTAGGTGAGAATGTAAGTTGTCCACCAGGTTTCCCATTTCTGCCAAAGATGATATTGTCAGATAACGATGGGTATATCCATCATGAAAAAAAGGAAATTATATTCGTGAAGCTTATTTGTAGGTGAGAAGGTAAGTTGATTTCCAGTGATTTTCTTGCATGCAAGAGCTACTTTTTTATGCAATTGTGTAAACTTTTGTGTGAACATGTAAGTGTTATGCCACTGTCACATTATCCCAAATTAACTAGAAAACCATTTTCTATACGCATCTTTATAACGAGAAAACACTTAGTGCTTGCCTTTGATAATTCCTGCATTAGCCGTAAAACATTATACCCATTTATCAAATAATCTAGCGCGGCAGTTGACTTTTTGCAAGATACGAGAAAACCTCACTGCATATTACAAGACAAAAACAGTCTCTGGTGGATTCGGCAAATACTTGTGAAAAGATGGAAAACATATGATTGTTAATTAAAGGACGTGTATGTTTTGCCCTCAGAACATAGTGTCTCTGTTTTTTTGTTCGGGTACAGCATGTGCAGCTGCTGAATCTCTGTACTTTTATTTGTCCGTCTTCCATAATTCGGGACAGTAACATTGTAACCGCTGAAAGTGACATTCACTACAAATTTTCCTGCCTGGGTAAAGAACAGCGCAGATCATCCGTAAATAGCTTTTTACCTGATATCAACCTCTTTTATTGGCTCATCAGCTTGAAATTATGTCAACATCTTTGCATAAAACAGTGACATAGATGGAAACATGGTTGTATTATACATAGAAAACGCTAGAGTGGGGTTCCAGGTTCAAATCATAAACTGCTTTCAAAGACTGAATCCTTTCGTACTGGTATGTTTCAAAACTTGTCAAGATCATAATTATCCTGGTAGGCGGCATCAAGTTTACATCCTGGTAGGTGACATTCGATCTAAACTCCCAACTGCACTATTTGTGCGCCTATGAAACCCTGACCAAGACGCAGTAGATTTTACTTGCGGTTGAACAGCTGTCAAAATATGGCCTTGTATCAGTTAACGTCGCTGTCACGTGCTCATGAAGAGCAAATAGAAAAAAACTCTAAATTTTTTCGCTAATGAAAACATTATCCGAACGTTTTCCGAACCAGTAGAAATGTCAGTGACGTCGAAAAAGCAAAGACAAAAAGTTTCCTATAATCGTTCGCGTCTGTTTAGATTACAGAAAGATGCTTAAAGAATACTGCTCCAGCCATATTAATAACATACATAACACTGTCGAAAAACTATGTTCGCTTAATTGAATTCGGAGGTTTTTTTCATGCATAGAGATGACGTATACATTAGTTCCGATGACAAGGTCGCAAGGATACTCGTATATTTGTCCTAGTTATAACATAGCTGTTTACCCAAAGAACCGCCGCGCAGTAACTGTTTTAGTCATTATCAGCGATTAAGCTAAACTAACAAGCATAGTACAAACTTTCTAAACGAGCAAAAAACTGACGAAATGCACGCTAGTATGCAAGAAATGCGTCCCTAGGGATTATGCTTAAGAACACGTTTTTACCGCAGTAATGAAACATGTATATGAAAAAATTGCTACTCCGCAATCATAAATATTTATTCCGTTGTTTTTTTTTCTTGGCAGCTCCGTTCGTTGTCCGATAAAAACATCTCTGTTATTTGCAAATAATTGTTTTGATATTTCGACTGCAAACTACTGTGTGCTTATTACTAATACAGACCTTGGTATATACAACACTGCTAGCTAGTGTGAAACGTGTTCTGAGTGATATTACATATAATCACTGCACTTATCTATATATCGCATATTGTTTTCTAATATACACGCACAGGAATTCATATCTTTAGCAGATGACATTATGGAACATGGATTTACTGTACAATTCTTGTTCTTGAAGGTGACACGAAACTGCGGCAAACATTGCAGCAAAGGGCAACAAAGAGCAGCCCAACACAGCTTCCGAACGCTTCGCAATCTTGCAAATATTTGACCTATCTTAACTAAGATTGGTGCCATTTATGGGAAAAGCATAGAACTCTTTGTTGCACGTAACAATTTCATCGCCATCCTAGTGTACATGTATATACCTTTTCAAACAGCTGGACTCTAAAGCAGACGACAAATACAATGTCGTCTGATCAGGACTTACATTTATTTTTGGGGGGATCGCAGTTCTGCAAAACACCCCTATCTTAAGAAATAGAATTACCCAGACTGGAAGTCATGAGATCGACCCATTGCAAATATATTGGGGTTATTTGTCGATATGTCACCACAGTCTTTAACTTTTATACCGTGTACCATCCCTTTTGTTCATAAGGTACGTTCAGAACAGGTATACTACATAAATTATCATATATGATAATACAAACGCAAGAATTTGCCACAAGGATACTATACATGACATCTGTAACCATGAGAAACAGCATATTGTAAGATATGGTAAAAACACAAAGAAGGAAACATCAAAGCATACCGTGAGCCATTTCTTCTCTGTACTTCTTCTCAACGAACTGAAAAAGAAAATTACAATCACTTAACGTATGTGTCAATATATGCCGCCATTAGGAAAAAACGGTAACACATTCTTCATGCATTATGTATATATATTATATATATATTATGTACCAAATATTTATATTTATGTTTGGCCTTGGGCAAAAGCCCGTGGTCAAGATAGCGGCAAGACTAGATGTCGACAGTCATTCGTTTAACTGTCGAAAAGCATAAGTATTCTAGTGAATACGTGCATTGAAAAGTACTTTCGTAGTTTAACAGGGGCTAAACTAGTCAATATTTTACAAGCTTATCAAATATGAAACGAACATGCGTATTTTATATCGATCGAATTAGCTTCCAGGGAGCATGGAGTTGCAAAATCAACCACATGCAAGAAGCTAAGTAACGTTTTTCTCAGAAAGCAGACACGAGACAGACCTGATAAGCCTTAGGCTTTGGCACTTCGATTTAACGTTCAAGAACCAATGTTAGTTCTCAGAAAACTTGTTGAAACAGCATGTCGTATCAAGCTTCAATTAAACTGTTATAAACCAAGACGGACTATGCCTCGTACAAGCAATGACAAAGGTCATACAGTACAACCTTAGAACTGGTTGTAAAATATAGAAGCGCCGGGTTAAGGTGTTAAGGTGACGCGGGCGGGTGATAGAGTTGATATTGACACGTACAAATACAAACATGTACACGGCCTCGTTATGAAGCACCGATGTCATACGAAAGATTCTGAATGAATCCTGATAATCTGAAATTAAATTCTGTGACACTTTTGTGACAACTCTGTTAGATAGGGGGGCTAATTGTAACATTACAGACACTTTATATTGTATAATTGTGACAAAACATCACATAAAACATTACTTCACTAAACATTGTGGAGAGGTTTCCTTGTTTTTGATGTTACACTTGCAATCTTATCAGCTCTAGGAAGTAAACAGAAAATAGCTTATAAACAAACAGCTATCTGCCTGTTTAAATATTTCAGTAACACTAGCAAACAAACACTGCGACAGGTTCAACGACATATTACGTTAATCTTTTCCTGTACTTTAATATTTTAATAAAGATTTACATCATTCAAGCCTGCTTTAAAAGCGTCCGTGATTGATATATTCATCAGACTAGTAATATTTTCGGATATAAACATAACCAATTTCGTGAACATATTTATCAAAATTAAATTCTTCTTTGATTGGTTTTAAAATGTATTAACCATGAGTTTTCGAGATTAAAAATAAATAATGAGAAGAGCTAGTCCATTAAATGAAGATCTTTCAGAGAAAAATAGGTCTTTTAAAAGCAAAACCATTAGCCTTTATCCTCACAAACAGCGATAAATCCCCCTTTTTTTAAAGACAAGAGTTATTGCCCCTGTTAATCAATTTTTCAAAGACTAAACGTTAAATTAATTATTCACATTTACTTGGAAAAATCAAACGTTAGGTTTGAGATTAAGCAGAGTTACAGCCTGTACTGTAAGCTTTCTTTGAAACTATCAAGTATGCTTCAGCATGGTTCTTTAATCCCAAATCTTAACTAAATTCCCCATCCATCACCAACTGATACACAGAAGCCGCGCAACACGAACCCGTCGCGCAGAAATTGAATTATCTCAGAATTGATGTTAACCTTATGTTTTTCGTCAGGGTTTCCCGTCGGTTATCCCTGTTCGCAGCGCCAAGTTCACCACGAGTTGGCTGTGTGGAAACGAGATATAAGTTGTTAATTTAGTACATCAATGTCACCCTTAATGGTACAGGTAGAAGATAAAATGGACCATATTGTTAGACATTGCAGGACTTTGTTATAATTGTAGTTTATACACAGTTGTTGAAATTTATCATACATCCAGAATGTTTTACACTCTATTCGATGAAATACATAAATATCATCTGTGTCACTTATTCAAGTACATAATCGTACCATGGAAGTATGCTTACGTAACAATTCGTTTCTTAAAAATATTTCTAAAGTCCACACAATCAGTACCAAGAGTTATCGTTCCTTCTACGTTCCCGCCGCCAGTGAAGGTTTGATATCACAAAAGATAAGAATTTGCCTTTCCATGAGAAATTTACTCCCACATTTTTAACTTTAAATTTCATTCATATGTATAAAAGCGATAGATTTTATATCATTTTATTGGACACTCATCGTCTCTAACAAACCAATGTTGATATATGAGTGAAAATAAAACATTTATTTTTCATATGGCCTCTAACAGTACGACTATCTAATCTCCTGTCGGCCATGCCGGTTGCTGCTTCGGTTTTATAAGATTAAGTGGTCATCGTTTATACCCTGAACAAGATCAATATTGGACAAGCACCAGCACTAATTGACAACTGAAATCTTTTTAGATAATGGACTTCCTCGTCTACACCATGTTCGTTGCATAATTGACAGTAATTAACATATTGTCGATGAATGTTTATCCGTGTCGTTTAGGAAGGCTTATGGAAAGCTTACAGAAGACTTTGGCATACGTAGGAGAGTCGCACCGCCATTTTAATATTTATGTAGTGCGGCGACATCGCATTCGAACAAATTTAAACAAACCACAGTATGCAGCTGTTATTGCAAGACGACTTGACAATATATTGTGAATATCATTCATTTATTTTGTAATTCAATACGCATGCGCACACAGCATTCAAATTTCTTTCTCTGTTTCTAATAAAATCAGAAATACAAAACTCACATATCTATTCATACTTTTTTTCCGTTGTTTGCAAACCAATTTCAATTCTCCAGCTAAAATAACATACAATTATAATATGACACCAACTGTTATTAAATTCTTACCGAGAAAACGTTCAAGTTAAGCAGCATAACAGTTATAAGATGGTTCCGTCAAGCTACTAAAATACCTAGTTCGAGCTTAGGCTTGTTATATTTCTTTCAGTTGAACAAAGACGTTATTAGAATGAGCTTAGGTATTAAGCGAAAAACTCTAGATGATATAAAAGTTGCAGATATTGAAATTTGCAAATTATGTCAGGATCAGCGAGTTAATGCAAGATTCTAGCGTTTTTTTGACATTAATTTTGTAACAGCATAAACGTTTCAAGAAGAGAATTCAAAATTGAAGCTATAATATATAGAAAGAACAATTTATACTGGTAATCAAATTGGGTTTTAGCTTTGGTACATGTCCTTTATTCAGTTTATGAATGGGTTTTTTTCTATTAAACTGTTTTGATGGTCAGTTTAGTTTCAGTTAGCTAATACATTTTCATTTCACATCCACTGCATACAATTTTTTTGCGAGGTATACTTTCTACTTTGTTCACTCTGATCAAGAATACATGTACACTTTTAAATAATTTAACAGTCAATTTAGTCAAAGTGGGTTACTACCCCCAAGATGTGCGGACCATTACCTCCAAGACATGTCAACCACTTCCCACAAGAAATGTGGGTTACTACCCCCAAGACATGTGTACCACTACCTCATATAGTTAACGAAAACCTCAAAGACAAACCGCAACTACTCGGCGAGTTTCGTAGAAAAAAAAATCCGAGGCAGTCCGATTTCTGCGTTAAGTGAGTGTTTCAGTTCTCTTTTGTTTTCCACCTTTCATGGTGAAAAAATCGAAGAAATGGTAAAGTTGCAAATGGTTGTTTAATAGATGGCCTCGTCAAGTGTTTATACATACACATTAATGGTCGATAGGGTCGCTTTTAAACTACATCAATACACTTGTCAACAAATCAAATAAATGACTTTGTATGGAAATAACTGAGATTATAAAACTGATCAATGACCCGGAGAGCTCCGCTAATGGCATTTCTTTTATGGTGCTTTCATGATATTAAAAAAACGCCGAGCCCGTCCACGCAATTTCAGGGATGAAAATAGCATGTTGCATAAAATGACAAGATGTTTAAACATTGCTTTTGGCATTACTTACATGGGCCGTCTGCTTTTGCTATTTTTCCTTTTTGGTCTTCCGGTTTTAACAATCGTTTTAACAGTACAACTATAGGACTACATGTACATCAGTTATTTACAGGTCAGGTACAGGTAAGTAGTGGACAGTTCCTGTGTAGGACCTGTTCAAGATTCATATCCACCTTAGAGCCAAATGAAACTGTTTCACATATTAATTCATATCCACCTTAGAGCAACATGAAACTGTTTCACATACTAAGCAAGTAAGGAGACAGTCATGTGTTCAATAGTGGCACTTGGACCCATGTCCCTCTATTTATACATGTACTTGCCACATTGGCATGTACCGACTAATTATTATTATGACAATTTGTATCAAATTGTTATATAGTATCCTTGCATGCAATTTGATAAAGCCATAGCGATCTATATACCGGGTACCAATTATTGCAGCATTATCCAACGTAATCAGTTGGTAAATTAAGACATTATGTAACAATAAAGGTAGAGAGCACATGCACGATCTACATACATATAGTTATTAGTATGTGTAACGTTCTATTTGTCTGAAAGTAATGAGAATGATACGAAATCAAAATTCTATATTTGATTCTACAGAGTTCGAGGAAATCAAAATTCTATATTTGATTCTACAGAGTTCGAGGATGAAATACTGACAGACGGACTGACAGACAGACGCGGTATTTAGGTTTGCTTGGTATTTGCTTGGTATTTACATTCTCATTATTCGTCCAATTTTCTGTAAAGTTGGTTACATTAGGTCTAAATTGATCCCCATTCTAATGCATTCTAACGATTTTTGACTTTGTTTTTCTTTCTCTTCAACTCTTAGAATAAAGCCAGTGTCAACCGCAGTTGACAGTGATTGGACTAAACAAACAAGACACCGGACGTACCTGATTCTACTGTCAATTTATTTCTCATGTTCTGAATAATTCATCGAGTACAGTCTTCCATTAACGTGAAGCGTTCTTCGAGAATCTTCATGTATTTTGTTAAGAGGACTGAACACGTCTTTACATTACACCCACTACGTTCACAAGAGAGTCTCATCCACTTACATTAATGTAACATATTTGTTCATGTAATATAAAAGCCTATTGAAACATGATAATGTATGGAGACCAGGAACACTTAATTGAAGAGCAAGTGTTAAAATCCATTAGATTACATATCACTTCAATTTCAACTTTCAGAAAAACAGGAGCTAATGATATTCAGACTTGATTCATATTCAGGTAGCCACAAAGAACATGTTCTCAACGTTTCGTTTTTCTTTTCCGGTGGTGCTGCATCAACAGGAAGAGGCTCAACAGGACTTCCATCACGTGATTAATATGAACGATGTCACAATGCTGACAACCATTCACGGGCGTCACTATACTGCATGGTGCTCAAGCGTACGACTGTGAAACAAAACCGCTATATATACCAGTATGAAAGAGTTCACTTTAAATGTTCTAACAAAATTATTTGAGAGACAGATATATAAGTAGTTGGACAGACAAGTGGACGGAGATGCGAGTTGGCGGATGCATAGACAAAAAGACAGGGAATGAAAGAGGGATCGGCAGTACTTAGATATACAATTATATCTCGCGATGTACTTGAAGATAGGATGTTCATATGGCACATTTTACTTTTTTCAAAAGTAATTAATTTTTATTATACTTTGTCATAACAAGTATGTAGAAGTGTTCTCGTACTATTCGTTATATAGCGGATCTCACATAAACTCGCATCACACAAGAGGAAACAATTTACAGTATTCAAACGATACGAACGAAATCAACATGTAATAAACATAATACAGACATAAAAGTGTAATATAGTTCAGACGGGATTAATTACCGGCAATTATATCATTTTTTGTCTGAAACTAATTCGTTTTTTATTGATTAATCACCAAGATGATTGTGTAGTGTTGAACAAATATTGTAGAATGATAGAGCTGACAGCTTTGATAGAGAAACAGATGGTGACTTCAGAAAGTATTGATCAAAACCACATCGGCTCAAAAGCTGATTTTCAGCTATTCGCTTCGCATTTGTTTGCTTTGTTTTTGTCGATGTTACGTTCCTTGTCAGCATCTCGAAAACTTAATTGCGTTGCATGGTTATAAATATGATCCATACAGGCGCGAGGCTAATGTCATCAAGCGGCATAAATAGCTGGAATTTACTGCCTATGAAAACTTAACTTTCAGTAGCTTAAATCCTTAACTGTATTATGACATAAAAGAGCATTAAACATAACCATAAATAGACAAATCAAACGAAAATGGTCGAACATGGCGAAATAATGGTATGTCGGTGAGATTCCCTTCCTTAGTACCATGATAAAAAGTTGTATTGTATTGCATTTGCAGATTAAATTAAATGTAAACCACTGTGGTGTAAAGACTTTAACCGAGTCCGCGACAAAAGCAGCCAGATTTGTTGTAAATACAGCACGGGCAAAATTAATGTCCTGCAAACGAAGATGGTACAACTATGGGCTTGTTAGCACTTTAGCGAACTAATATAATATGTAAGTCATAGGATGCAACAGATGGAATACCTGTGGAATGCATGCTACACCTTTTATTACATAAAGGTAATTCCGACACATTACGTAAACAAGTATTTATATTGATAACTTTGCGAAGATCTGAAATAATCAAAGGCGGTGACTTCACAATATGTCCGTTGAAAACTGACGTTGATTTCGTGTACTGAGGTCTAAAATGTCCGGAAATGCGTTACGCGTTTTTTCTCTGCACTTATACTAAACGACATATCTCAAATATGATGGTTGTGTCAAAATTATCCTGACAATGTATAGTACTGAATAAACATACTCTATGGAAGCACCATGTTTGGGACAAAGACCTAAACAAGAGGTAAGCCTTAAAGCTTGATCTCAGCAAATGCTATACATAATTCAATTATATTACAATTAATCCGACGTCAAAATGCGACTAAAGCACAATCTAAGTTTCTAAGAAAATGGTCTTTGTTAAATAATAGATATCTAACGTCATTCTTAGTACAATGTTTTTCTACTAAACCAACATTAATTTCATTTGCGTCAATTTTCGCGAATGGACTACATACCCTCTCTGTCTCTCCCAGAAGCGCACATAAATCATACATAAACTGTTTAGGTAGTATATGACTTACTACGGTATCGTATCACCATAATGAAATAGTATTTCGATGGTATCGAAGCACCTTAATATAATGGTATTTCGATGGTATTAAAGCACATTACGGAAATGCTATTTCTGTAATACAGAATCATCGCATTCACTAGAATGATATTTTATTGAAGCAAGCTTCGATTTTAATGAAATACATGTAGTACCAATAGTATCAAAACACCTTAATGATGTGATATTTCGTCAATAGAATGGTATATCGATAGTATTGGAGCGCCTTAAAAGAATGGTGTTTGAATGTTATTGAATAACCGAAATCATTTCGACTGGATCGAAGCACCTTAATTGATAATCGAAGTGTTCAAATAGAACGGTATCCAAGAACCTTAATGGAATGGTATTTCAATGATATCGAAGCACCTTAATAAAATACCTGAAAAATCATGAACAAACCTGAAACCATGGTAATAACAAAATGATTATATACCTAAATTAAATTTCCACAGTAAACAATTGTAAAATATAGTGATCGTTAATAATTGCAAACATCATTAGAGATATATATCAAATTGAACAGAGAAAATGATCTCGAATTACATGCAATTAGATGTACATGTATAAAAATGGATAAACGGATGTACATATTGAAAATTTTATTTCACCAATCTCAGTAACATCCTTCTCTAATTCAAATTAAACTGATGATATTCCTTGTGCGAAATGTCATTTTGTCAACCGTGCTTTCAAAATGAATAAATAAATTATATCCATTAAACCTGCATTACGACAAATTGCTCATATAAAACAGGCGGTATGTTTCAGTAAAATCAATAACTGCAGCTGATTTCATCGGCAACATCAAAGCTGGTCTAAACGTACACTACATATAAACAATACATGATCCCAGGTGATGCTGAAGTTACTGGGTCAAAGGTCAAGGTCATGTCTATCTTAGGATTAAAAACAAAACTATTCTTTGTTTGGATGATGACAATGGTGATGATGAGAATGAAAATGACAAGGGTGTTGCTGCTACTGCTGTTGCTATTGATGACGATACTTGTAGTTGTGGTGTGATGATGATGATGATGATATTGCGATGATAACGACGACGATACTGCTTTTGCTGGTGCTGCTGCTGCTCGTGGTGGTTATGATGATGATAGTACTTTAAGCTGCCATTTTACATCAGTAAGACTACTTTACATAATTACAACTTGTTTGTGGTATTATCAAAATTTCCGAATGTTTAACAGACGAATTCTCTCTATGATTTCAGTTATTCATGCAATGTATATATACGAGTGGGACATTAATACTGTATAAACTTATAAAATGTACAAAACTGTCACAATAAAACCAAAAATCAATCAAATGCAAGTGACAACCTGATAAAACATTAAATGTATATTACCCCGTACGTGAACGTCGTCTAGGCAAAACTAATGACGCGCGACGACAAGATAAATTCTCGTTTGAAAACGTTCGATTTTTCACTACTTTACTACTTTTGTATACAATATTTGTAAACGCTTATGTATGAAAAGCGGGCGTTCAAAAGTTTCGTATTTCCGTTTCTTTTAAATTGCATTATGTAAAGTATAAGTAAAACTTCAATTATTAAAACCCGTCCTGTAAGGTCAAAGATTCCGTGTACACTGCTACTTAAAACCCGTCATGTAAGGTCAAATACACTGCTAAACCGGTAATAATTGTTCTAACGTTTTATAATTGAGAGTTGAATCGACAAATTTCATTTTACTAAAAAAAGAAGAAAAAGGTAATCTTCCTCTAAAATCGCAACGATTATAAAATTTGGTCACAAAGACCTTTAGTTTTAATACTGCACTGGTTTTAGTAAAGATTTCTTATGTTTTGACAATACTGGTACCTTAATAGATTTCTTCTTGCCTTTTATCTTTATCAAACCTAATGTGTCAAGCAACATCCGTGCGGACGTCCGTCCATATGACTGTGCGTCCGGACGGACAGACGGACGGACGTACAGGCAGACATACATACGGGGGCGGCCGTTAGCAGACAGTGAGATACCGTTAACATTATTTACAGAATATATAAGATTTATCATAACCCTTTTAACTGTCATTATTCATCCGAAAGTCCTTTTAAGCCGTGTCATCCACTCGTTCTGCTAATTTGCATACAGAAGAGGTCTAAATATCATTTGTATACTTATTTACATAAGCCGTGTTTTGGGGGTATTTTAAGTGTTGAAACAAGGTCCTTCACTTTATAAATGCAAATAATGTTGGACATTTTATACTACGCTCAATGTTTCTCCGCAAAAACAATCCGTATGGTTTCGTTGACGTGGCTTACGGTATGCATACCTTTTAGTTTGTCGTCTAAACGGTTCCCTCAACAGAAATTATGTATTTGATATATGAAAATATTAGTAAGTTTTATACTGAAAGAAAACCAGCTGTGCCGGATTCGTAAAAGACAAACTAAGGCACTTTAATATTTCAAACATATACATGAACAATACTACTGACATTTATTAGTAAATACATGAAGCATTTTTTTTTTAAAGTTTTAAACATTTACTCAATCATTATAATTCAAAATTTTGGCTTTTTATGGCAAACTTTATCATAATTACGTAAAACGGAAAACAAAGATGATGAAATACCCATATTATGAGAAATGCGAAATTTCAAACGAACTTTTAAATATTTTTATTGTAATATATCAAAATTTAATGAAAATTTCGTACAAAACGACTAAAATAATGATTTACATATACATGTACATGCAGATGTGTTCGGTGATAAGAGAATAAAGACTTTCGTAATGATGACCAGGAAAGGGGCCATTCTATAAACATACCGGGTCAAGACACTTGTGTACCAGGTGAAACAGTGAAAGAGTCCTACAGAGAATCAAGTCTGGCGACCAGTGTGTCGTGGATTCAGCTCTAACCACAGGACGAAACGGCCATGTGGGTGTGTGTACTTGCAAAACAAGATAACCTAGGTTCGATACCTGATTTGGTCATTATGAAATGTGTTATAGGGCAAGGCACCTACAGTACAGCCACACGTGCTAAACTTTATCCAGTGACAGCAAATCGGCATAGGCAATTAATCTTATTTTCTTTTGGGCTTGCTAGATGCAATTCAGTTTAACAAATTTAGCACAAGCTGATCCGATGAAACTGAGTCATTTTATTGACGGTTACGCAAAACGCGTCCACTTAAAACCGAAAAAAAACTGTTCCAGTTAATATTTTATATTAAAGGTTTATTGATTTTGCGCTAGAAAATAACATGCAGCCCTTTTCTATTGTTGACTTTATAACTCTTAGAAGTTTCTGACGTAGATGTACAACTCATTCTATGCAACTGAATGAGTTTGGGTGTTACATTCTTCCTGACACATAAATTCGCGGTATGTTAATTTTAAAAGTCAACTTTTCTTTTCAAATTTCAAACTGTTTACACAACCAACTGTTTCAGCGACTTATGTGTACATTCAGTTCTAATTTAAAGAGATAAACTTGCGAAATGTAACATCTGTTTTCTAATGATATGAGTAAATTGTACAAAGGCTCCGGCACGTGCCTTCATCTGTTACAATTTGTCGTCTGCTACATCAAAATGTCCGTCTGCTCATTGAAGATACTGATTGCAAACGATAATTATCATTGACGATGATTTTTTTTGCTGTGAAATTGTAATTTTTGATTTGTCAGATAATATCGATAAAGCAGATGCGAAGCATTCGACTTCCAAATGAGCAGCCGATAATTAACGGACGGGTTATTACGCTCTGTTGGGTTATATTTTTTTCATGATTGTAAAATGTTACAATATTATATCATAAAGTGACGACACAAAGAGACAATAAAAAACAGAGTTAAAATAATATCAAATCTAGCTTGAATTGTGTAAGGAAACAAACGAAATAGTGCAGATGTTTTAATAATAATTTGAAGGCGCCATGGAAGTTATCAAACTATTCTTCGTCAGCATTCATTTCAAGGCCGCTGTATTCATTAGGTGAAAGTGTATAAAAACATTTTCATCATCGTCATCATCGTCGTCATCGTCATCACCGCCTTCCTTGTGGGCATCATTATCATCATAAAAGTAGTCAACCTCATCATCATCACCATCAGGATTACCAAAATCCTTTTTTAAAATCAACTTAAGCTCTACAGTCACCATCATCATTATCAACAAGTTCATCATCGTTATCATAAAATCATAATCATCATCATCATAGTCGACTCGTCATCTCCGTCCTCACTTTCATCAACACGATCTCCAAGAGACCATCCACCGAACGCGCACTGTTTACATACATGTATATAGTTATTGACTAACCTTAATAGTCAGGGATACAACAGGTCATGTTTTGTGTTTTTGACCCTTTACAAGTTGAATAGGATGTTGATGATTCAACAACACTTGATTTCAGTGACTTTTTAAGTACGTGTACTTCCACGTAAACTTTAAGTTATTTTTTAAACAAAGAAAAACGGAGAAACATGCACAATTCATTGAACTGTGAAACAGAACAGAATGTGACAACAAGAAAACTTTCATTTTGTCTAAGGGTCAAAGTTTTGGGATATTGGGGTATGGAGTATGGGGTTGATGTGTGTAGGACATGGCGTATGCACGGTCGATGTATTGGGTATGCGGGTCGATATTTTGTGGGTTATAAACTATCAAGATTGTAGGGTAAAGGTGTTCGATGTTGTCAGGTATGAGATGTCGAGATTGTGGGGTGTGGGTGGTAAACCTGTGAGCTATAACCGTTCGTGAGACTACAATAGGGCAAGAATACCAGCTAAGTTAAATTCAAAAAGTTAACCTGCAATGGATAAATGAAAAACGAAAATATTGTGTTTAATCAGAACGTGATTTGATTATTTTCCTGATGGAGGTGCAATTAAGACAGTATCCTGAATTAAGTTTCATTTAATTTCCTTCTATCACGTATAGAATACGTTGGGTGAATAGTACAGGTATAACATTTCCTTCCGTTCCATAACACATGTCAAAAGGCAATATTATTTTTCATATAAGATAAAAAATATGTTCGTACCAAAGTTACTCAAATCCGTGAACTTCAAGATGAAAACTGAAAAACTGGACTTTTATTGTACAGAGATCTATCTATTCATAAAAAAGTTGTAACATGAATCGTTGACTTATACATATCAAAATCATATATATAGGTATTAAGAAATGAATAAAACCTTTGTAAACTATACGCTAGCTTATATGACTAAAATGTCGATCCTACGCTTCAAATAATGGCTAACGTTGTCAATAATACCGAAGTATAAACATGATGCCATTATGTAGATATATTTTTAAAGTGGAAATGTAAGCAACAATTGTCCAAAGTATATATTTTGACAATGGATATGAACTGAATTAAGGTTTTAATTAACTCTTTTGTTGAAGTGCAGAATACATTTGTAAGACTACTAAGGAGAAAAGTCGAATTTTCAGGACTTTTGGCACGTAAATAGGCTTTCGGCTTGATAAACACGTTTTTGATAAACAAGTTCTGATGAATGACGTATATTTAGGACTATGCCGAATTGTAAATATAATTTACTCTCTCTTTCCACAATCATAGTCTACACCGTCTGACACAACGATGAAGGAAGCTGCCTTTTTGAGTTCCTCCATCCTGTCATACAACGTCCTTTCCAGGTTGGTATAGTCTGGTTAGACACTTTCTCTTGACTGATCATTCAATGGACAAAATGGAACTGTTTGGTTCGAAAGACCACGTAACATTTCGGCATAATCTATTTCGGCATAATCTTTCATACACATATTAGCTTTGAGTTTGAGACATGGCATAATATATTTCACAAAATGTAGCACTTCGGTGGAAATTCATACTACTACAATTCTATCTAACTTTTGAAGACTGTGGAAAATCTGTCTTACATAACTTGTAGCATATACCTGGACTGGAATTATAAACAATAGCATAAAAGTTTCAAAACTCACATATCTATATGTATCTTAAAACAATTATGAAACTATAAAACTAATTTCAAATTTTGCAACTCAGACGTTCATCTTATTCCACAGGGATTAACTCAAAGACTGCAAAGTCTTCTTAATTGCATCTTAAGGTCATTAAACACGAAATGTTTTCAATCCCAGCGCCCTATGGACTTCCTGAAACATCGTAAACCAGATCTAACGTTTTGTAATATGAATATGAAACAAATCTCGAAAATCTTGACATATTAATGAGAAAGTGAGTAAGGCCTGGATTTTTAAGATGGTATATTCTTACATAATACTGAGGATTATTCGTGAATAAACTATTGTTACATAGTAATGTGTTTCTTGGAAATAGAACCAAAGCGAAATCATCGATTTCTAAGTAAAACACCTGCTGCAAAATCAAACCCTGCACAAACATCAATGATTCAGCATTTTCCCAAGATCGTTAGTCTTCTCCGTATTTTCGTCATTAAAATTCACTTAAAAACGGAAAATTTCTAACTTTTGAGAAAATTCATTTTGATGGAACACCATGGTTATTGATGGAAGAACTTTTGATAGATAACCGTGAAAACGGTTTAAAGTGAAAAACAATGAATTTGTCAATTTATCATTCGAACTTCGGTAGTAATTACGTACTTTTCTCAACATTTCCTCCCAAATATGGCTAAATTCGCTCCTAGCATTAGATACAAAATGGAAAAGGGATTTTATGCCTCTCCTTTGTGTAATAATTGATATCAACTTGGGTTTAACTTCGTACCCTGGTGTTGTCTTACGGGAAAATATAACTTTTTTCAGATTAGATAAAATAAATTACAAAGTGCTATATTCAGGAACACTGTTATTGTCTTAAGCTATATATTAATAATGTTATCTATCTTTCGGTATACATTTAACTCTATTATATCTTTCTTTTTTATTTACAAATTCGCTGTCTCGAGTCACTTGTCGGCATTTTATCGATTGTGTTCATATTGTTCAATGTTATACTGACAAATAATGGCTGATTTAAAAATATTTAAATCTCCGATATCAGGCCGAACAAACAACTTAAAGAAATAAAAATACAAACATTTCATTATTTTACATAACAGTTAAAACGTACAACCACATATCTTACAAAAATAGGATTTGTTAATCACTTAAATAAAGTCCGGTTACGTGCTTTTAGGGAAATAAAAAGAAAGAAAAAGAAAATGATTTTTGGGCCAAAACGTACACTTAATTCAGTCCGATAGTGGTCGTTCTTTTGTCTTTACGTAAACACAGACATTTTCTGAGCAAATATACATGCAAAAGCACCGAGAATATGGAAAAGCATTTCTCGGGGAAAATGGACAACTCGATGATTGATGAGTGAAGTATGTGGGAAAATACGATGAAATATTCAGAAAATTCTTTCTATGTTCATTGACTTACACGCGAAATAACATTACATGGAAATTCTCTTCTAGGAGTAGGGAATCTTTTCTAGCTCGTATCAAACTTTAATGCTTATAACTTGCCGTACATGTATAGATCGGGAAAATCTCATGCTATGTGATAATTAAATCAACATGTATCCGTCTTGTAAGGTGGTATGTCTACATGCGATAAGATTCTAGGATCAATTAGGAAGGGAAAGTAAACTGCGGGGATCTATAACGTATGGAATAATGTCATGGTATAAAATCGACATTTAAACGTAGATTTATTATCAATGGTTATAAGTAGATCTATAAAAAATGTTTATCACTCACCATCTGAAGCAGTTTAAGTAACTGTGCCGGTGTCTCAACACAGCATTCCTCGTCGTTTCGGCCATTTCCTCGTTTTCGTACAAAATAATCCAACATTTGATCTTCTTCTACACTAGGTCCTAAACGCACCTCATTGCATAAAAGACATAATTCCTCTTTTTCAAGAACTTTGTTCATCTGAGCTCCAATTTTCGGGGGATGATTATGATTTTCGATGTCCCATTTGAGATTCGCGAATAACACGGAAAACGTGATGACCAGAATAATAAAAGTTAAGGCTAAAAGAACCAACAATCCCATCATGTACATCTTTAACTGGCGAATTTGTCTTTTAACTCCCATCTGAGATTCCGTGTGCAAGTTATTCATTTTGCCATTGTTACTTCCATTTTTAATAAAAGCCTTTCCTTCTTTTTCCTGGTCCGACATCTTACCTTTGTTAAAGAATATTACAAAATATTCCTGTAAAAAAATAAGACGTTATCAAAGCGTTCTACTGTACTGTAATATACACCGAACCGACTGTATGTTGACAATCAACAGAGATTCTATTAATAACCCCACGCGCTGTTAGAAAACACAACTGTACAGCATCTAAAGCACTGAGTGACTGTCAATCACCAACATGTATCGTACAGCTGAGTGTGTGTATCCGATACACATTTTAACCGTTGTCATTGGGAAATTTTAGATGGGGGGGTGGGTTTTTTTTTTGGGGTTTTTTTTTTTTTTTGGGGGGGTGTTTTTTTTTTTTTTTTTTTTTTTTTTTTTTTTTTTTTTTTTTTTTTTTTTTTATTTGTTGTTTTTTTTTTTTAGGTAGTAAAATAGTTTTGATTGGTTTGATAGGGCTAAATGTATCGTTTTATTTTTTTAGGGGGGGGGGTTTTGGGGGGGGGGGGGGGTGATGGGTCTTTGGGTGGGTGGGGTCGGGGGGGGGGGTTTGTTTTGTTTGTTTTTTTTTTTTTTTTTTTTTTTTTTTTTTTTTTTTTTTTTTTTTTTTTTTTTTTTTTTTTTTTTTTTTTTGATAATAAAAAAAATATTTTTTTTTTTTTTTTTTTTTTTTTTTTTTTTTATTAAAATAAATTTTTTTTTTTTTTTTTTTTTTTTTTTTTTTTTTTTTTTTTTTTTTTTTTTAATTTTTTTTTATTATTTATTATTTTTTTTTTTTTTTTTTTTTTTTTTTTTTTTAAAAAAAATTAATATTTTTTTTTTTTTTTTTTTTTTTTTTTTTTTTTTTTTTTTTTTTTTTTTTTTTTTTTTTTTTTTTTTTTTTTTTTTTTTTTTTTTTTTAAAAAATTTTTTTTTTTTTTTTTTTTTTTTTTTTTTTTTTTTTTTTTTTTTTTATAATTTTTTTTTTTTTTTTTTTTATTTTTAATTTTTAAAAAAAAAAAAATTTAAAAAAAATTTTTTTTTATGCATGCATAGCAAACTGTGTGCCGCATTTTCCCTAAAAAATAAGGGTTTTTTTTTTTTTTTTTTTTTTTTTTTTTTTTTTTTTTTTTTTTTTTTTTTTTTTTTTTTTTTTTTTTTTTTTTTTTTTTTTTTTTTTTTTTTTTTTTTTTTTTTTTTTTTTTTTTTTTTTTTTTTTGTTTTTTTTTTTATAAAAAAAAAAAAAAAAAAAAAAAAAAAAAAAAAAAAAAAAAAAAAAAAAAAAAAAAAAAAAAAAAAAAAAAAAAAAAAAAAAAAAAAAAAAAAAAAAAAAAAAAAAAAAAAAAAAAAAAAAAAAAAAAAAAAAAAAAAAAAAAAAAAAAAAAAAAAAAAAAAAAAAAAAAAAAAAAAAAAAAAAAAAAAAAAAAAAAAAAAAAAAAAAAAAAAAAAAAAAAAAAAAAAAAAAAAAAAAAAAAAAAAAAAAAAAAAAAAAAAAAAAAAAAAAAAAAAAAAAAAAAAAAAAAAAAAAAAAAAAAAAAAAAAAAAAAAAAAAAAAAAAAAAAAAAAAAAAAAAAAAAAAAAAAAAAAAAAAAAAAAAAAAAAAAAAAAAAAAAAAAAAAAAAAAAAAAAAAAAAAAAAAAAAAAAAAAAAAAAAAAAAAAAAAAAAAAAAAAAAAAAAAAAAAAAAAAAAAAAAAAAAAAAAAAAAAAAAAAAAAAAAAAAAAAAAAAAAAAAAAAAAAAAAAAAAAAAAAAAAAAAAAAAAAAAAAAAAAAAAAAAAAAAAAAAAAAAAAAAAAAAAATTAAAAAAAAAAAAAAAAAAATTTTTTAAAAAAAAAAAAAAAAAAAAAAAAAAAAAAAAAAAAAAAAAAAAAAAAAAAAAAAAAAAAAAAAAAAAAAAAAAAAAAAAAATATTTTTTTTTTTTAAGGGGGATGTGGGTTTTTTTATTTTTGTGTTTTTTTTTGATACACATTTAAATTTTTATTTTATTTTCGCTACGTCCGCTTTACTATTAATCACACTTGGAATTAATTCCGTTAAACCTAATCCTATCTTAACATGTTCCAACCTTTAATAGAATCAAATTCCACCTATACAAAATATAAGTATCTTTCCGATATGCTTTATACAAAAACGTTACCTCCCATGGAACCGTGGTGTATTGAATAGCCTGTATTTTGCCATGTGACTTTGTTAACCAATCATGTCTCAGTACTTGCTATTTACAAAAAGATTTTTCCGATATCCGTCAATGTAAAGGCGTGCTGTAATATGCTACTGATTTGTCATGAATGAATAATAATAATTATAATTATTATTTATAACCTTAAGTACAACTCCATAAATAGTTCTTTAACAAAAAAAACGACTTAAAGAGAATTTCATAATCTTACCAACAACCTAGGATAAAATATTAAACCGTTTTAACTCGACACGTTTAACTGACAACGTTAAGTTATGTGAAACACTATATATGATATTTCCGCAGTTAAACTACTATAAACCATATTAATATACCATTTAAATCCTTACTTGTAACAAATAGCTGATAAAGTACACAATAAGACCAAACTGACTGGGATCCCAATGTTTAACAATGAAAATTTTGATTAACAGATCTTTGCACGTGACACTGGTTTGAAAAGCTCAATATTCAGTGTACCTTTACCTATACGAAACGTGTTAATGAATTCCAAATCATTACTTTTATAATCAAGTCATGGACTCGCGCTATTCACTGTCTACATGTTTTCCTCTACATTTTTAATGACCAGATTTCCCATGGAATTTCACGATTCTTTGAAAAAGGTTGTTCATCACTCAGATATTAAAAGATGTGTAACATAAAAAACAACATGTAATTAAATAACCAACATTAATCCGTCAGAGAATCTCATTTAAACTCATACCGAATACAAACGACTCCATTTTCTGTATCATAAACCAATGTCCAGCCACTAGACCATCGCTGTTATTTGACCGGGGGCATATTCTGGCTGGATTTAGGTGAAAATATTTTATATTTACTTATGCGGTCATATTTTATTACCTATTTCCCTCACATATATAGCCACGGTGAAGTATCAGCTTTCGTCAGGAACACTTTTGAAGTTTCGTTGACTAAAGATTTTATGCAAATTAATCTTGTAAGATTTAGTCATCTATACGATAATTTATGCATATTTCGATCTCAACTTTACTGTACAAATTGTGAGTGCACACACAGTGGTTCTGAACATGTACATTGTATACATTGTAAGGTCAATATAGGTAATTGAATTTTAATATATAAAGTAAATATACACCGATCAATATTGGTTTGATTTTGAAATCGATTTTGGTGTACTGCCTGTTAATTATGATCACTGTAACGACTTGTCTATCCGAAATACGAAAACGATTTATATAACAATTCTTTATAAATTTATTTTCATTTTCCCTCTCAGACCACCTTTGTGCGTCAACATGCAAACAAGGTTTAGTGGTAAAAATGTTTAAGACAAATAGGACGCCATTGCTGCATTTTTGGGCTAAAAATAACGCAGACTACGATGTGCTTCTCTGTGTAAACGTTGCCGTATGTTCTCGTGCACTCAGACGTGCTAGTCTATGTTAAAAGTCTTACAAAACCTACCAGAATCTAGAAGCCCTGGTTCCTTAGCGTGCACAGTTCAAAGCACCGATGTACGGGACCTTGGTTTAAGGAATCACTGGAAAGATTGTTAGTAAGCAAAGTTGATGGAGCGGGGTTCGAACTTGGATCTCGTGGGCTTGTAATACAGTGTCTTAGCCAAGCAGAGGGGTCCATATATCCTGTCACTGAGTAGGAGGACTTTAAGAACTTTAACTGACACGTGACAGCCCATATACTGAAAAACTGGAGATGGTCTAAGGTACTCAGTTTACCAAACTGATGGGCCATTTTAGGCATTCCCGTGTCGAAACTTTACAATACTGAATTACTGTAAATCTAGATATATTTACGATGGTTCTATATTTTTGCTACTTTTCGCATATTCCCCAATATTATATCGAAAGGTTATTTTCACTTAGATTTATGATTACATATTTCTTTTCTTTTTCGAATTTTCTGCTATCTAAACGCATTTTTTTTGTCACGCGTAAGCTATCCAATATATAGGCCTAGTACTGTACTGAGAGCTAGGGTCATTGTCTAAGGTTTATGTTAAGGTCAGTAGCTTATACCCGGAAACAGAATGTGTTATAAAATCGAGGTATTTTCATTTTCGCCCTCTTCCCCTTTCTCGAATATTAAAAAGTTGTAAATCGTTATCTTTTTCACAAATGTGTCAGATTTGCTCAAAAGAAAGAGTATATTTACAGTTTACTTTTTTAGCGTTTAAAATTTACGTGTCTCGGTTTTCTGAAGTAATTTGATAAGGAAGGACAATGCGCAGACACCCCAGCGGTCCTTGCTTTAAGTGAGGGTAAAGTCGATATATTTAATTAAATTCAAAAGAAAATCTTAATTTATTTCAAACGGTTTAAGTCTAAATTGATAAGTTGGTAACCAATATCCCATAAGAGATAAATCTCTTTACTTATGTGTTTCGTAATGCACATAAACCGTTTTCCGTTATAACGCTACAGGGTGTTTGTAAAAGCACAAGTATGTTTTATATCCAAATATGCATGATAAGATGTACTTAATCACGCTTTGATGACCAGATAAACAGATTGAATGCCTTTAGCCTAGAGTCATTGTGAACATTATATCGGGATGATTCGATTAATTATACAGATACCAGTGAGTTTATCACTTGAAACCACAAACGTTTTGTCTCCGTCTTTTTCACACTTTCGTTTTTTTTTTTGTTATCTTCCTTCTTTCATTCCGAAGATGTAGCACAAGGGACAGGTAATCAGTTATATATAATTATGTTTATTCATTAGGAACGTTTGCAGTTACGTCTCTTCCTGAATGATCTCAAAATGTAGTAATCGACCAAATATCGTATTTGACGATTTGTCATATTCAACGTAATGTAATATCGACGAACTGGTTTTCGGAGCCTCTTTCAAGATATTTTTTTTCGGCATTCGTATTAAACGTCCTTCCAAATTAATACTTAAATGAAGTCTTTGTATTAAAGTTTTCTCAATAGCATATTTATGTATTTATCATAAGAACCAAAACAGTTATAATTAATCATAACAAACTGTATTATTACATATTGATAAAGCCCAGAGATACGCATAAATTCTTTACCTACAATGCGGTGACTCTCAGGTTACCCTAAGGCCAACTTTACAATAATAATCTTTGCCTTTTGAATATATTGTGTTTGTTTACATGAGTTTATATTTAAACTTTAAAGCAAAATAGTTAACAATGTTCTATTCACACAATGTATTGAGACGCTTTTATACTTCAAAACTTTATCTGACCGGATCAAATATATACCATATCTACATGTCTACGTACGTGCATGAGTTACATATTGGCAATTGGGGCCAAAAACCCCGCGGCATGTTTCAAAATTTACCACAAAGTCAAAGACTGAGCTTGTGTATTGTAAATTGTTAAAAAATGCCAGTTTTCCGACTCTTTTTCTGATGATTAATATGAAAACCCATAGATGACGCAATCATGTGAATCGCGCCTGTAACTCGATGCAGCAGATGTTGGACGTGTCCGATCCCTGTTTAACTCATGACCAACCCCTCACCAAGAGGCACCAGCACTCAGTGTTCCTACTTGGATGATATATGTATGAAACTTTATATACTAAAAGAAGTTTTCAACTTTTTAAAATGTTAGTTTAATAAAACATATAATGTACCCATTGTTTGATATATTCACAATTATCCTAATCATAATAACACATTTTTATTTATTTAGTTTTAGAAAACTCGTAAGTGGCTTCGAAATAAATACAAACAATTTACAAAATGTATATATACGTGTGTAAGCTTACCTCTGAGCCAGGCCGGGAGTGTTTGTCCTGGAAGAGAATGCCGACGACCTATAGTCTATGCCACTGGTTGTAATACTTAAAATGTGGCATTCGAAAAGCACAATTGGTATTTCAGAATGTTCCTCACCGTTGCCCTAGGGAACTCACGAGCTCTGCTATGCACTGATCTACACCTGCTTTGCTCTGATCTGCTTTGTTTTGCTATGTACTGTTCTCTTCCGTTGTGATTTCTTCTAGTCTGTATGTTTCTTTCAGGTCCGCTTTTCTATGCATGTTCTGTTCTGCGCTGTCTGTCCCGTTTTAGACTATTTACTCCACCTCCAATTCCAATTTTTCAAAATACATGAACGCTTTTAGAAAAAAAGTGAACAGATATCGCAGAAAACTATTCAAATTTCAAGAAATTAATTCTCTCTGGGGCGTCAATCATTTAAATCACATTCTCAAAGCATCAAAGCGTAAAACTAACAGATAAGTTCAATACTAATAATTTATGGCATACCTTAGGGTAAAAAAACGTTGAAGGAATGGGGACAGACAGACAAACAGGCTGCAAAAATATCCATCAGGAATGTTAAAACTAAACATTTTGTATTGTTTAGAGCAAATAATGTTTCAATCAAAGATAGCATCTTTGGAGAAACTGGAGGAATGATGCAGACAAATTTGTATTTTTATTTCACAGGTTTTGCACGGCGTAAAAAATAGGATTAAGAAATGTGGGAACATTTCAAGAGCACTGTTTATTATAAACAGGTAGTTGTTTGTTTAAAGTTTCGTGATTTTGAAACAGTTAAACTACCTCTAGGAAGTTGTAGACAAAATAAAACTCGTAGGGATTTGACGTGTACATTTGTGTACATTTGTGTACTTTTGTGTACAGTACCGTTTGAAAATTATTGCCTCCACACTAAGACTACATTGAAATAGCAGAAAAAGAAGGACCCAGTATACATGTTGTACCCTTCTAAGTATTCATAAGATAACTGACTAAACAAGAGGTCTAATCCAAAAGTAATTTAGCTAAGCGAAATGAATTCGAAGTCATCTGTTTGTCCAATCACTGTTTAAGGGAACGTATAAATACAAACACTTTTATCACTAATTCTAAAAAGCAATCTTTTGGCCGTACACAGACATGGTTTGTACATTGGGATAGTAGTTACTTCAAAATAAAAACATAATGAATTCGAGAATTATGATGTGTAAATTTCTCGCGTTTTCTGGCTCTTCTCCTCGCCAAGAAGAACTTTGGCTATTTTCGATTTACATCTTTCGTTAAATACTAGACCGGCAGTTAAAAACTCAAAATAGGGCACCATTCTTGGTTGAGTATACCATGTTGTCCTCAGTAGATCTACAATATAACGAAGCTCTAAGCTCAACACATTTTGATAACCAAAGCCTTGTTCAACAAAGCATCGGCGCAGCAGCACAAAAAAAACTAATAAAGAAAATAGCCACTCAAATAAATTGATGCAACGATTTCATCCAGATAAAAAGCCGTTAATGCAAATAGAATTTATCACCATATTTGTTGAACAGTACCTTGTAAATTTTCGTTATCTTCCGTAAATTTTCTCTATCTTGTCACAATTCCATTTAGGGAAATACCGCAATTGAAGAAGACACATTAGTTATCAGGTTTTAAAGGACCTTGTTGACAAAGTGAGGACAGGTCTTAATACTTACACTTGAATTTGTATTAAAATCAAAATCGGCGATAAAACTGGTCTATCCTCGACGATGTTCAAATTGAAAAGTCGTCTCTACGTTGACAACGTCGATGAGTGCACGGAATTTCAATCGTGTGCTGACGAAATAACATGACTTTAAGCTTTTCCCGATTAGAATTTTAAATCAAATTCCTTAATGTTATGTATTTTGTAATAATACGCAAATACGATTACGACGGGACGATGAAATTTTTGTAGATTTGGTTTAATTAATCATAGCTTTCAACTATCAACTATATGAAACTGAAAAGGCAGAATTTGACAAAAACTTTCCCTTTCAGTCACAGTTGAATTTTAAGAAATGTTTTTCCTTAGTATCACGAAGTTTCCGTGATTCGAGTTCCACTATTAAACGGTGATTGACAAAATTCTCGAATTCCTCTTCTAAACAGTGATTCACAAAATCCTCGAATTTCACTTCTAAACAGTGATTAACTCCATTGATGCATACTGAATGCCATCAAAATGAACAATGGCTATTGGCAAGTGAAAACATTTAATCTGCTGCACATATGCGCCTCTTATTTGTCCAGTCAAACGATGACATTTCAGAGGTTTTGTGCCAAAACAAAACAAATAAATCAGTTCAAAGTTATCGCAAAGAAAACAACTGATGAGCCTTGCATTGTAAAAGAGATTGTGGGTGAATTTGCCAATACGATTAATCAGTAAACCAAAGAAATATTTTATTTTCTACCAAAAACCAAAGTCTGTGATACAATCCGTACTTATAGTACTGTAACATGCTGAAGAAATTTGTCCTCTCGCAAAACTTAAAGTCGTGTTATTCAACATTTCACGGGGTTTAGAAATAACTATAATAACATTTTTATTTTGTGATTACGTCATAAACATTGTTGATCAAAATAAATACTCTGATTATCAGTGGCTTACAGGCTTCAATACAGAGCACGTTGGTTTACTTTGTACCTAGATTGTTGCCTTTAAAACAATCACTGTTTGTACGTCCATAGAATGATAGTGGATTAGTTCATCATGCATTCTACAGACACAAACACTCATTGTTTGCAACGTTTATCACATCACTGACTGAACAATTCTATGAAGACCCATAAAATGTTTTATATATGAGGACTTTTTTCAGAGACCAGAGAAATCCCTTTACCAAAAATAAAATAAAGAACGCTATAAAAGTTCTAACCCAGTCCACCAAAGATAGAAAACTTCATCTTTATAATATATGTACGGGGTCATACTGTACGCTCGATCCCCACTAGAGCCATGGTGGTAATGACCTTAGGAAAACACAAATAATTCCACATTGCCCCCCCCCCTCTCTATCTCTCTCTCTCTCTCTGTCTCTCGCTCTCTCTCTCTCTCTCTCTCTCTCTCAGTTTGATTCTTGTTTGAATTGCTGTCCACTTAAGACTGGATATTGTTACTGTAAAATGATTTACGTCATGTTAATCACATACATGTACGTGCTCGTGCAAAGTGACAGCCAGATTTTCTCGTTAAATTCCCTACAACTAGCAGAAGAATATTATTGCAAGATGTGCGCTGATGTGCAGGGTAGACAGTATTTAGGGAATTGGTATTAACCAGGGCTTCATTGATACCAGGGGATTCGGGACTGTCATATGGCAGTGGGGACACTAAGGGAGGCCTGAAACAGAAAATTGAACATATGAGTGGGCTCTTGGAGTTGTGTGGTTATATATGGAGGTGAAGAAACCCGGTCTGCTTTGACACAATAGAACAGGAGTAAATGGGGTTGCACCGTTGCAGGTATATTAAGAGTAGCGATGTTAGCAGGGGCTTTGTTGATGATAGGAGAAACGGAGCTAAATTCATAGGCGTGTGAGATAGTTATGCAGGCGGTGTTACCCGGGGTGCCATGATACTTTTGGAAACGGGGATACAAAAGGAAATAAATTAACAAGGCGGTGTAGGAGTACAATGGGATTTGGATCTGGCTTCCTTGTGTTGCAGTGATACGGAAGAAGGGTTGGTGAATATTTGCTAACCCAGACCTATTTTATAGATATACCTTGATACTAGGAGCGGAAAAGTGTTTGTGTGTTATCGGGGCAAGGTTGATACTAGGGGGTAAGGGACTGAGTTCCGTGGGCCGCTGCGATACTTAGTCAAGGGCAATGATGATATTAATAGACACGAACTAAGTCCATGGACCTGCGGGGATACATGTACGTATGGGAGCAGTGTAACCGGGGGCTTATACATTGGGATACGGAGCTGAGTTCATGGGACTACTGGGCCACTGAGGGAAACTGGGTAACAAGGGGTTTACGGAAAATTAGGGAACACAGAGTGAATTCTCGGAACTACTAGACAGCTATCGATTTCGGGTTATTCAGAATATGTCGGGGTGCTTAGGGTCTAAATTTGTGGGGATGCGAGGAAACTAGAGAATACAGGTAACCAAGGGCCTCGTGTATTCTAGTTGATACTGGGTTTAACCACGGGGATACCAGGGGTCAGTTCACGAAGCTGCGGGGGAACCAAGGATTCGGGAGATACCAGGTGATACAGGGCTCGCAGATACTTGGGGTATTGACTCGCCACCCAATCTAATAATTGTCCCATGTTGCATGCATCTGTAGGGGAAACAAGGGAATACGGGCAATCGAGGTGATATCGCGAAACCACGGGCCGCTGGGATCCTTGGGGACACAGGGGTCAGTTCATGGGGCTGCGGGGCTTCAGGGTGTTGTTGGGCTAACGTCCTGCTTATCAGAATTAAATTTTTTGCACCATATTTCTGTAGATGGCCTACTATAAATAAGTTTATATCTCTCATGAGCTCCGATTCAGAACGCATTATCAACAGTCTATCAAAATTTATTTGTCATGCTTTCAAACTTAGAGCACAGAAATGACTTTTTTCTAACCACATGTATGTAGATTAACTAAATGGCGATCAAAACTATATATTATGTGTTCTTCTTTGAACTATTTAAATATTGAAATTGTCTTTACTATTCAGATGTGTATGTATGTGTATATTTTATGCCAAATAAAATTTATGTATTTATGTATTATGCTTATTTTTTTTTTTTTTTTTTGGGTTCCCCCTCTTTTTTTGGGGGTTGTGTGGTATGACCCGGGTTTTGTTAGCACATAAGTGAGTTTTTATAGGAGTTACTCGTACTTTTAGACAGTTAAGCGGAAACTCATCACTGCGACTATGACTTTTAGGGTAAGGCACCTTTCTGTATTTTTTCAAAGTAAATTTGCTTGTTAGTGTTGTTTCCTTTTATCTTAGGCATGTCTTCAAAATGAATTTCTTTTCCAAACTGTCAAAAACTGATTGGTAATATCGGCTACTCCTCTCCTGCCAGAATCTTTCTGTACATATTTCTGTGCTAAGATTGAAAGATAGTAACATACACTCTGCATGAGATCCTGATAGAAATGTAAACAGTGACTGTTTGAAAGAAAAACACGTTTTAAAACATTTATGATAATCAGATATCTCGTTATCGTTATGACAATAAGTCTCCTTCGAAATGCTTTCTTTGTTTTTTGTTTTGGTACTTTTTGCGCTTTTCATGATAGCTGACTGGATGAGCTTCACTGTTAGCGAAATCTAGAGACGAGAAGTTTGTTGATATGTTAAAGATTAGAGCTTTACGTGCTTCCTGGCGCATTTATATACCAGAAGTAATGTAATTCGCACTTTCTGTTTGGAAATAAAATTATTATGAGAGCAATTGTAGCAGCAAGTCATAGAAAAACAAGTTAGAGCATTCGATTGCACTTAATTTGTATTTAATTGTTTTTGAATATGCACGGCTTTATAAGTGATGTATTGTTGCCAACGACAATTGCATGGAGATTACTAACAATAAGGTTTGGGCTAGTGCAGTAATAAATTGTGACTCTATGATTATGAAACTCCTCACAATGTTGATATAAGCAGGGGCAGTTGTTTTAACTGCAATAATAATTTACGAAGCAAAAAATAAACATAAGTTCAGTTTAAGCATTTTATCCCGAAATGAGATATTCTCTTTGCTGTTGTGACGTGATAAGTTCGAGCCAATAGTTCCGTAATCATATTGCCACATTTCTATGTAATGCAAACAATATGTAAGTTAACAACAGCAATAAAATGTGCATTTCAGACTTTTGTCAACCTTGCAATGCAATGATTTCCGCAATTTCAACGTGAATATTTCCAATGTAAGGTAAAGGGAGGTAACCGCATCGTGCAGACAGCGGCTTCACATAATATCAATATTTTGAATACCGTTTTTGTATTTTACCTCTGATACACTGTTTTCAGACGATAAACCTAACTGCACAATTAATGCAAAAACTAAAATAAGTATTAAAACTGGTATTTTAAGTGCATAAAGCTTTTCCCACAGTTCCGTTTCGTCCCCATATCTCTTGGCCCATCAACCTCCGGTAACCCTACGACCATTGGCAATCCTCCAGTGCGTGAAGTTAGGGGCATTCCCTTGTAACTCCAGTGCCTGGTAAGTCCGCGTAGCCACCGGCAACCCCACATCCCTTAGTAACCCCATGCACAAAATCGCCGAACCATTTTGTGCACAAGATTTTTCACAGGTATTTAGACTGTACATTTTCTCCACAGTAGGGTGTTCGTGTACGGCCAGAATATAGCATTGTCAGCTAGAGCGAAATATATGTATGTTTAAGCCGTACTGTATGTATGACATCATTTAAATGTACGTTGTTATATATAAAAATGTTTTTTGCAGAACGACATGTAATGCATGCCAATAATAGTATGGTTGTATATATCATATGTAAAGGTACAAAGCTCCCCTCTTACTACAGTCGCACAATTAAATGTACATCTTATGAGATGTTCTGTTAAGACAATTTATCATGCCATTACTATGACAACTGCCTGATAAAGCCTGTCTGAGAACAGCAACCTTTCTCAGTCAGTGACTTGAGAACACTTCTCCTTGTTTAAACCTATGGAAAAGTCAGAGGACATCAGATTTTTCAAGCACCTCCCACTTTTTGCCGGACTACTTTCACAATGTAATACAGCTTAAAGCATTACAAAAATAATGAGATAAAACAGCCTAAATAAAACATATTTATTTGTAAAAAAAATGTTACATAAAATAAACAATGATTTTTAATGATTTAATTGTAATTAAAGGATCACTCATAACTTTATAATTACACAATCACTTATTAAGATGCTTGCATCTTTAAAAAAACATCTTCTGCTCTTAAACATCTAAAACAACAACAACAACATTAACAATAATAAATAAAAAAAGATTGCTTCTTAGTGACAAAATCAGAGTAAGGACAGGAAAAAAACATGAATAATATTTACATCAGTCTCTAGTTTCACAAAGATAATTTATCAAAATAAGCACTGTTTAATCTTAATTTGGCAAATCCTGTAAAAAGCACTGTTCCTTCAACTTTATGGCAACGTTCAATGTGCATTGGGATGATTTGTTGGAAGTTCAAATGATGAACATTGAAGAAATTAATGACAAGAATGAATTTGAAGCCAATACTGGTATTGATCCATCAATCTTTGATGAGGAATTTGATGAAGAGAAACAATTCAACGTTACAAAGTTATTGACTGATTCTCAGGTGTCCGAGTATTCGAAGACTCCTGTTTCAACTGAATGTCTTCAAATTCCTGAAACCGCTACTGAATGTTCTCAAGCAGCATCAGTTCAATCTCCTCAAATTGATGAAAATCACAGTGCTGTGCCTGTCCTTACTGATGTTGCCTCTGAAAATATGAACAAAGGCTTTATGATGGTTGATATGGACTCGGTAAAGGCTTTTAACGAGTCGGAAAAAAATCTGCACACAAAACGTAAAACTAACCAACATATAAATAGGTTAAAAACTTTTCTCAAACTGAAAAATGAAACACGAGAGTTCCATACCATCCCAATGACGGAGCTGGATGAGCTTCTTGCAATGTTCCTTCTCTCCATTAAGAAAGAAGATGGAACAGACTATGAGCCGAGTAGTTTAAGAGGGTACATTTCAACATTTGACAGAGTTCTCCAGGAAAATGGGTACCAATTTACCATAGCCAAAAGTTCAAGACAAGGATTTCCCTTAACAAATCAAACTAAATCGGTAATTACAATTTATTTATTAAGTCTTTTTAATAATCTTTTTGAAATTTAATAAATCAAGCAAAAAATTGACGCTTCAAGATACATATATTTAATCGTTATAAACTAGATATTTAATTTCTCCTGATTTCTTTTGCTTATTAATTAAAAAAATATTTTTCCTGTATTAATTTTTGTTTATCAATGATTTTTAAATTTTCTACAAATAATAATTATATAAATCAGTTATTTTTCAAACAACAAAATGATTAGTATGTAAATTTCAGGCAAAAACAAAAAATCTAAAAAAATCAGGTAAAGGCAACAAAGAAAATGCTGCCCAACCAATAACAGATGAAGAGATAGAGAATAACAGGTTACTGTCTTTTGAGAAAGGGTTTCTCAGACGAGGTTAGATATGGTCCTGGAAGGGGCGAGGCTTGCCGAGCCCCTTCCGGACCATATCTAGCCGAGTCTGAGAAACCCTTTCTCAAAAAGACAGTAACCTGTTATTCTTTTATCATGCCACTATTATGATTTTCAATCATTATTTTGCATCATTATTTTAATTCGGGGCGCTAATTTATGAAAGTACGGTAACCACTTTGTACAAGAGGGTTATACGCCAAAAAAGTAGTCCGAGGATTATTACCAATAATTTTATAACTCAACACATTTTTTGGTACAATTTGCTTTAACAATTTATTTGCGTGTATTATCATAGATATTCAGCAAAAGTCAATTAAACAATATCAACATTAAATACCATCAGTGTTGATCTGGCGTAGGAAAATATTACCATTTCAAACAAATTTTAAATGGCCGCCGGCTGAAACAGACATCAACTGGAAAATTTAATTGTGCTTTAACAGGATAACAAGTATGATTTTAAAGCTTTTAAGGAAATTAATACAAAAAGAACAATGTTTTACAAACTGATAGCCAGATATTAACAGTTTAACAGTTAACATAACGGATTTGAGTCATGGTCACAACACACGTGTTTCACCTCAGCTGTTCAGACAACGGAAATATTTCAACACTGTTCAATTGCCACTGCTACTGTCTTGATCGTTCCTTGGAGGCATGCTGTACATATTAAAATTCTGTATGTGGACAGTAGCACCAAAAAACATTGACTGCACATGACCTGGAGCATTTCCAGCCTGAGTGAAATGGGTGGGGTAATTAATAGTTGGAACTTTGACTACCTGAGACTGAGTGTTTGGAGCAGAGACTGGAGGTTCGATATGTGTAGATGGCATAACAGGCAGTGGAGTCTCGGGCATGTCGCTCTGCATTGGAACAGAAGTACAATTGTCAAGGTAAGAAGCACTTGTACATGTTGCAGATTTGTTTGCATTAATTGATCTCACTGAAGTGGCAGATCTGCTTAAAATATCAGAGCAAGTTTTTTGCTTTTTCAAAGAAATATTACTGTAATTGATTATGCTTTGTACACATTCATGCCCAGTGATCTGCATAATATCTGTAGGTGCCTGGTCAGAATCCCTGAGCTTTTGTATTGTGTGTTTTCTGGCAGAATGGTTGGTAAGGTGCCGTGTAATGCCTGATTTTACAGTCATTGTTTTCATTAGAGCGCCAATTTTTTTATTCCAACCCGCTGTTGTAAAAACCACTGGTCAAACTCTGTAGGTGGGGTTGTTCTTGGTGCCAAATAAAATCGGTCCGAATCCCGACTGAATCCATGCGGACGCTTGGCTGCATAGTATCTGTAGGCAGATATTGGATCCCGCTCGTCTCCGGTAGACCACATACGTGGAGGCACCTTTCTAGAACCACCACTGTCTCCGGTGCGTGTTTTAGTCTGGCGCTCTTTAAGTTCCAGATACTCAGTGCCCTCCGCATCAATCTTTATTTGTACATCGCCCCAACTGAAAACAATGTTTTTCTACATGTACAATTTTGTATATAAATATTTACATGTTAATGTATGGTGTTTTTTTTTTCATTTTTAAGTTTGTAAAGTTCTAAAATTATAATTTTATTTCAATTTCAGGTTGTGAAACAGTGAAGCTCGGCCACATGAAATTTTATTTTGAATGGCATTCTGAACAGAGATTTTGAGATAAGTGATTTTCAAATAAAAAAGCTTTTTACGCATTTTAAATCTTTGGGTTTAATAATTTGACTGATAAACTGTGTTTTAATTAATAGATACGACATTTAAAATTACCATAAGTGATAGTGTTCTTCTACACTTCTCATGCCGAAATGTATGGTAAAAGTTAACCACAAGGTGTTGATGATGGACTGTGGTGACGAAAGACCTAGTTGGCCGGTATCATAAAGCCTGTCAATCTCTTCATCTGTTATTGGTTGGGCAGCATTTTCTTTGTTGCCTTTACCTGATTTTTTTAGATTTTTTGTTTTTGCCTGAAATTTACATACTAATCATTTTGTTGTTTGAAAAATAACTGATTTATATAATTATTATTTGTAGAAAATTTAAAAATCATTGATAAACAAAAATTAATACAGGAAAAAATATTTTTTTAATTAATAAGCAAAAGAAATCAGGAGAAATTAAATATCTAGTTTATAACGATTAAATATATGTATCTTGAAGCGTCAATTTTTGCTTGATTTATTAAATTTCAAAAAAGATTATTAAAAAGACTTAATAAATAAATTGTAATTACCGATTTAGTTTGATTTGTTAAGGGAAATCCTTGTCTTGAACTTTTGGCTATGGTAAATTGGTACCCATTTTCCTGGAGAACTCTGTCAAATGTTGAAATGTACCCTCTTAAACTACTCGGCTCATAGTCTGTTCCATCTTCTTTCTTAATGGAGAGAAGGAACATTGCAAGAAGCTCATCCAGCTCCGTCATTGGGATGGTATGGAACTCTCGTGTTTCATTTTTCAGTTTGAGAAAAGTTTTTAACCTATTTATATGTTGGTTAGTTTTACGTTTTGTGTGCAGATTTTTTTCCGACTCGTTAAAAAGCCTTTACCGAGTCCATATCAACCATCATAAAGCCTTTGTTCATATTTTCAGAGGCAACATCAGTAAGGACAGGCACAGCACTGTGATTTTCATCAATTTGAGGAGATTGAACTGATGCTGCTTGAGAACATTCAGTAGCGGTTTCAGGAATTTGAAGACATTCAGTTGAAACAGGAGTCTTCGAATACTCGGACACCTGAGAATCAGTCAATAACTTTGTAACGTTGAATTGTTTCTCTTCATCAAATTCCTCATCAAAGATTGATGGATCAATACCAGTATTGGCTTCAAATTCATTCTTGTCATTAATTTCTTCAATGTTCATCATTTGAACTTCCAACAAATCATCCCAATGCACATTGAACGTTGCCATAAAGTTGAAGGAACAGTGCTTTTTACAGGATTTGCCAAATTAAGATTAAACAGTGCTTATTTTGATAAATTATCTTTGTGAAACTAGAGACTGATGTAAATATTATTCATGTTTTTTCCTGTCCTTACTCTGATTTTGTCACTAAGAAGCAATCTTTTTTTATTTATTATTGTTAATGTTGTTGTTGTTGTTTTAGATGTTTAAGAGCAGAAGATGTTTTTTTAAAGATGCAAGCATCTTAATAAGTGATTGTGTAATTATAAAGTTATGAGTGATCCTTTAATTACAATTAAATCATTAAAAATCATTGTTTATTTTATGTAACATTTTTTTTACAAATAAATATGTTTTATTTAGGCTGTTTTATCTCATTATTTTTGTAATGCTTTAAGCTGTATTACATTGTGAAAGTAGTCCGGCAAAAAGTGGGAGGTGCTTGAAAAATCTGATGTCCTCTGACTTTTCCATAGGTTTAAACAAGGAGAAGTGTTCTCAAGTCACTGACTGAGAAAGGTTGCTGTTCTCAGACAGGCTTTATCAGGCAGTTGTCATAGTAATGGCATGATAAATTGACAGGCTTTATGATACCGGCCAACTAGGTCTTTCGTCACCACAGTCCATCATCAACACCTTGTGGTTAACTTTTACCATACATTTCGGCATGAGAAGTGTAGAAGAACACTATCACTTATGGTAATTTTAAATGTCGTATCTATTAATTAAAACACAGTTAATCAGTCAAATTATTAAACCCAAAAGATTTAAAAATGCGTAAAAAGCTTTTTATTTGAAAATCACTTATCTCAAAATCTCTGTTCAGAATGCCATTCAAAATAAAATTTCATGTGGCCGAGCTTCACTGTTTCACAACCTGAAATTGAAATAAAATTATAATTTTAGAACTTTACAAACTTAAAAATGAAAAAAAAACACCATAAATTAACATGTAAATATTTATATGCAAAATTGTACATGTAGAAAAACATTGTTTTCAGTTGGGGCGATGTACAAATAAAGATTGATGCGGAGGGCACTGAGTATCTGGAACTTAAAGAGCGCCAGACTAAAACACGCACCGGAGACAGTGGTGGTTCTAGAAAGGTGCCTCCACGTATGTGGTCTACCGGAGACGAGCGGGATCCAATATCTGCCTACAGATACTATGCAGCCAAGCGTCCGCATGGATTCAGTCGGGATTCGGACCCATTTTATTTGGCACCAAGAACAACCCCACCTACAGAGTTTGACCAGTGGTTTTTACAACAGCGGGTTGGAATAAAAAAAATTGGCGCTCTAATGAAAACAATGACTGTAAAATCAGGCATTACACGGCACCTTACCAACCATTCTGCCAGAAAACACACAATACAAAAGCTCAGGGATTCTGACCAGGCACCTACAGATATTATGCAGATCACTGGGCATGAATGTGTACAAAGCATAATCAATTACAGTAATATTTCTTTGAAAAAGCAAAAAACTTGCTCTAATATTTTAAGCAGATCTGCCACTTCAGTGAGATCAATTAATGCAAACAAATCTGCAACATGTACAAGTGCTTCTTACCTTGACAATTGTACTCTGTTCCAATGCAGAGCGACATGCCCGAGACTCCACTGCCTGTTATGCCATCTACACATATCGAACCTCCAGTCTCTGCTCCAAACACTCAGTCTCAGGTAGTCAAAGTTCCAACTATTAATTACCCCACCCATTTCACTCAGGCTGGAAATGCTCCAGGTCATGTGCAGTCAAGTTTTTTGGTGCTACTGTCCACATACAGAATTTTAATATGTACAGCATGCCTCCAAGGAACGATCAAGACAGTAGCAGTGGCAATTGAACAGTGTTGAAATATTTCCGTTGTCTGAACAGCTGAGGTGAAACACGTGTGTTGTGACCATGACTCAAATCCGTTATGTTAACTGTTAAACTGTTAATATCTGGCTATCAGTTTGTAAAACATTGTTCTTTTTGTATTAATTTCCTTAAAAGCTTTAAAATCATACTTGTTATCCTGTTAAAGCACAATTAAATTTTCCAGTTGATGTCTGTTTCAGCCGGCGGCCATTTAAAATTTGTTTGAAATGGTAATATTTTCCTACGCCAGATCAACACTGATGGTATTTAATGTTGATATTGTTTAATTGACTTTGCTGAATATCTATGATAATACACAGCAAATAAATTGTTAAAGCAAATTGTACCAAAAAATGTGTTGAGTTATAAAATTATTGGTAATAATCCTCGGACTACTTTTTTGGCGTATAACCCTCTTGTACAAAGTGGTTACCGTACTTTCATAAATTAGCGCCCCGAATTAAAATAATGAGGCAAAATAATGATTGAAAATCATAATAGTGGCATGATAAAAAGAATAACAGGTTACTGTCTTTTGAGAAAGGGTTTCTCAGACTCGGCTAGATATGGTCCGGAAGGGGCTCGGCAAGCCTCGCCCCTTCCAGGACCATATCTAACCTCGTCTGAGAAACCCTTTCTCAAAAGACAGTAACCTGTTATTCTCTATATATTACACACAAAATATCCCTTCATTATGTTATGGTAACAAGCCACTTAACTGTTTTTCCACGGTTTGCCTCATATTGCACGGTGAAATCGTGCAGCCCGGATTTTGAAGTAAAAAGGCGCGCAAAGTTGCAGATACATGTACATGTATTGACAATAGCCACGATTAATACGATCAATGTATAGCGTGTACATGTACTATTGCAGACTTGATATGACAGAGCGATGAGTTGTGCTTGCAAACGGTCAAGGTAGGTGGCGATTTATAACAATATAAAATATCATGTAAGGTTAATAGCTAGAAATACACCAAAATGTAGATGTATCTATTGTAAGGGGTTAGTTGCCTGCCTGTCTGACTGGCTTACATTATAATGGGTTTTAACACAGCTGTAAAGAGGTGACCACTACAGTAATATAGGAGCAAGTCTCCGCTAGCCGCTGACTGCTTTCCTAGTATATGAATTATACAGGGGTTGGAAATCGCCACGATCATCATCATGGAGCTCATCATGCCAAGCCAAACGATGTCGAATATTATACAACACAAAATGCTTTGTATGTGACGTTTTAATGAACTGTTGTCCAATAGGATATAATAACTGCGTGTTTGGGTGAAAGATCAAACCAAATTTCACTGAGCTGAGTGAGTACCAAAAGTGCTTTTTACGACTCGTCTCGTGCTTGGCTTAGACACTTAGCTTGGTATAAATGAAAAGTAAATATTTGTGAACTGTGTGATATATATGGACCTCAGTCCATATCTATGCATACAATATTTAGGAGGAATAAAGCTTTAAAAACTGGTAAACTGTCTGTCAAAGATGACGTCCGTGTTGGTAGACCTATAACCTCTATCACAAAAGGCAAACATCGCTGCTGTAAAGGTTGTGGTGGCACAAGATGCCCGCTTGCCGGTGAAAAATATAGCCAGCGGGTAGTACTGCCATATCAGAAGGCAGCGGGCAAACGATTCTGAAATAGCATTTGCATCTGAGAAAGATTTGTGCTAGCTTGGTACCCAATTTGCTCATTGCAGAGAAGCCAAAGAAACAACGTCTTAAATGAGTCTAGGAATTTCTAAATAAAAGTTCAAAAACTGTAATAGTTTGGTTATTAAATCAGAACTATTAGTTTCTGAAATCAAAGTTTCTAAATATAATATTTAAGTAAAGCGCCACATCCCCTGAAGGGGTCGCATTTCTAAAAAATCAGGAAGTGTACTGGATGGATATTGGAAAGAGTGATCATTAAATTATTTGAGCCAAATTACAATTTAATTTTGATAACCGGTTTAAAAAAATATAATTTTAATGTTTTTATATTAAATACAGAAGAAAATAACAATTGAAGGGCACTAACTCTAAATATACTATTCCAATCTTGTCGAAAGTTGCACGTGCGCCGTGGCATCATGCTAATGTATACTTATTTAAAGTTTCATAAAATTCTATCCATTGTTTCTCGAGTTATGACTCTGAGCAAACGAGCAGACGGACCGGACGGACAAAGCCAAAACAATATCACCCGCCTTTAGCGGGTGATAATAATAATTGTTAAGATAATAATGCATTGTATTAAGCAAATTATGGCTTTAGAGCAAGGCGCAAAACTTCCCATATTATACAAAATGATGAATGTTTGTAGTCGTAGCTGAAATGTTAACAGTTCTGAAATTTCTCATTTAGCACTTTATGCTAGTTCCTGCCACAGCCAGTTTTTCACCACCTCCCAGTATTCATGGAATATCCATAGCATTTCCAGCGGCGCAGTAGGTGAAAGAAGTCACAACTTCAACAAGGTTACGTTTTTTGCAAAACCGTTACAATAACTGATTGCCACTAAACAAATTTTACAAAGTATTCAATTGAAAACAAGGAACAAAATTCCCAAATAAAACAGTTTTGTTATTTTCACACTCATGTACATTGGTACAAAGTATCTTATATTAATTTCATATGTCTAACTTTTTATTAATTCACAGAAACAATGGTGATGATTGGTTTACAGTTTCTTGTCCGGCGACGTGCGAAAGCAATTTCAAGACCGCAATTTTGAGAACCAGTCCCGAATTAACATATGATAGGTTTGTATCGCAAAGAAACGCAAAATGCGCTCTGGAGAGTCGTAAACGGAAATTGAAATTGTGTAACGGAAAACCAAAAATATTGTTTTAACGATTCAGAATGTCTAAAATATGGTAATTTTGTCCGGCTGTATAATTTACTATAATCAAGAGGAATCTAACGTCTCCATTTCTCCTAGCCTCAATAATTTGGAAAAGTCAAATGAACCCCAATAAAAGCATCTTAAAAACGAACAACAATATTCCAACAAAGTCGATAATAACATTTGAAGGAGTGCTGTTATAAACATGAAGTATTTGTGAGAAGGCAGAAAATGTAAGAACATGCAAGAAAAAAAGACCAGTGTACATGAGTACAAAGATTTCAGAGTCAGGATAAACAAGTCGACTTGGTCCTGCGTTCCAAGCCGAGTAGTATTGTTCTGTTGTGACACCGACAGGTGGCATACTTTACATAGATAATTTACAACAGTCAACAGTTATTTACCAATTATTAACCAACTAAACTTAACAAAATAATCTCTATGAAGGAAGATATCATTTAACAATCTGCATGATTTTAAATTCTCGCCATTTACATAAAGTTCTGATGACACCTAGTTATTTTTAACATTTACTTTGTTGAAATCAGCATTCATATCAAGCTATTACGATACCAAATTGTATCATTCTCGAAAGGGAATTTATTAAGGTTAAGACGCAGCTGAACACTTCACTTCGCTAATATTAAATACGATCCTTCAGATCAAGTACGACTAAATTTCTAACCATTTTAACAATATAAATATAATTACGTTTGCAAATGTTATCTTGCATTTCTATTAAAGTTAAAGACCCACCTGCAATATCCCGCGAGAAACTAACGGATCGAGTCAGTGCTTCGGGTGAATTCAGAACGAACAATCAGCGGCCCTAGTGGCTATAAACGGTACTCAAATGAAGGTTCACATGCAATTAAGTTTGATAGAAGTCCTGAAGGTACGACAAATGTTTCCAATCAAGTCTGATCAACACTTTAAACCTTAGAGCGGTGCTTGAACTACAGTGCACTTAAATCATATACTCCTTACACCGAGGCCAATGTTTTTTGTGAACCTTAAAGTCTTACAGACCTTAAAATGTCAATGTGGATCTTAATATAAATTAACAAGACGAAAGTTGAGATTTCTAAACGTACTGAGACGAGGTACTGAAATTTAGCAAAACTGCACTTTTCATACGTGTGTCGGTTTGCTTTAAGGTCTTATACGTGTAATTTATATTTTATCGAAACCGCTGCATTATTCGTGTATAACTTCCGAGACCGGAACAATTGATGTTATTCATGCGATGAGATGTTTCCAATACAGAAATCAAACTGGTCACAAAAGCATTCATAAATTCGCTCGTTCCACCAAAGAAATAAAAACTACCCTGGTGGCTCGTAAAAGACAAATTGAAATAACAGTTTCAACGATCGGGAATGCATAAAACATTAAAACATGGGAATAACGTCTTGAAGAAAATTTATAACAAACATGAGGACTCATTCGTCTTCATGTATGGTTAGCACGAACACAAATTTGTGGGTTTTGTGCAAAAATGCCGTATTCAAATTCTCATGTGGAGTTCTTATAGTTTTTTAAGCTCTTTTAAGATATTTTGCTTTACAATTACAAGTCAAAATCTTTCTTTAATGTACGGGCATTAAGACCTCTTCCTTTGACGTAATAACCAAGTTTCATAACCATGGTACTATTACATGTATATGGTCACCGGTACTATAACTGCAGAATCAAATGTGTAATTGGAGTTATTGGATAAGTGTTACTTGACTCCCAGTCATTGACCGGACATTACAGTCCAACGTTACTTATCTGAGTGCACTGTAGGTTAGTTGATTAAAGACAGACGTTTCTTATCAAATTCACTGGGTTGTGCGTTTAACGCTGATTTCAAGGTCGGGTTGTCAAAACTCCGAAAGCATAAAGCCAGACCAGCAACTCCACAAACACATCTTCATGTCCTTAGTAGAGTCATTTGTACAGATAGGGTTCGATGCAAACAATTTGGTTGATGAAACATTCGTATTTTGATATGATGCACACAAGAATTGTGAAAGTTTCTGCTGCAGGTCACTTGGGATGCTCAAATCTAAGGAACCACTATAAACATTAGTTTTCATTTGAAGATGTATATGTATCTACCACTTTCATTTGCTGGTGTAACATACGTACACATAAAACTACATGACACGTTTATTATCATATGTACATATTTTGTTTTAGTGATAATGTTCATCTTCATGTTATTTAAAATGTTGGCTGCCCTCGTCCTTACAACACGTGCATCATTACATATATCAAGACCATCTTTAATAACAGCATATGTTAGCAGTCTTCGACATAGAAATGACTCATGATTTCCGTTGTCATAAACTTTTTGACTTCTCTTAAATTGTCGACATTCCTGTTCCTTAACCATGGAATCTGTTCCCCTGCATTTGTTCAACAACACAAACTTCTTCTGATGAGCATTATCATTGACTCGTCAAATGGTTATAGAACAACTTCTCTCCATTCAGTATACTTAGTTTTCTAATCATCTTGTCATCATAATTTCACAAGGACTTTAACTGTAGAGTCAAATGAGTCAATGGAAGTATTGCATAAGTCTTATTCTACTCCCAGTCCTCGCCAAGATACTCCCTTTAGCTCCAAGACATTCCTTCATTGTGTACGTATACGTACATACTATATAACTGACATGTTTAAGTCAATAAAGGTATGCTCTTGATTTTCATGGACATAATCCAATATTTAGTTTACACTAGCTGTGGACCAATGTTAGTTGACCACAAATTGTGACACTCTACTGTTGGGGGTGAGAGTCTGAATGAAGGATGTACTAAACAAATATAACATTCACATTTCTATCGGCATGGTGCTGAAGAGCTTAGGAACCATTTGCCTTATACTGTAGGTCTACGTATAGTTGTAACAGCTTCAAGCTGCTCGCTCTCAGTTACCGTTGGAAAAAATCAAATTTGCCAAACTAACACATAATTATATAACTAAAGCTACAATCAACAACAGAAGTAACAAGAGCTGTCCCTCACAAGTGACGAATGCCCCCGAAAGAGGTGCCTCACAGTCTGTGTCCTCTCCATGTGCTCAATAAATGTGCTAAGTAATTTTAAAATCCTTCCATGCATGACAGAGTAATCATGCATACAGTATTCCATTACTTTAAACACTAAGTGTGACCTTGACCTTTGAGCTAGGGACCTGGGTCTTGCACGCGACACGTCGTCTTGATGTGCTAGACATTTGTGCCAAGTTATTTTAAAATCCTTCAATGCATGACAAAGTTACAGTCCGGACACGAATGTGTGCATATATGCATATATAGAGGAATCCATTACCTTCAAACTCTAAGTATGACCTTGACCTTTGAGCTAGGGGCGTGAGGTAGGGACTTGGGTCTTGCACACGACACATCCGCTTGATGTGCTAGACATTTGTGCCAAGTTATTTTAAAATCCTTCAAAGCATAATAAAGTTATAGTCCGGACACAAATGTTATATTGCATATATACAGGATTCCATTACCTATAAACTCTAAGTGTGACCTTGACCTTTGTGGTAGGGACCTGGGTCTTGCACGCGACACGTCGTCTTGATGTGCTAGACATTTGTGCCAAGTTATTTTAAAATCCTTCAATGCATGACAAAGTTACAGTCCGGACACGAATGTGTGCATATATGCATATATAGAGGAATCCATTACCTTCAAACTCTAAGTATGACCTTGACCTTTGAGCTAGGGGCGTGGGTCTTGCACGCGACACGTCGTCTTGATGTGCTAGACATGTGTGCCTAGTTATTTTAAAATCCTTCAATGCATGACAAAGTTACAGTCCGGACACGAATGTGTGCATATATAGAGGATTCCATAACCTTCATACTCCAAGTGTGACCTTCACTTTTGATGTAGGGATGTGGGTCTTGCACGCGACACGTCGTCTTGATGTACTAGACATGTGTGCCAAGTTATTTTAAAATCCTTCAATGCATGACAAAGTTACAGTCCGGACACGAATTTGTAAGTGGGGACGCACGGACGGACGGACAGACGGACAGACGGTGCGATTTTAATGTGCCACCCTTCGGGGGCATAAAAATCTAGGTAGGAATTTGCAAAAATCGATTAAAAGTGCTGGTTTTATGGCACCGCTACATTATTTATATAATATATTTATATTGACATTTCAAAAACGCTGTATTATTTGGTAGCGTATTACTTAAAATATACAGATTTACTTTGCTGAAATTTATCTAATCAATCTAAAATATGTTTTTTTCTTACCGTTTGAAGAACTCAATGTGACTCGAGGATTTCTCTCTTAACTGACTCCACAAATTAGTATATTGCATTTAAGCACAGTTTCTGCACATCAGCCAATTCCGGATACGACTGTTTTTTCCTGCATTCCTCACTCCATTCTTTCACAGATTTCGCCTTACACCTTTGACAGTCCTTTTAAAGCCATTCCGTGTGAACATAGTCTGAAAATATCTCTGCTTTCGGATGTGCAGGTTCTAGTCTAGTCGTGTCTATTTGTTTTCCTTACAGTTCCTTTATTTTCGCAAAACAGATTTGATGTAAGGTTGCAAAACACTTTTTGCATTACGTTGTTGTATTTTCCAGTTTTCGTTTCTGCAAACATTTTGAACAATAGTTTCAAACCTTGTTGTGTAAGAATGAAATTGTTCTTCCTTCAGTGACACTGTTGTCACATGTCTTTCCTCAACTTCTTCTGAAGAGTATAAATGACCAGTTGTTTGTGCTTGTTGTCCTATCTATATTTCTTTCTCATCTGAGTGTGAGCTAGTCTCTTCATGTTTGTATTCCTTTACATAATGTGCTTTAGATTTTCTATATTTAATCTGTTTTTCTGATAAAGGGTCATTAATTATTTGTTTCATTATTGTGTATGCCTTTTTTGAGTATTCATACTTTGCTTAGCATTACCACCAACACATTTATTTGTACAGTAAAACTTCGATAACTCGACGTCACAAGGGGACGAGTAAAATGCCCGAGTTATCCGAGATCTCGAGTTATTCGAATTATGGAGAGTTTACAGGTTTTGCTGCTGTGACGTATCTTACAAAAAGTGTAATTGAGGACCTTTATGTTATAGTAGGATTTATACATTTATTTACTTCAAAAATCACGAACCATGATTACCATTTTGTATTTATTTGATTAAACATTGTCTGTATTGTTTGCATACATGTATAATCAGGGTAATTATTACAATGTATGTAATTGACCACTGATTAATTGAGAAGGCGGAATAATGTCACATTACTTCGCCCAGTGGATTTACTGGTCTATCGGGATTTTTAAATGTCTTCCTTTAATACCAGACGGACAGTATGCTAGACAAATTTGGCCTAAGCTTAAAATGTTTGCAAATGACTCAATAACGAATAGTATGGAAGCCTTGGAGGGCCACTTTTGAGTTTCGACTTACGGGTGTTTTTGACTTTTAAGTTATGACTTTCAACTTTTGACTTTTGACTTAGACTGCACTTTCAGACACTTTAAGAGGAATGGTACGCATAAAAAGCATAAGATCTGCGTGACAATATAAACTGGCATTCGAACCTGTATTAAGGTTTTAAAAGATGTTTGTGCGTAGCACTGTAAACTTGTTGCTGTAAATAAATGAACAAGTTACTTTTGTCTTTGTCATTTATTTTAGTATCAATGAGCCGTGACGGCGCGTCAGGAGGCGACCTTGGGAGCCTCCACAGTGAGCGGCGACGCAACTCTCGGCTCGGGAGGCCTTGTGGGTGTCCTCTTTCTTTAATAATAATAATAATAATAATAATAATAATAATAATAATAATAATAATAATAATAATCTCTTTATTTAAAAGAAGCTAGCTCATTAAGCATAATGTACATAAAGCAACATATTTCTTATCTACCATGAGACCTTCTTTTAACAATGATAAATACAATTGAGAATTTTCTTTAAGCGGGGGTTGGGAGACTTGCCCCCAAGGCGTCAAGCCAACTATGAAGGAACGTAAAAAAAATTGAATTTTTTTGTTGCTATGGTAACATTTTAAAAAATTACTTTTATGTTTTTATGTATCTATATGTTAATAGCACAAGGTATACCGAAGGAAATTAAAAGTGCTGTAAAGTATAAGTATATTGTTATATTGTTGGGTCCTCAGTAGCAGGTTCCTAGTATTACCTGAACCTGCCGCTGAAGGTCCTCAGTGAGGACCGTGATAGGGTTAGGGTTAGGGTTAGGGTTTCTTTTTCATAAGTGATAAGTCAAAAGTCAAAAGTCAAAAAGTCAAAAAGTGATAAGTAATAAGTCAAAAGTAATAAGTCAAAAGTCAAAGTCAAAAAGTCAAAAGTCAAAAAGTAATAAGTCATAAATCATAAGTAATAAGTCAAAAGTCAAAACAAAAAGCGTGTTAAAACACGTTTTATTTTGTTACTATTGACACAAATGATGTAACTTTTTATATATATAATGATTTTATTAAAATCTTTTAAATAGAAATTGTATTTATTGAGTGTTGACGTGTTTATATTGTTTTAATAAAAACGCCAAAGAGGCAATACAGTAGTTCTAGTCATAAGTCAAAAGTACGGCGTACAAAAGTCATAAGTCAAAAGTAAAAAAACACCCGTAAGTCGAAACTCAAAAGTGGCCCTCCAAGGCTTCCATAGAATAGTGATATTCATAAAATTTAAATGTTACTTGCTAAAATTCCTCGCACGATCAGTGATTAACAACTGCTTGAATTCATTTATGCTACTCATTTTCTGCCTAATTAATGTCCGTGAAATGGCACATAACACTTGTGATTCTGACTGACTATTCCCAGTAGACTAGAAATAGTCTATAAGAGTCGCCAATGCTTCCATATCTAGATCTATCGGGCTGAATATCATCATCATCATCATTAACAACGTCATAAGTTTTGTTTGTCTGATAAAACATTTTATTACAGAACAAGCATGGCGATAGCAGTTGACGATAGTATCAGGAGTTACACTTTCCCATGATTGTTGGATAAGGCACAGTACTGATATAACGAATTCCTGATTGTTGTCGATGGCAGACTGCTGGCGGAGTAAACTCGTTTTCGGTAGTGAACTTTTATGTTCAGAATCACACCCTGGTATATTTTTGCATTTTGCTAGTAGTGTTTTGCGGAAGAAAGATCAGCTGTGTTGTTGAGATTTTTCATCTTGGGGTTGAAAGGTGCGAGTCGACAATTAAGGCAATGTGACGATTTCCCTTTTTTATTTGTTTCTTTGGCAGTCGAAGTTTCTCACCCAGTTTTCAAACAATGCGCCAGTCATCCAAGCATTCTTGCTGCTTGTGTACTGTTTAGGTAAGGTCTGCACATTCTTCAAACAACGTGGTTTCGCTGATTTCCCTATTACAATCAGTAGCAGTTTGTCAGTGCCGGTCATCTTCGAAGACACTAAAACATGTGCATGTTTAATTATTTAAAGAAAGAAGCTTCTTGTCAAATTCACCAGTTTGTATATTTAACACTGCTTTCCAGGTCGGCTTGTCAAAAATCAGAGGGCATTAAGCCAGAGAAGCAACTCTATAAGCACATCCAAACTTCTCTAGTAGAGTCTTTTGTACAGATTTCAATATGATGCACACTAAGAAAGAATTGTAGAAGTGTCTACTGCAGGTCAATTGTAGGAATCACTATAAACAACAGTCTTCATTTGAAAATCTATGCGTATGTATGTCAAATGACTACCACTTACATACGTACCAATTGAAGTATGTGGCACGTTTATCATCATTTGTACATATTTTCGTGTAAGTGCTAATGTTCATGTAATATAAAAAAGCATTTTCTATTATATAGGAGTCCGACACATCCATGTTCTTTGGTCAAACTATGAATACTATAACTATTGATCTAACTGTCAACAAACATAAATTGCAAATCTTGCAAATAAATGTCCTGCAATTTGAGCACCGTATAATTCGACATTCACTATTACGTATGTGGAAGTATCTATTACAGTGGTTTGGCTGCACAGAAACTGTCAGTGGTCGAGCAATAAAATATGTCACTGTACTGTGATGACTTGGCTGAAAATATGTATTGAGCTTGGTAAAGCAAGAACTCGCGGTCTCGCCCATGTGTTGAGTAAACTGTAGATGTCTGAACACTGTGAGGTGGTTCTGGTTCAGTGGTTCTGGTTCAGTGACACTGGGTATTGAAGATGGCTAATCATAAAAATCTAAAAAGTTCATTTTGATATCCTCATCAAGCAGAGTTTGGATGGCAGGATACTAGCTGCAGTTTCTACTCTCTGAAGATTCACTGGCAGCACTAGTCGTGACTGATAGTGTGAATGTGTGTGTGTGTGTGTGTGTGTGTGTGTGTGTGTGTGTGTGTGTGTGTGTGTGTGTGTGTGTGTGTGTGTGTGTGTGTGTGTGTGTGTGTGTGTGTGTGTGTGTGTGTGTGTGTGTGTGTGTGTGTGTGTGTGTGTGTGTGTGTGTGTGTGTGTGTGTGTGTGTGTGTGTGTGTGTGTGTGTGTGTGTGTGTGTGTGTGTGCGTGGCATTCCCTGTTTGATATTATTTTTGTTTTTATCAGCGGAAGAAATAGCAATATCTGAAGATGACTTAATTATATTAACTTGCATCTTGCTGACGTTCATACATTCTGAGCAGTTCAAGGCGCAGTATTACATCCAGGCTTTTTGGTAAACAGGTATTCAATCCCATCTTCCGTTAAATAGCTCTAACTATTTTAGCACCTCTAGCCATTTTTGTTCCTTTCAAAATCGTGGATGTCATTGTCACATTCTAATACAATAACTGGCAAAGTCTGTGTTCCAACGCTTTCCCTTTCGTCAATATATTGTTCTACCTGGAGGTTTACGCTGTCCGCTTGATCGTTTGAAATGTGTACTGCACGACACACGTTTTTTTCATAGATCTGATTGGCTACACGGTAAATCGAGCGTGTAGCGTGTGCCGTTCGTGTTGCACGCACAACCTAAAACGTGTACACGCGGAACCTACACGTAGGCACCACTGTATTACATTCATGAAAAACACATGTTCTTCCTATAATGTGGCGGGTCCAGCAGTGTGTGATTTCTTCACCAATGCATGTACTAAGCGCTTCATATACACGGGTTCTTCCACTATTACTTGATTCTACACTAAGAATCCTCTTTATAAGAGGTTAAAGTGGCTTTTTAGACCTCGTTTAATCACTCAATTGTACATCAAATCATGGGAATTTCCACAATAGATGTAGACAATTACATAAGATATTGGTGGTATTTTACCGTGCTTTTAGCTTTGTGGAAATTTCCATAGCTCATGTGCAACCATGGGAAATCATCTCAAAATTAACTGAGTCTATACGGCGAGGTACATTATGTCAATGTATCAAGTGCGGCCTTATTTCAGTTAATTTTGAGAAATTTCCACGTTTTCATACTGAACTTGATGATAAAATAATCTAAAACCACGTTCACGAAAAAAAAATGTTACCGGAAACTTTTTGCCACTAAATTTTGTTCTCAATCTTTTTGAATGAAGTAAGGAATGTATATTTGGCTAAAATAATAAAATTGTTTGTAGAATACAAATATTGTACAATTCGCTCAGACTGCAGCAAAAGTAACTTACTTTAGTAATTCATTTACTGATAACGTTAACAAACTTTACTCAAACTTTTTCTCAGAGAAGAAGTTCTTAACTCTTTTTAACAGTGTCGACCATTATTTATCACTTTGAATACACAGGTCTATGTGGACCCCTGTGGCCCTGTTCAATTGTCTTCAAGCATAATGTCCTTTCGCAGAACTTCTCTCAGTATTAAGTCCTCTACATACTGAACCCTGAACACTGAAAAATGTTTTTAAAAATTCTACAGATGCAAAAACCTGAGTTTTGTTACAACTCTAAATATTTCAATAAATACAACACATTTATACAGAAATCATTATACTTAACCACTATAATAATACTTCACTGGACACCATGTTAATGGTACTGTCAAAAACATGCAGAAGTCTTAACTTGTGGAATGCATTAGAGTAACAGAGAATCATGCTTAACTCCAAACTCCTTTGACCGGATGTAAGCCTCAGACCTATGTTACCAAATGCTGTGGAACTTGGATTACAAGACATAGTCAACTGGCAGTGTGCATAAAAATTGGTAGAAATGTTATATGCATATGTAACAGGGTTACTTTCTGTCTCCTGTTATTTACCCAGGTTCTCTCTGCTTTTCAACACAGGAATATTTACCCATACATGTATTTCATAAAGTATAATACATGTATAAAGAAGTCAGTCTAGGGTTCAAGACGTTTTTATTATGTGGTACTTATACTTTAACAATACACTAGGATGTAAATGACACCTAACAATAAATATTATTAGAATATTGTTAAATTAGAAACCCAGCCAAAGTTAAAAAATAAACCTAAAAATTAAGAGGGCGGGCCGACAAAAGAAAAGCAAAAGTCCTTGTGAATGTCCGTGAACGCACTGCCAAGAAAAAAAAAAACTCGGCCCTTTTATAGCAAATTTCCAACCACTTCGCGGAACGACCATGACATTTCCATGCACATCTTTTACTCACACAAAGTAAAAGAGTAAAAGATGTTACTGATCAGTTAAAATTTATAACAGTAAGTGATTTCAAGGTTAAATATATCATAGTATCAGTAACAAAACCTGTCTTGTTACTATAAGTGAACAGTATCAAAATGGATACAGTAGAAATAATTATACACCTCAATGCTTTTAAAACTGACCATAAGAAATTGCTTTACAGTGAGAACATTTTGGCAAAGAAATTACTAAAAATGGAAACTGTTAATAAGAATAAAAGAAATTAACCCATTCCTGTCACACATACAATCAATGTTTAACTAAAAAATAAAAGAAGTTGCTATTTGTACTGTTATTGAATTCCAGTATTTTTGCTGGATAAGAAAGACCATCTGCATACTTTGCCCACACTTAGAGCCTACACTTACAGTAGCTGCACCTGGTTCAGCAGAAAACCTCACCTGAAAATGACAGCATAAAAGATAGTATTTTTTGTCAAGTTTCAAATAAGAAAAGGCAAAATTCCTTAATATTTCTTTGTTGCAAATCTTTTGAGACGGGAGCGTGTTCAAGGTCCGTTTCAGCAGTATTTATAAAACCGTCCAATTTATGTCTTAGGTATTTTGTTACCATTTCTTTCATTTATGTGAATACCTTTAACTTGTAAGGTCACTTTCTGCCAAGTAATCATATTCTTTATTCGATCTCTCTGTAATTAATACGTGCTAAATTGTCGCAAAGGGCCGTTGCCTACCGTTAATGTGTGTTAAAAGAGAACAGAAACTCATATTCCGTTAGTGGTGTTACTCTTAATGAGGAATTATCCCCTACAGACCGGAAATGAGAAACGTGACGTGATTTATCTGAAGAGATGTGACTGATGGCGCCATTTATCAGAGAAAATAATGTGTACATATGCTAAAAGGTCACACTTACATTTGAACTGTTTTGAATTTGAATATATTATCAATGTGAGGCCCTGATATGATCAATAAGTGAAGCATCGAAATAAATCTCATTTACAATTTATTGAAATGGTGTACATAGATCATATTCTTTTAGTTGAGTCCTTAGCATATGTGTGAATTAAAAAAAAACAATTACTTTGTCAAATGTTATAATCCTTTGCATTGCGAAATTTGATGATTCAATGTAGAGACATCTAGTGCGTTTGGTGTTTGAGTTGGATTGCATGTGTTTTTTAAACTGGTTTTGAATGAAAACCTGCTTATTAGACTGGCGATGACGTATGTTTGGCGGGCGAGGGGGACCCAAACATTTGGTTTCCGCTCAATAACTCGAGTTAGTATAGAAAAATTGCTATGAAAAGCGGTGTGCATGTAGCGTACGTGGAGAGGAAGCTCGGGATTACATTGGGTCACTAAGATCAAGGTCATTGTTTCTAAAAAAAAATTCAGGGGAGGGGGGAGGGGTCAAGCAAATTCCTTATTGCGATATGATTGGTTGATCTCTCAATCACTGCTTTCACAAAATACGACGATGGAAAATGTGTACGAAAACAATTGTATTATAGTTATTTTGAAAGTGTTTTACCTTTTGACTGTTAGATATTTTATAAAGTTAATCTTACTGTAAAAGCAGTTCGAAAAGCATACGCTAAAATTTGAATTTGTACTCTCGGAATTGTAACACAATCTAGTTAAAACGGTTTGAAAGACAGTGGTTACTGTATACTGTAAGGGGAAGTAAAAAAACGCTGCCTATTTTTCCCCACAAGAGGATAGAAGTCTATTTTTTTAATTCTAAAATTGTTTTGAAAAAGTTATTGAAGGAGGGGTGGGGATAACCTGCTTTGGCGGCAATGCCGTGTTATGCGTGTTGTTTTTTTTTATTTTAAGGGATGAGAGAGGAGTGATTTATATTTTTACTGTACATGTAGTTTAACATTTATTATGCATGTACATGTAGCAACATTTAGGTATCTCTGGTTTAACCCGCGTTTGTGTTCAAAGTAAGCTTACCCTTTTTATAACTATTTTAAAGGGACTTGTTAATGAAAAATAAAATAAAAATCATTGCTTGTACATGATTTTGTTTTCGAACATATATTGATTGGCATTAATATTGACTACTTATTGAAACAATATATGAATGCGTCTCCATGCGATATAACTGTTGTTGTTTTTTTTATATAAAACACAGTACTTATCAAACAATTATGCATGCGTTATGAAATATAAAAAACTCTATCATGATACAATAATGTGCAAATAATACCACCCTTTTACGACTTGATTCTATTGTAAAAGAAACAGTTTTGCTTTATTCATGTGGGTTTGAGAGGCTATGTATTTACCAGTTCTGAAATAGAAATAGTACACAAGTAATTTCAAAATTGCACTATAATAGTTTCTGAGAATCTCAATAGAAAACGTAAAGGTGCAGGAACGTACAGGTGCAGAAACGTACAGAACGTACAGGTGCAGGAACGTAAAGGTGCAGGATTAAAATTGAAGAGATACAAATTGACCTAAACATCGCACAGAAATCCATTTATGTTTATGCAGGCGTGAAGACATGATAGCACAAAATGAAATCATTAATGTTTTAATAACATAATGGAATGTAAATATTTGTTTTCAGAGGTATCTCAGCATCGGGTTTTAATGTTTAATAGATTTAATGTAAGACAATTAATCAAAAATAAAGAGAAAAGTACTAAAAGTAAGAGAGATAACCGTTGACATTTTCACTGACAACGATAAGGAACATTGATTCTATTGAAACGATGACAAGCAACAAAAAACGTAGAATATCTTAATTAGTATGTGTAATGTTTTAAATGAAAGACAATTATGTCTTAAATAATGCTGAATTCATCTCAGAAGACACAAATGTATTTGCTGAGTAAAGAAAATAAATAAAGTTAAGGCATACACAGGCAACCTAACCAGTCGAGGTTAAAAATGCGCTGAGATATAAAAACAAGTTACAACCTTATGTGTATGTGCAAAACCTGACATAGTAACACAGCGGTTGAATAGATATGTACAAGAAAAGCAGCATTGGTTGCCTACTATTTGCTAAGATGGCATTCACAAGTTCACATAATCGACATACTGACAGCACAAATTGAATTTATAAAGAGTAATTATTGAAGACATCACCCATGGGCAAAATGTCTGGGTAGATACATGTAGTTGTGCAGAATAACTTGATTAACAACGTTGCAAGATATTTTACTGTTTTGTCCTAAGAAATGAAATTAACTCTTCTAAATCTACAGTTATGTCATACATTATTGGAATTTGAATCTACCTAGTATGTTACATGTTCCTTTTCTCTCCCTACGCCCACCCCTCTCCCAAAATAACTAAAATACGCGGAAAGATCTTGGCGGTAATTAACTTTATCATTTGAAATTTAACTGACTGCATCACGCCGATGACTCGATTCGTGACGTACGTACTATTATCTCCTACGACTAACAAAATACAATGCTCATGTTTATACCCCCAAACACAAAGTGTCAGGGGGTATACTGGATTCAGCTTGTCTGTCCGTCCGTCCGTCTGTTTCTGACGGAAAGTTTTGAATTTGCAGGGTACTGTGTTTCGGGTCACTAGGTCAAAGGTCAGGGTCACAGGGGCTCGTGATATTAAAATCTTGTTGACGCTAATTTTCCAAAACCCTTATTCAGAATTTATTGATATTTCACAAAAGTAACAAGTACGATGCCTAGTTGTGCATAGTCTATGTTTCGGGTCTCTAGGGCAAATGTCAAGGTCACAGGGGCTCGAGATAGTAAAATATTTTGGTCGCTTAATCTCCAAAACCCCTGGTCAGAATTTAAGACACTGCGAACAAGTGATAAGTATAATGCCAAGGTGTGCATGGTCTCTGTTTTGGGTCACTGGGTCAAAGGTCACGGGGGCCCGCGATAGTAAAATCTTTTGGACGCTTAATCTCCAAAACCCCTGGTCTGAATTTAATGATACTTCGCAAAAGTGATAAGCCAGCTTTGTGCATGGTCCATGTATTGGTCACTGGGTCAAATGTCACAGGGGCTCGAGATATTAAAATCTTGTGTGCTTTTATTCTCCAAAACACCTTGTCAGAATTTAATTAGACTGCACAGAAGCCTTAAGGTGTGCACGTCAAAAATTAAAGCATCAAATATTACATAAATTTGATATACTGTGTCAGTGGGGTGTGTGATACTTCTAGTTGTGTTTAAGATAGGCTTACGGTAAGTTTTAGACGAGTTTAGTTTTTATTCGTTATACCTGGGGGGAGGGGGGTTGGGGGGGGCGGTTGGCGGACCCGGTGTTTTTAATCTACCATCTTCTTTTCAGTTTTATAGCGCTAACCATAAACCAAAGTTTGTCATACATAGATTTCAAAGAAACGAAGCGACGGTTGATTATGTTTGTGGTGTTCTGTAAAGGAATCAGAAAACAAGAAAACAGACATTGAATATGAAAACATTTGAGAACATTGTAGTCTCATCATTTACTGGCTGCGTTCTGTTTAACTGTGGCCATGTATGTTATTGTGAAACTTTCATTTCATTCATTGAAAAGATTAACATATAATTTCAATATATCACTGAGTAAATAGACAAATTTTCTTTCGTTTAGTGTGTAATTTGAAAAGTTATGTATAACAAACACCAGTATTTACAAATGAAGACTTTCTGATAACGACAGGGACTCCAGAAGGGTATATAGTATCAGGCAGGTAATTGGGGAACTTAAAATAATACAGTTATGCGACCACTCATACACTTCAATATGACTTTGGTGAGATTCAAGACTCAAATATACTACTAGTAGCCTATTTCTATTATGTGTACTTAGTATCAGGCAGGTAATTGGGGAACTTAAAATAATACAGTTATGCGACCACTCATACACTTCAATATGACTTTGGTGAGATTCAAGACTCAAATATACTACTAGTAGCCTATTTCTATTACGTGTACTTATATGTATAGTTAAAAAAACACAACCGGTATGCATATCAAACTGAAACAGAAACACATATCGAAATTCTCATTACAAACAGGAAGTAAATAGTTCACCGTACTATTGTGAGATGGAGGTCCCAGTGTTATTACACCCTTTAAAACAAAATCAACATTCGGTACATAACTCAGACTTTTCTCTACAAAAAAGTCCGACTGACGTTCCGAATTCGGCGAGAAAAACAATCAACATTGTTTCAATTTTTAAACAGAACAAAACGAGGACAAAACCGTTAATCGTTACTACCTCTATCTTGGGCATCATACTTTTGTTATTCATTTTTATTAGAGTGAGATGTCTACATTTTACAAAAAAGAGTTACTCTCGCCGTTTCCCGTTTCTTTTTATCTATCTACCGTTCCAATTGGCAGTTTTTGAAATCGAATCTTACGATAACATAACCTTTTAAATAACGCCCATCAGCATGCCTTGTTTCTGAACATAATTTATTTTATCAATTAAAGTACACAAAAATACACATAAATATAAAACTAAATGCTAGAATCAACTTATAAGGAAAAATTTAGGAAGGAATTAGCAGAAATCGATTGCAAATGTCGGTAACACGGCACCCCTACACTATACTGTATGTTTATATTGGAATTCCAAAAGCGTTTGCAAGGCTTGGATTTGTGTCTGACGGAAGAGGGGGAGGACTCTGTGATGGGCAGTTTTTAAATCCCACTGGGACGAAACTGTTTTGATTTCTGTCCTCTGGCCTGTTTCTGTCGGGCCCTTAAGGGTGTTTCTCTTGGTGCTCTGCCTTCTGCAAAAGGCATTGAGTACATACGTTTTTTGGTTCTCAAGGTTTGCTTTTTATATATTTATACACGAGCATTTTTGTGTTTTACATACCATTTCCTTTTGTTTCCTTGCGTGTGTTAGAGATTCACCTAGCAGGGATTACTTTTATTTACACTGTCCTGTGACTTTGGAACATGGTGGGGGTAAGAGTGAGGTTGGGTGCGCACCATAAACCGGTTTAAGCTCCCCAGTGGTGTTTTTGCCACTGACAGTTCCAAGGCGGTGCCCCACTGTGTTCCTTTATTGTTCGTTTTGTCCTCGTGTGTTTGCTTTGTATGCTAGTGTGTGTTGGTAGTGTATATGTGTGTGTGTACATGATTGTGTGTCGTGTGTGTGTGCGTGTGTGTGTGTGTGTGTATGTGTGTGTTGGTGGTGTGCACTTCTGGGTGCTGTGGGGTTCGTTTTGGGGAGGCTGCGTTTTTGGTACGTGGCATTCCCTGTTTGATATTATTTTTGTTTTTTTGGATTTGGTAGCGTATTATTTGAAACATAGAGATAAACGTGACAGAAATTTACACTGAAGCCTTTTTATATGACTATATGTTCTAAGATACGTTATTTACATACAGTTTCAAGAACTTTATTTTTTTACCAAAATCTGAGTGCAAGCAGCTTTAAGCAAATCACAATGAAAGGAAGTCAGTATATAACGTACCCCATTTATCCATCAGCACCGAACGCCAACTGTCTCGAGGCGTTCACAAATTGTAAGAGAGTAGAAATCTCTTACTTTGCATTTTTCATTTTTTCAATATCCATTAGCGGGACCAACAGAAACTATCTAATATGTCAAGCAACAGACGTTGACGTTTAATTGACATAGCAACACAAACGAGGCGTTATGAAAATCGTTCTAACATGTGTTATCGAGCAAAACACAAGTAATGCTAGGTCGCCCATGTTAGTCAATAAGGAACATGAATACAAATAGCCCCAAAATATAGACATGTCTATTACATGTATGTCGTGTTTGCATGCTCTCTGTACACTCGTAGTTATATATGGATTTTATAGTTTTATCACATTAATATTGATTGGCCTTGATGTTTACTACTCATTGAAAAATATTCACGCTTTCTATAATTACACATACAAAGTAGTAATTACCAAACAAAAACACTGGTCGAAAACCCGACAATTAGCCTGTGCAATAAATAGATAAAAAGCTATGATAAAACAACAACGTAAACGGTGTATAAAAACACGGTAGGATAACATAATTAATAACATCCTTTTAAGGAATTGATCAATTGTTATGGAATAATTTTGCTATATTCGTATTGGTAAGAGAGGCGATGGGAAGACAGGAAAGTGTGAAAGTGATTTCAAAATTATAGGGAAATTTTCTGAGAATCGACATTGAAAAAGTTCATAGCTGCATTAAAGCAAAATTGAATATAAGGTACAAGGTTATTGTAAACATCGTACAGAAATCTATTTATAATTGATGCAGACATGAAAACATTGTAGAATTTATTTAAAATGTAATGCAGTAATCTATTTCTGTTATACAGTAACATGATTATATTCAGACAGAAGCATCGCTTAATTTTGAATTACTTTTTATTGAAAACATTTAATCAAAATGAAGAGAAAAGTACTAACAGAATTGGAGACGACTTTATACGTTTTTGCAGACAACGACCAATGATATTAATGGAACGAATACAAGAGAAGTTTAATGTCTGAACGATTGAGAACAAAGACAATTTATAAAAAAACATAATTAAATGATGTTTTTGGAGACGAATATATGCACAAGAAATGTAATCGATTGAAGTTAAAACCCGCTACATCTCTACATTAAATATTGAAACAGATTCATGCGTGTGAGCAAATAATGACATAGGACGGTCATTGCTTTCAATACATTAGCGCGTGACAGATGTACAAAAGATATGTACAGCCATGGTCGATATCATTTTTCAGTCTGCAAATTGTCGCCTCCTGTCGGGAACGATGACGTTCACAGGTTCACATAATCGGCAGAATGACAACACAAATTGAATTTTTAAAAAATCAAAAGTTTCTTTAAAAGGAAATATTTTATGGCAGATATCTCCCACTGTTGTACGACAAATAGTTGTGTAATGTAACTATATTAACAGCTCTGCAAAAGTTTCTTGGTTTTAATTAACTTGATGTTATGGATGTATGAATAGAAACTGTCTATCTTATCTCAACTAAATATTACAATGAAAATCTAAATATATTCGAATATTGGTAGAACCGTCATGAAAGTATATGAAACGTATTTGCTTTTATGATGCAGTTTTCGGGCTCTCCCAGGAACTAACTCGTCTGTTTAATATAGATACTACGATGTACCGCATTTTTTTCCCTCGACCTTCACAGCATAAATAAATTTTGTACAATATTATATGAAAAAATACAGTATCTATTTAATATAGAAAAAATAATATAGGCGATATTTTTCTTGATCATTTCCGACTATACATACTCTTGCATGCTTAAGAAATCGTTAAAAGTTTCTTATCTTTTGAGCGAACATGATCTTTTCCAATAAGAACAAAAACTATATATATAGACAATCTCCCCCTCCCCACAAAAAAGACAATATACAAAGTATCAAATCACTTATTCGCTGCTTCTATTGAAAACATAACACATTCTGCAATGGAGAAGATATTTATTACTATTTTTAATTAATATGAATTCATATATATTCTAAGAACTCCAATGGGTTAAAAAAAAATTCAATGATTTAATCATTATGCGTTCAATATTTGCTAATATCAGAGTCTCAGACAGAACAGTGGAATCGAAGAAAGAGCAATTATAACAGACAAGTCAGACAATTACATCATACATGTATGCATGATCTTTAAAAATATGTACACATAACTTATCCCGATAAACGTCGCCATCAGTAACATCGTTTTAGATAAATCACGTAACGGTTTTCATTTCCGGCCTGTGAGTAGTAATTTCTCATTAAACGTAACACCAGTTGCGAAATATGAATTTCTATTCTCTTTAAGCACACATTAAAGGCAACGAACCACCACATACGACATTTCAACGTGACTTAATAAATGGTGCTATTAGAGCTTTTATGAATTATGGTATTCTGCTTTACAATGATCTTTAAGGTGACACTCCACACTTTTTAGCCACACATTCGAATTGGTCATGGGCAATTATATAAAGTTTAGAGATATAAGGAAATTAATCAGCCCCGTGATCTTTAACTTAAATTTAAGTGCCAAAATTTATTGTTTGTGTTTGCATGTTTGCAAATGCGAAAACATGGCAAAAGCCCTTCGTGCTTAAGCATCTTGTTGAGAGTGTTTGTTTACATATCTAGAGAGTCTGCAAGCCAGAAACAGTGTCACCTTGGGTGAAATATTTACAGGTAATGTTGTACAGGTTCGGGAAAAACGGCTAGAATGGTCTCGGACTGCAGTGAATTCTGGCCTCCGACGGTATAAATAGGAACTAAAATTCTGGAAAGAAAGGCAGTTCAGACTATCGAAATGTATAAATGCGTTTACATTGGCAATGTGTTCACAGTGAAACACTTGCAATGTATTCTATTTTCAGGTTCAAAGGTTGTTCGTATCAGATAGGCGTACTCTGTTGGTGTCGCAAGAAAGAAGCCGATGGCAGAGAACATTGCGGAGTGCTACCTTAAATTGCAATAGTTTTCAAGCATAAGCAAATTAAAATACCGAAAGTACTGATTGAATGTGTCAGCGGTACGTAGATATCATTCTGGCCAGTATTCTGACTAAACCCCACAATTACGTACAAAATGTAATCTTTGAAAAACCTTATGTGATAACAAAGATTTTTTATCTTCGACCCGTTGACATTTATCATCTCATGTGACCAAATAATCAAAAACAGGCGTGTGTTTGCCTATAGTGGTTGTTTCTTGTGTTTAAGAAAGGTTTATATGCTAGGTTTGAGGGCTGGTTAAGTACAATATTTAAGAGATGTTCTGTAATTGATCCATACCTAAGCTTCTAATTGTCAGTTTGTAGCCTTATACATAAACCAAAGTGCGTCATACATAGATTTCAAGGCATGGAAAGAATGTTAATTCTGCATGTGATCTTTGTAAAAAAGAATAAAAACGTAAAGAAAATAAACATTTCATTTAAAAACATTTTGAAACATGTTTTGATAAATTAATTTAGTATATGCCGGCTCTTCAATTGTGCACGGCATGGTAAGTTACATTTAAATTGGATTTTCATTCGTAGAAAAAAGTTTAAGGGAAATAAGTGATGATGCATACATGTATATTTACGTAGGCTGAGAAACTCGAAAAAATCGTCTTTACCAAATTTCGATATTCATAAGTTAGGACTTTTTTATGACAATTGAGATTCAAAAATGGTATTTATAAAAACAAGTTATGGATGTGCGTAAAATGATTAAACTTAAGCTACATTGTATTTACATGTGACCACTTATAGACATCAACTTGAGTGCGGCTTGTTCCTAGACGTGAATTGTTACGCGACTTCAATGTGATTTTTGCTTTCTAATTTCGATTCTTCTGACAACCATCCTTCATTTATTTAATGGTCGTGTTTTGAAACGAAGCTGATGCAACCCCAGTTTTAATCTGACTTCGTCATTGGCCTTAACTTCGGTCAGAAGCATTGTAACAGCACACTGACTCCACCGTATTATTGAAAATGAAAAGTAAATACTCAACTTAAGAATCTCCCATCCTAACATCCAACGCGGGGCTCACGAACGCATTCATTTCAATCGATAACAGCTTACAGTAATTATGAGTTAATATTCTTTCTGTTCGACCACGAAGACAGTTTTAAACCTTTTACGTAATTGAAATGATTATGAAGTGTGCAATACAATACAATAATAATGCATGTCTTATACCACAATATTATTTAGCGGAAGTAGAATGCATTCAACATTTTGTGTCATTTTTTGAATGAACACACTCATAATTTGATTTGTGATCCCACTGAGAAACCTTACTTTAAGACATTATGTTCTCTCCAGGAACATATTGCAAGAGAGTCTAGAGAACCTTTCATCATGCGTCAGTCTCGGGGAGTAGATAATAACTCAATGCCAGTTCATTAATTAAATTGGTTTGAATTTGACAATATATACATGAAAACTGTCAAAAAAGGAAACAATAAGAGTCGTTTCTTCTAAATAATTGAGAGAAAATCAAAGGGTCCACTGTTAGACATGATGTTTCATTAAACGTAATTTAACGTATTCCTATACAAACACTGATGATCGTTTTTTTTTCCCGCTTAATCCAAATACTGTGTTTCTCGTTTACAAAACTTTCAATTTATTTCCATACTTATTTCATCATTTTTGTTTGATAACTAGCACAAATTATTGAGAAAAAAGTTCAAGCGAATCTAGCAGCTTTTTAGTTCCTTTCTAAGTGTTAAGCTTACCTCTACAAAGGTTAAATAAGGCTGCTTAAATAAACTACAATTTATTCCGATTATCACGTAACATTTTTAACCAATAATAGAAGAACATTTTAGATATAAGATTATTACAAATGATGCATACTTGTTAGATACCAGTGATCTCGATGAACTGTTGCCGGCCGAAGAATTAACAATTTGCATCATTCACTTTACATTTGTACATGTTTGCACTATACCAAAATACTATAAATCAGAGATGGTTGGACATTGCATATGGTTTTGTCAAATATATAAAGTCTGTCGTGTCGAACGAAAAGAAACATCAAACGAATTTCAAGAGTAAGTTATAAAAGGCAATGTGCAATGCCGTGACGTAGATGAGGTCAATAGTTTAGAATGACCGAAAAAATGCTTTCTCGGAATAATGTATAATTATACAGAAACAGTTTCAATTTTGATAGAATACATATGTCTATAGTTTGTGATATTTGTTTCAATGTAGCGTACCATCTGTTTCACAATGACTGACATTGCGTTAGCCACATTTTTGTGCATTACTCGATAGCACATACTAAAAGGATTTGCATAACGCATAACGTATCTGCTGGTGTGTGAATAAATCGTCAAAATATGTTGCTTGACATTTGCGACAGTTTCTGCTGATCCTGCTAATGGATATTGATAAAATGGAAAGTAAAGGATAACGTCTCGTGGCAGTTGATGCTCGGTGCTAATGGACAAATGCGGTACTTTATATACTGACTTCCTTTCATGAGACTTTGCTTAATGATGTTTAAGATAATTACACTGATAAAGTAAATGTGTTCAGAAAATAAATTTGCAAGCCGAACATTCTTATTGGCGTTATCAAAAATGTTATCTAACGGTAAACTTTGATTCCAATAACTGCCTATAGGAATGGAAGATATATAGAAAGATAAATGACATGTATACGTTACTGTGTCTGTGAACAAGACGTTTTTTCCTAATTAATCTGAACAAAATTGAGATGCTTGAGACTTTCTATATCAGTCTGTTCCAATGTAGACTAACAATGTCGACTAAACTATTTAAGTACAGGTATTAACGGAAATTGATGTCAATTTAGGTGTACAAATGGCAACATATTTTTAACCATAGTGTCTTATTTTAAAAAACAGAAATTGACTGTCTTGCAGTTTATATCAGCATCGGATTGTATATATATATCTGTATTCTGGGCAACTGAGAGGTAACTATACAGTACTTATATCATTTTAAGCACATTGAATAGTTCGGGATAGTTTGAAGTTCTTTTACTTATCAATTGCAATCAACTTCCTTACTCCTTGTTGCACTCTCACATCACTGTCCTTTTACGGATTTGATTATACTGCAATATACATATCAAAGTCCTAGAAGCACAATTACAAGTAGCTCTTATTTTACCAAGAAAGATGGTGGTTCTATCAATATCCTATCAGTGAATTTATTTCCCTATACCAGTAAATTCAATGTGGTCCTGAGACTAGGTTTGACATTTCAGTTCTGTGTTATAATCATAATGAGAGCAATGATGAACGTTTAATTACAAATAACATATATTATTGCTATATTTGGCTTGATCCATGTCTAGATTACGTCACAACTGACGTTTTCCGACTTTGTATCAGATGGTCTTGTCAAGGTACAGAAAACGAAAAAAGAAACATTATTTGTACATGCTCTATTTTATGGTTTTATCTTACATGCATCTTTCCATTCATATTGATTGACACTGATGTTGTCAGCTTACTGCAAAGACAATGCTTGTCCGCGCAACAACTTTCACTTTATCATATAAAACATAGTCCTTATCAAACAAATAGCTGGTCGATAACCCGACAATTAAGCCCAAAACACTGTCATGGTACAACAACGTAAACGATGTATTATTACACGATGGCAGACATTTAAGATAACAGAATTAATAACATCCTTTTACGGACTTGGTTCTATTGTAAAGGAAACAATTTTGTTTTATTCATGTTAGTGCGAGAGGAGACGGATTTACGAGTCCTGAGATAAGAAATAGTGAGAAAGTAATTTCAAAATTATATGGAAATTTTCTAAGAATCTCCAGTAAAAATGTACATAGCCCGAGAGTTGATTCAAAATTTAGCAAAATTAAATATTACATACTAGACGTTTGTAAACATCGCATAGTAAAACAGGCGTGAAAACATGATAGCAAGAAATCAAAACTTAAACCTTATTTTCTGTTAAAACATAATCTAATATAAAGATTTAGCTGTATCGAATAGTCCCCTAGTCCGCTTTCGAGCAATGAGCCGTGATTGGTCCTTAACATTTTGCAAAACAACGGTAAAAAACGAGTAAAACATAAAGTTCGTAGATTGACAGTCAATTTCAGACGATAACATGGCTCATTGTGAATGAGTATAATGTAGGGCATTAAAATTAAAATGTTCTTACAGCAAGGGACATAGCTTTTGACATTTTTAATGACGACGATTATAATCAGAAATAAAGAATATTGAATACATAAATCATAATGCGTAATTATGTAATGGAAGATTATTTGTTTTTAAATATTAAGATATTTTTGAGACCCGTATACTGTCATTGATAAATAAGACAATATATCAAGAGAATGAAATCTTATCAATCGAAGTGAAAAAAGGCTAAGTCTGTATTGAGATATTCAAACAAGTAATAGTTTTATGTGCACAAAAATAAATAAGATAGTGACACAGCAATGGTGCTCCAGACTTGGAAATGATATGTACAACAAAAACAGTTTTCTTTGGTCCAACATTTGGGTAAAACTTTCATCCGACGGCAACTAGTCTGTCATTTATCATAGGTTTTCCTAAATGATCTTAGACGCGGCACACTGCGTAGCAAAAGCAGTAACATGTCATATGTGTTTATCATGCAACTAGCATTAAATCTGCCCGATAACACCTGTCCGATATTTTAAAATGTTATCACGTCAGTAACATGATATCACTTTGTAACCACACCCACATGCAGGACTTATTTCAGTTCAACAATCCGGTTTGGCCTGGGATAAGTTTGGGGCCTCTTAAGAGCAAATGCAGTGAGAAAATAATCAAATATTACATTAATCCTATCATTTATTTTTTTTCTTTTACAAATTTTAGTTTACGATGTGTTTTTTACATAAAAATACTTTTTAAATAAATAAATCAAATTAAACATGGCCACCCTTGTTCTCCAAATACCAACCAAAAAAAGATGGCCGTATTGTCCCATGAGTACTAAACGCCACCTAAAAGGTAATTTTTTAACTGCGCAATGCCTTCTCATCGTGGAATTTAGTCTTTTCAGTACTTAAATACAGGAGATGACCTATTAGTATAAACATATGTTTCATGTGAAAACCAGACATTATCAATAATGGTGCCGCTTTTATGCATCCACTTCATTAAGGTTTATCTCACTATGATGTTCGTCTCTTAGAATTTTTGCATGACTGTCATTTTTAGGGTTTACATTTTAAGACATTCATGACACATTGTTTTCAGCGTTTTATCCATATTGGATGAAACTGTTTACCACTCTGCTTGGTATGGACACGTTGTGGTCTAACGTTGTTGTCTTGTATCAAGTCCAAAATAGACTCTTTTCTTTCAAACGTCAAAACTGTTTTCCTACTTGCCATTTAGATAGTGTGAGGGTTACAGTTTTGGATTGTTTTGCAATTCAAAGTCAAGTTTGATAATATACGACTTATCTGCCATTTTGGAATTGCTGGGAAAGTATGACGTCGTTGATGACGTCGTCAGCCTTGCCATGGCGTCGTTTGACAAAATCCATTTGTTATCCTTTCATATATTAATGATCACCCTGTACGAACATCCGCAAATATTCTAATACTGAAAATGTATTGCAAATGTATGCGTAACTAACTAATAAAGAATCACACATTGAAATTCTCATAAAAAAGGGAGGAAAGCGCAAAAGATAGGAATTCATGAACTTTCCATGTTTTCATCAGATGAAATAAAGTCCCAGTGTAGTATAGAGAAAATTCATTTAAAAAGGAAAGTTTTAGAGTGGTTTCCAAAGGGAAAAAAAGAAGCTAAGAAGACTTCGATAATGATCTTTAAAGGATTTCTTATTGGAGTCTTAAACAAAATAAAACATTTTACCGCCTCTGTTGATATTGGAATGTAGATTTTAATCAAATCGTCACAACAAAGATATCATGGCATTTGTTCTAGTATACGTTCCGATGTTTCAAACATTTATGTATTCCTACTTCATGTATTTATATTTAATATGGCCTGTTAAACAACAGGCCTGGCCTCAACGATTATGTATTTGACAAAGCTGACAGTTAAAGTCACAGAATTTTGTCTAAAGTATCTAAACCTTGTTTTTCTTTTCGATTAACGAAAATGCGTCTCCTTATATATATTTATATAAATTGAATGTCTCAGTTTCCCCCTTCCCTTTCCAATGGCAGTTCTTGCCATCAAACCTGACCACCTGATAACCTTTAAAATAACGACCTTCAGTTTGCATTGTTTGCGTATTTAATTTCGGAACACATTTGCTTTAACATTGTTATTATCTAGAACATCATTAGGCAAGGCACACTGAACGAAAGACAGCAAATAAAGTAACCTATGTATCCATCAGCACCGAAAGTCATCACCAGGAGGCGTTTACAGAAATCTCGCCTACTTTCCCTCCTATCAATTTTCATCAGCAGGATAAACAGAAACTGTCGCAAATGTAAAGCAGACGTTTACGATTTATTGACATAGCAACATGTATGAAGCGTTTTTGAAATCTTTATAACATTTTTGTTATTGAGCAAGCGCAAATATGACACCAGTACTGGTTTTCCAGGAAGCGGACTCGAGAGTGACTCGATTAGCTCAAAGCTTTCTTTACAATCGAGCTAAAATAAATTAGTATAAACTAAACTAAATGATGCTGGATCGCAACTGTCAGTTACTGCGAAACAATGACACAAACCGTGCCGCGTAATCACATAACGCTTTGAGTTACTTTGAATTTTATTTTTGGCTGTACCTGTGAGAAAAATGACTGACTGATTGGAAACAATCTCTGTTAATTTGATAATACAGTTTGATATATATAGAATCTAATAACATAAATATTGAAATCCTTTTCCATGTGATATAATTACTATCACACAGAAATGAAATGGGAAAGCTGCTTTTAATTAAATTATGATAGTGTAATAAGATTCAGGTTGATATATATTGTAATGTAAAAGCAATTAGTGATATTTAATTTGAAATATAAATTTGCATTCATAATTATGTGATATTCTGTGATACTATACATTTGTTTCTTGCTTCTCTGTGTGGTGCCATCAACATCATCAGGTACTGCAATGTAAATAAGAGTTTACTCCTTTTTGTGTTATCCCTGGTGTTGGTGTGCATGCCATGGTTATTATGTTCATGTTGTGATATTGTTTTATAGCATTTATGTTTAAGCCAAGTATGTACTTCATACCAAAATAAATCTTAATCTTGAGGGTACATAGCTAACGCGCTGGTCGACAAAATTCTCCAGGTTCACAATTTAAAACCTTCATCCTTTTTTATTGCAACCTATTCTACTAATAATCAACATAGTTATTGGTTAAGAAGTGTTACATGACCATTAACATAAGATGATATGCACCCATTCATATAGGTTTCTCTTGGTTTCAATAATTTTAATAATTGATAAGGTGAATTTATTGTAGACTTTAAAAAAACTGTGCATGTCAGTTGAAACCTCAAACACGCGAACCAAACAATGAAACAGTACGAATAGTAATGCAACAAGAGCAGGCTTTCTTTTTCGGAAGTAAACATTCAAACGTCTTAGAAGATAGTTCGAGAGCAAGCAGACACGACTGAAAGTTTTCTTTTATCTACACAAATGTTGAATTGTCTTCTGTCATAGCTTTGAACATCTGCAAGTTCATTCAATTATGCATATCTTATTCATTTATTTCCGTAAAAGGGTAAAACTTTCCGATTCTCTGTCGTAAATTTCCATTTCTCAAGCACAGTTCAATGACAGCAGAAAATTGGATAATTAGTTTAAAAGAAGATAGATCCATTTCGTACGATTAATCGCACGATTACATGAGAACTGCCTCTCAAGTGGAAAGACAACCGCAAGAATTCTGACAGAAAGCAAATGTATTACAAACTAAACCAATGTGTTCGATGTCTCATATAAATCAAACAAACACGATGAGATAACTTCAGTAAGGAAACAGACCGAATGCCCTGTTAACAAGAATTATTGCATTTGGATTTAGCGGTTATCAAAGGTTGTTGCAAGAATATGTTAAATCACATTAAGTTCTAAAATTGTCTGAATATACAGTCCTTTTAAACATGCTGTTATTCCAAATGCAGCTTTTACTTGCGATCTCTTTTAAATATATTTATTGTCAAATTTTAAACAATTAACTCTTAATGCACTAGCAGTGAATTACATTTGTATCATCGTGTCGTTGAGAATAACACATGATGGAATACTCATCATCTCCAACAAGATGGTCACAAAGAGAACATAAATTATAAAGGATGGAGTCTCAGTGGGTTCACAAATCAAGCTAAGGATGTGTTCTATAGAGTTTAAATAGAGAAAATTATTTCCTTGCGTTTGTAGACGTTCTTTATTTGGGAACATAGTGTACAATTTGACAATGTATACATTTTAGATACGTTAAACATTCAAACTGTAGAGAATAGTAACTATCGGAAGTAGAGTTGTTTGGTTCAAATGAAAACACCTACCTTAGATTATGGTATATATAATACAGTTTATATGCATATGGTATCAGAGAAGGCAGCATATGTCGCTTTTCAGACATGTCTAAATTTTTAATA